>JAUCMU010000125.1:15424492-15437358 GCA_032275025.1 Enteromius treurensis
GGTTGCTTTCACTATACACTGCATTCACATCGATAAACCAAAATTTGCCTCGCCTCCTTAATTATTAGGATTTCTTTTTATTTTTAAAAGTTTTAAAACGTGCAGCAGTCATATATCAAGTATTATCTACAGCTGAAGAGCATATTTGGCAGAATCACTGATGGTACCTTAAACATTTAAGATCTTTCACACTTGAAATAATTCACACTGGGTAATTAAAAACACTATGTAAATAGGATCCTGGGTAAGCCTGTTGCAAAAATTCATATATATATATATATATATACATATATTGCACTATATATATATATATATATATGAATTATTGCAGCAACAGGCTTACCCAGGATCCTATTTACATAGTGTTTTTAATTATTCAAATTAAATTTAATTATATATATATATATATATATATATATTGCACTACTGTATATATATATACATGTTGCACAATATATGCACATGACCTCAATAGCTTTTGGTGATGCAATATATTGCCCATTTACATAATTTTTTTATTTTTTCTTGCATTCCACTTGTGACTTTGTTTTTTGCTGCTTCTCGTACATAACATGGTGTAGTCATGAGGTGCTAGTTCACATTTTTAAAAAACATTCTACAATAGTTCAATCTTCAGATAAAGCCTTGTTTAGGGATACAGAGATCTGTGCACCCTTACTTTTCAGAGAAAAAAAGGGAAAGGAAAATCTGTAGATGGAAAAATCTCCAAAATAAATTATATTTTGATATTTAATGTACATGATCTAAATATTTTTAAAAATGAAATGTTTGCTGACTGTTTGATAGTGTGTAGGCCTTCTTGCATTATGATGCTGTTATATTATAATTATACATTAATTGGCATAAAATGGTCTTAAAATGACAATATTATCGCTTATCACTATTATTTATGGTGCAATATATCGCACAACAAGAAGTTATCTTGACAGGCCTAATGCTGGGTAATAATCGAATGTGTCAACCCAGGGTTACTGTTATTACATAGTGACAACAGCGATGCCTAGATAAACACAAAACCACATTTAGTTTTTGACTATAGCTGCACCAAGATGAAACCATTTAGGGACTTTCAACATTACTTATTCTTTAGACATCGTTATTAAAATAGAATCAATATCGGCTGTATACAAAGTGATCAACATTCAGTCTTGAGCATGAACGTTACATTACATCATACAGATACTATTTTAACCTCTTTCTCCTTGTGTCTCTCAGGATGAAGAATTGGGCAGTTTCCTGTCTACGTTGCTGAAGAAAGGTCTGCCGTCCTGACTGTGGTGACACTTCGTGAAATTTGACGTTCGTCGTTGATTTAAAAAATAACAATAAAGATGTTTTTTTTAATTAATTAAAACTGACAGAGAAGGCTGTAATTTGTGAAAATATATTTATTTCTTAGCTTTAGATAAAAAGTTCAACAAAATTCAAAAATGTGAAATAAAATGCAGTGACGATACTGACATTTACATCTACTAATATGTGTAAAAACTCAACAATATTAAATGAGACATGAACTTAAAAAAAGACAACAAAAATTGTTACTCAATTGGCAATCAGCCAAGCTGTCAAGATCATTTCAAAAGAGCCAAATATTGGCCAACCTATCACTCAGCAAATAAGTGTGCTGTAAATATCATTCTTGTTTGATTTTGCACTGTAGTAGTACATTAATTTGAGAAAAATCCTGACTCGGTTTCATCATTCACTTAGGAGTCTATATTTCTGTACTGCAGTTTCTTGGTCTTTGTTCTCTTTTCGGGAGTTTTACTGAAATAGTTCAGTTGAAATGAAGATTTCAGAAGCTCAAGCTATTGGAAATGGAATAAACACCCGTTTTCTTCTTCAGCCTCAGTCTTTTGAGCCTCCACTTGTAGTGACCCGTGGCAAAGTAGTACAAAAGTGGGTCCAAGATGCTGTTTAGACTGACCAGAGCCATGGTCAACCTACGGAGGATGAACATCACCTCATTCTCGTCGTTGTCTTTCAAACGTGTCAAGAGGTACGCAAGATGCACGATGTGATAAGGAAGGAAACACAGAAGAGTGATGGTTAGGATGGCATATATGATCCGTCGTGCCCCACGGCCGGTGGAGTTGCTGATGTAGGCAATGCGCCAGGCCACGATGGGGTAACAAACCAGGATGACCACAGAGGGCAGAAGGGATCCAAACACGAGACTGGTAATGCTGTAGGGAGCCAGGTCACTCCACTCTTTTTGAGTGAAGCCCTCAAAACACATTTTCGCTTTGCTCGATAATGGGCATTTTAGCATGAACACCAACATAGCTGACCCGGAGACCAACCAGACGGCGGTGCTCACCAGCCCCGCGAGATGCGAGTTGCGAATCTGCAAGTAGGTGTGGGGGTGGAGGGTGGCGATGTAACGGTCCACGCAGATGCAGGTCATGAAGCTGATGCTGATGTAGATGTTGGCGAAGAAGATCGTGCCGGTGATGCGACACATGGCATCGCCAAATATCCAGTCGCTGTCATTGAGGTGGTAGTGGATGCGAAACGGCAAGGCGAACAAGAAAAGCATGTCGGCCACAGCCAGGTTAATGATGTATATGTTTGAAGGAGATTTCTGTTTGATTTTAAAGATGAAGTAATACAAAGCTACGAGATTCCCAACCAGTCCGAAAAACAAGACCAGGCTGTAGATTGGTGTGAAGAGATAGCGCTGGAAATTGATTTGGAATGTGGTTATGTTTTCCATGATGTTGTGTTCCTTGGTTTTTTTTAAAGGTTTCTGAGATGATCTCACATCGGCTGCCAAGGTGACTTTAGAATTGTGATAAATGCATAGTTTGTTGATTTGGTTAGTATTGTGCTTTTCGGTTCCCCATCAGAAGAAAGGTGAAAGCCTGTGAGTTTCAGCTGCTGAAAGAAAATAGAAGTGACATTTATCATGTAAACCATGCGAAGGTGTGAAAAAGTCCAGCACGAGGTGTTCAGTTCAATACAAATTCAACGGACAGCACTTATTGCTTGAGGTTAACCAGCACCAAAAAATAAATTTAAACGTTGTCCTGGAAAGGGGCAAACTTTTGAAGGCTATCGCGAATTGAGTCATTTTTAGAATAATAATAAGTAGAAATGTGAAGCTTATTATTTTATAAAAGTACATTAATTAAAATGTCTTTCAAGTATTTTTAGCGTTGTGGGTGGTGCGTTGTCATGGAAACGTGGTCCTAAAATTGGATGTGACTTTTGCGAGTAACAAAATGAGTTTGTTTAATCATGTTAACAGGCATATAGTTGTGGCTACACTTCTAAAACAGCGAGTATTGAATCGTTTATGGATTAATTCAACATTTCACTTCCATTCACAAACAAATTAAGATTGTGACGTAACTTAGCCTAACCTGTAGCTTACTGAATATTCCGTTGAAGCAAAAACAGATTTGTATTAAATTTGAAATATTAGAAACATATTTATCTATACTAAATTGTAAAGTAGAAGCATTCACTACACGAACAAAATCGTTTAAATAACGTCGATGTACTTACAGTACATAAAGAAACGTCCTTGAAGTCCTTGAGTTAATGTTTAAAACACATTTTCATGTCAAGTCTCAAGAAAGCTAGCTGTTGTTCTGTCCGTGGTGGAAACTTGTTCTGAGCACTGTGGTTTTACACAGTGATATGAAAAGACAGAACAGGAAATCCAGAAAGTGCATCCTCCCCCGGGGTTTTGAGGGCGCCGTGGGGTACATGCAGACATTACAGCACGTGGAAATTCTGCATTATATGTTCCACTCAATGAACTGTAGCGTTAAGAAACTCTTCATGGGGGCTGTGCTGAAATGAGTTACCCTGGAACTGAAGGGTGGTCGCACAGTGCATTGGTTGAGAGTGAAAGTGCACTGTATGACACAATAGCTCTTACTCACGTTTAGATAATCGCATTACTGCTTTTCTGTTGTTGTTCCTCTTGTGTTGAATCAGATTTGCTGATCTAAATTTGCTTTCTACATTCTCCATTTATTAAAAATAAACCTAATTTTCAACATCTCCCATTATTGATGATCTATTTTACACTAGGTGGCGCATGAAACTTGCTCTAACAGATATTGTGGAATACAAGAAATAGCCAAAATATATATAATTTATGTATTAAATTTGATTTGCTTTTATTTTTTATGATTAAGGGTGCTTTCCAAGGTAGTCATCACTATTTTTTAATATTTTTATATATATATATATATATCTTTAAAAATATACTTTGCCCTCCATATAAGCATAACTGAATCCAATAACTATTAATTAATAATAGTAAATAATTGATAAATAATTAATTTAAAAGCTACAATCTCGTGAGGACAATCAGTTTTATTTAGGATTCAGTAAATGCCATCTAACTGAATGGAACGGTTACATTGAAGTTTGAATCAGAGAGAACAAGAATGAGATTTGTATTTTGGTTTAAGGGCCACATTGTGTCTGATGGCCTTTGTGTAGTGGCAGATGCATTCAGTGAATACAACCGCGTCACATTCCACACTTCCTGTGAGGATGAGCTTGGCATTCATGGTGGAAAATGGCACTGAGAATGCCATTGTGGAACTTATAGACTGATGGTGAAAAAGCAGAATTTAGTTGGTTTGCATTTCTGTACTTGATCAGTGGCTGAAAATCGATCAATATTAAGATAACGTGGATGGGAGAGATCTTCAATAGACTTTATTCCCTTCATTTTTGATAAATGTACGATTGAATTGCAGAAACTGATGGTTTACATTAAAAATTAGAGCTACTTTAGTATCACTGATATACATTATATATTTAATTTTATTTTAATTAGTTTTGACTTTGAAATGGAATTTTGTCATTCCTGTTCTTTTTTTTAAATGACTCTATAAAGGCAAATTTTTAAAGCTATTACAATTTATATTTGAATGTTTTTTACACAAAGTTGCATTGCATTCATACATGATATTTTGATTACACTTTACATGAAGCCTTTATATATCATGCATTATAAACCAATTTTTAATGAATTAAATGATGCCTTATAATAGACCTCATAATGCACTGGTGTATAGCCTTATTATAATAATGTATAAGAATTTTAACCGTAACTACAGCATAATGCTGTACATTATAATACTTTTTATTTATATTTACACATTTAGAAAACTCAAGACAAGCATTTAGATGCAAATTATAATACAAGCTATTATAATGCAGTTGCAGTTGGTTACAATTATTTATGAACACATAAATACAACACTTATTTTCTAATTTGAAAAAACAATCTTAAAGCAAACATAATATTCTTTACATGTTTAAGTCTTGATTAAGGTTGCTTTATGAAGTCATGCTACAAGTACAAAATGCTGAGACAGGATGTTTGCACTGAACTGCATGACAGATGATTTTTGATGCATTCATCTGTAATGTGCTGTAAGGACGTGTGCTTTGACCTTGCTCCTTGTCCTTTAGGCAAATCCACTGGCCTTCTTCAGCAGCTGAAGCATCTCCAGGCCAAACGAAAGGTGCGAGGATGCTAAAACTGTTGAATCACAGGAAATTCAAGTGAAACTGAAAGTGAGCAGTCACTTTCCATAACATCCTGCCCAATCTCTCATCTAACAGCCTGATGAATGTGAAACGTATGTTTAATAGGAGAGTTGATTGAATCGAAGGTTGGGAATCTGACCTATAAATAGGAGCAGATGGTGTTTCCCGCCCTCACCACCTGCTCAAGAGAAGCATAGGATTTTCTGCAAACCATGTGAGGTCAGATGCTGTTTGTATGGCCTGTGGAGAGTCGACATGATTGTAAGAATCCATTCGAACGCTAGGAGCGACAACACATTGCTTTTCTTATTGTGTTTACAAAAATACACAGCATCGCAATTTTGTTTCACATCTTGTGTACCAATTTAGTAGTTAACTCTAAGTTGTAATGTAGGTAGAAAGTTATCTAGAGTTATTTGTTAGGCAGAAAAAAAAAATAGACCAAAAATGTCATTATGATTCAAGCCACGGCTTAAAAATATGGTGAGTTGAACTCTAGGAACAGTTGAGTCAGAATCAGTGACGGATCATTCAAGAGTGGATTTGTTTAATTTTTTTTAGGCTCAAAAAAAAACAAATTTTCGAATGCGTGAACATATCAAGTAAGCTGAAGTCTTTAAAACAAATGAAGACTTTCGACGAGTAATGATTTAAACAGCTGAATTGACCCTTTGCTACGTCCCGCCCTCCTCCTCTGTTGCTACGCCTGTCAACCCTTCGCGCCTGGCACGGGTATTACAGTATGTATGCACCAGTGTCAGACATTCGCAAGGGGATAGTTAGTCATTTTTGGCGAACAGGAGAGATATCTGAGAGGGCAAGGCAAAAGGGAACGCAGTGTGCATTCTAGGGGTATATCCATGACATAACATGAATCTGATTAGAAAATGAAGATGAAGCTAAAGCCTAGGTCACAGCGCAAGCAGCAGCTGCTTCATACGCTGACCATTCAAAAACACACAACCTGAGGAACAGCTTCGATACATAGTCTTGTGGAATAGACTCACAACATTAGCCTGACCACTTTGCTATGATAACATTCTCCCACTTATATTTTTCCAGATTTCTTCCTCTATTGGGAGCTGGTGGGTCCTTTTTACCATAGGGTGGTGTTACTGATGGTGTCCGGCCAGCGAATGAAGAGAATCCTTCTTAGACGGTTATTGATAAAGATCTGGATTTTCCTGTTGGTGTCTTTGGTTGTCCTCCAATGGCGCTTCTCCACTGCGTGGTACGACTCGGTTCGGCACGGCTCGTTACGGCACGGCACGGCTCAGTTCGGCTCGGTTTGCGTTTCCATGCAGTTTAGTACCGCTGTAGAGTGGGCAGGATTATTCATGTGTCGTTATAGTTGTGCCGCCTCTACTGCCGTGACATCATCGTAAACGCGCAACAAACAAACACACAACAATGGAGTATTTTTCATTCCGTGTCGCCCCAGCAAGCTCTCGCTGGATCCGCTCCTCGGCTATCAACGAGAGGAACGTCTGTACTTTCTCAATAGACCACGAAACAGTCATTTTTGGTTGATACAAAAGGGTGTGTTTCTTCAAACAAAACAGTTGCGTCCGATCCTTCGCTGGCTGTGCTGATTAAAATCTAGCGGGTCTGTTGTGTCTTGTGTCGCAAGTTCAGTGACGCAGTAATGACAATTTTCTCCGGCCAATCAGTGACCAGCAGAGTTTACACGTCACGTTTTGGTAACGGTACGGCTCGCTTTGAACCTCGGCTGAGGTGGTACTAAAAAAGGACCAGGTACCAGGTACTGTTCCCAGTGGAAACCCCAAAAGTGAGCTGTACTGAACCATACCGTACTTTGCAGTGGAAAAGCGCCATAAAAAAGGGGAGTGTGTTTGTAAAACATATTTTTTCTGCTATCTACTGTTATGATGTGTTTAAAATGAAATAATTTATTAAAAGGTTACATAAAAAGCAGTTCCCTATCCGATAAATTTTATTTAAATTTTCTTCATTTTATTTTATTCAGTGCAAAGCACACGCGCAAGCCTTTTATCAAAGGGCGCAGTCATTGACCACTCGCTCTTCAGGTGGCGATATAATGTTAGTTACGTTACCTTCACGTGTCTGCGTTGAACCCGATTCATCGTTCAGGTAAGTTGCTATAAACGTCTATTTTAGGTAGGCCTACCGTTACATAGCAAGTTTTCTTTTTGTTGCTCAAATATAAAAGAGAAGAAGAACGTCAATACTTCTTAACACTAAGAATGCAACGCGCCATATTTTATTTGTTCGTAGTTGGTGTGTCATCCTTTCACATATAGGCCTTTTATTGTTGTAGGTTTTAGCGTTTGTTTGAGATGAAAGCTCAAAACTCTGAATCAATTTCTTCGCAATTATTTACTTGTTAAAACATATTCAGACCCTGCATATCCCAGTGTGCATGCTATACATCCAAAATTCAATGTGATAGTAATAATTTTCAATTCATTGGACATTGGGATGCAGGGAATGTTTTGAATTCGATTCAAGCTCCGAAACAATGATTCAAAACAGAAAGATTCACAGATGTTTTGAATCTTCATGAAGCAAAAACGCCCATCTACATATTATCAACAGCTTTTCACTTCACTGGGGCAACTGTAATACAAACTCTAAGATAAAAATTGTGTGCAGTGCAGTGAGCGTTATTACATTACACAGAGTGCCTGTCTACAAGTTATAACACAAGCAATTTGAACATTCAGATGTTTTGCATGTATCAGTGTAAACATTTTAGCAGTGCTATTGTTGGACCATATGTTTTATACCAAAAGAAGGCAGACACAATTGTAGTAGTATAAAGAATAAAGCAAATATTATCCACAGTTCCCTTGTATCAATCATCTCAAAGAGTGATAAAATGTGATCTCTTCTGTATAACTGTACACCGCAGATGATTTATTTATATTTAACTTTCCCAATGAATGATTCTGTCTCCATGAGGATGTAAAAATGACATGCTTGTGTGTGTGTGTGTGTGTGTGGATAAAGCAATATTGTCTTCAGTTTGAGGTTTTCAGCAGCCGCTCATTGGATCTAAGCAGTATTAAAGCATTCTTCCTGCTCAAACAGCATGTGTTTAATTGTGTATTTGGTTTGGCGTGTATGTGTGTGTATTGTGTTTGGTTTGGCCTGGGCTAAAAAGTGGCTTCTGGTTATCCATCGTTCATTAATTGCTTTGATGTCGAAACCCCAAAGCTGCTTGTTTCCATTTAGATGCAGTTGTTATATGACTCTGACTCAGTGAGGGCGATGTGTTGTCTGTGTGCGTTAAACAGGATGCCTTGTTTGCGAGAGATGACGAAGTCGTTCAAGGGATACGCGCGCGTGTGTCTCAGTTTCATCACTCCTGGCAGCATTGTTTTCCAGTTTCTGCCTCATCATCACACCAGCTACATCATCAGGAGGCCTTTAGCCCTTGTCTTGACACCTGATTATTTCAGCCTTCACAGGGCCCTTCAAACTCAAACTGCAAAAGCATGCACAAAAGCAGCGAGAGGCAGAGGGGAAGAAAAACAAGCGTTCTGTGATGTTTTGCTTAATTGAACACCACTGTAATTCGTGATTTTCATGATGATATCACCATGTCAAACAAACAGTCTGACCCCTCTCGACACGTAAACACACCCTTCAGGGGAAAAAGAGCACACTTGAGAGGCCGACAAAGACAGAGGCCTACCACACACCTAGTGCTGACACTTTCCATAACCCCCATCCTCCCCCTCTCTGTCTCTCCCACTGTCAGGGAGACCAAAGCTGTCTGGGTAAAACCTTTTGAAGCCATCAAGTGGTTTTGCAAATTATGTTGTTTTGCGGCGCAGCGCTGGGCCAGATTAATGAAAGAATGTGTGGCTGTATTAGAATGTGGAAGACAAGCGCTGCCGTCCTAAAACCGCCACAGCTTTTAAACGCATGTTGATCGCATGTCTGCCGGCCGAGTGCTCGCTTCAACATGGTGTCATAGACGGCTTTTGGACGGAAGCCCGAGGTTTGGGCTTATTTGTCTTTTATAACAAGGACAACTATATACGAGCAGTGCCAAGGCACCCTTAGGCTCTTTGATATGCTGAAGCGGGAGGAGTTGGACGGGGTAGGAACGCTTCGCTCAGCTGGTCCGCAGATGTGTTGGTGGTGGGCGTCCTCTGACTGAACCAGGATCAGATTAGTGACTTCTCTTTTTTCGCTTACCCCAATAAAAAGCGCACAATGCATTTGTATGTGTTAAAGGGAAAAAATCCCTCCACGGGCCAATAATTTGCAGGTGGCATTCGAATTTGTGACCACATATAATGCTCCTCTTATCATTAAAGAGAAAAGGCCTAGCTAGCTGACTTTTAACTTTTATGGTGGTTGCGGGCTGAATTTTCGACTGAATTTTTGGGGTTTTCCTAACAGCGGAATATGTGTCCAAGGCTTTAATAATCTGTTTTCCCTTTGTTTCGACTGACACTGCAATTGCAACCGAAATGCTGGCAAAACAATATTTACTGACTTATCAATTTATTTCTTTGCAGAAAGTGCTTCCAGACGTTCTCGTTAGTCACTTCTCTCAGCCAGCGAATAAAGCATGTTTGTTTATCCGTAACCGGAGAGGTGACAGAAATGCTGGCGTCGCTCCGGGCTGCTGCGTAAGACCCCAATAGGTGGGATGAAACACACCAGCGCTGTGTCCTCCACGTGTCACGCCAGAAGACCACGCGTTGTTCGATCGGCATCATCGACACGTGGTGTGCAAATCACACCTGCCGGTTCTTTTGACCCTTTGAACCCATAAATCAGTTGACTTGTAGCTCTGGACGGACAAACACTCCCTGAGCCAGAACCCACAGGAATGCTCAGGCTGGTTGTTTTCTGACACCGTTTATCACATACAAATGCTCTGAAATGTTGACTAATTACATGCTTTTCAGTGCTAACGGTCTGACTTGCGCAAAGGAGAGGGTTGTGCCAGTGAATGTAGCAATTAGAGATGTCTTAACATGTGGTTACGCCGACCTGATGAGCGGGTGAAGGGATGCATATAATCATGCGTTTAAACAGTAAACAGCACTTGGCCCTGAGCGAGCCGGGATACAATAGCGCACCCATTGTCTCCCCCTAAATTTACATAGTAAACTGTTGACACTTTTTGGCTGCGTCAGATTTGCAGAGCGGTGAAGCTGTAAACCTAGCGCGACCCCTTTTTTATACGCCTCTGACCTCAGCTCCCTGCCTCTTAAATCAGCCGTAATTAAAAACTCAAAGAAAGGCCGTTATTGCGCAGTTGCACCGCAGAAAACATAAGACAGCCATTTTGAGGCTTTACCCAGCATGCTTTGCTGCTGGTAATTAGTCAGCGATGGCAGATTAAACATGTTTTGGAGAGACAACAACATGCGGATGGCAGACTGTGGTTTTCTGAATCCCAGATTCCTCCGGAGAGAGACAGGAGTCTGTCAGAGGGGAAACGCTTGATTTAGAGCATTATTTCAGTAAATTACAGTCAGCTTCAGGGACGGGCCAGGATCTTTTAATTGCGAACATGAAATTATAAAGTGAAATAGCTGAGCGAATGTGTTTAAAGAGAGACAGATGCGCAGAAGTGTATTTTTGGGTTTGATGATGTGCATATTTCTCTCTCTCTCTCTCTCTCTCTCTGTCTTCATGGTTCTTTTTTTAAACTCATCTCTTTATGTCTAATGGCCAATTTACTGCATGAGAGCATACTCTGTGTCTCTTGCTCATGCTGTATGAGACATTATCATGCTTTGATTAAACTGTAGTCTGTGCCAGAACGGACACATTTTTTTATTAACATTTGAAGAGGTGACCGAGTTTTTTGTCCTCTTTTTTTTCTCGGGATAACATCTTGTCAGATTACATTGTACACAGTCTTGAATAAGTCTTGTTTTACAGACCATATACTTTGGCCTTACATAAACCTCTGTGCCTCTGAATCCTATAAATTATACCTGTGAAGGGTTATAAATTGTCCTAAACCACCCCCCCTCTGTGTCTTTGATAGTGTGACATCCTCAAAATCATTCGCAGATGTAAACTCAAGTCGTGGCCGTTCGCAATATCTTTTGCGGTCGTGCGGATGAATCGAGTGTCACCAGAAGTCATTTTCCCGCCCGACTGCTGGTTTGGCAGCGTCAGGCCGGCGTTTTCTGCTGATTCTGTGGGAAAGATGTGTCTGTAGCAACTGTATGACTGTGTGTTTGCATGTAAGCCTGTGTTGTGAAGGATAACAACAAAATGATAGCCACTAACAACAACAGCAGCCAAATTCAATCTGGCCCTGCGGCACAGAAGAGGAAATGACAGATGCAAATCTACAGATGAAAAGAAAGAAAGCAAGTGAGAATGTGAGAGATGGAAGCCTGGTTTGATTTCGGTCACATTTCTTTCTTTCTCTGTTGTCCATATGTCGCATGGACCTGTGATCTGCTCTGCAGATGTGTGCCTGAGACACTGAGCCTCAGGGATGGACAGTTACTTCTGGTCTAAAACTGTATCATTTCGTTTAAATGTGTGTGTGTGTGTGTGTGAGGGGCAAGAAAGCAGAAGACAGAGTTTGATGGTGTATGGCTGTATCTGTCGGTCTGTGCTGCCTCCTACTGTCTGAGGTTAAATCTCATTCAGACATATAAAATGGGAATGGCCATGAGATTTGGTGAAACCTTCAAGTGCAAAATCATTACGTTTAACTAAAGGTTCTCTTATGTAGTTGCTATATCTAGTAAATTGCACATGGAATGTTTCATTTACATATAATAATTTAAACTGATATCTAGAGAGATGCAAAGGGGTGCCGGCAAATATTTGAGAGAGAGACTTTGTCTTTTTTTTTTTTTTTTAAACACATTTACTAAATGTATTATTACCATTTGATTTAGCACTTTTAAGGCTTAATTATTTTTATGAAACCCCTAGTATTAAACCGTAAAAAATAATAAAAATACAATTATTTTTTTGGTTCCATAAAACAAGATTAGAGTACAAGCTAGGCTTATTTTGGTTAGTCAAGCTTATTGTCATTAGATTTGTTACAAAATAAGTCAGACTAATTGAAATAAACCTGGCTTATTTGGTATACTTGTTTCATGGAACAGGCCACTGGAGTAACCTACACTAAATGTTTTGGGTTGATAATAAACTAAAAGTTTTGGGTTGATAAGATTTGTAATGTGTTTAAAAGAAGTCTCTTTGATCATTTGATTGAAAATATAGTAAAACTTGTAATATTGTGAAATACTGTGATTTTTTTTTTTTTTTTTACAAATTAGTATTATTGTTATTTTTATTATTATTCTTGTAATGTCAAAGCTGAATTTTCAGTT
>JAUCMU010000125.1:15444957-15455271 GCA_032275025.1 Enteromius treurensis
AGTACATTCAGATCATTAGAAACGCTAGTTGGTGCTCCAGTATAATCGGTCCGCTGAAACTCATCCAGTGAGAAACACAAATCAGTGCGATTAAAATGCGTTAAAAAAACATTTTACACATTATTTTTGTGTAATTAATTAATCTAAATGAACCCAGCCCTAATATATTGTAAACATATTTTATCAGCTGAACTCTTGGCATGTTGTACTTATTTTCCTCACAGCCTCGTTTCATTCTAGATGAAAAATAAAATACGGTGCTACCCTAGATAAAGTCTGTTAATAGAAGTTTGCTGTTTTAAGACAGAGAGATTAAATATGACGAAAAAAGAGAGATTTTTATTAGGGTTGAGTAAACACTGGATTAGAAATCTCTGTGTTGTGATTGACAAGGTGAGAGCACAAGCTCATCAAAAGCGTGTGTGAGTTTGCGTTTCCTCTCCGAGTCTGTCTCTTCTCAGTCTTGGTTAGTGACTCGTTATTATCTAATTTATTTCGTGTAAATAACCTCAAATTATCCATAAAACAAAGATGCTAGAAATCTCCCCCTCTTCATCTGGTCCTAATTAATGTTTTACAGCAAACAATTACAGCTTACTGGAGCCTGGGAGCAAGGCACACAAAACGCATAAACACACGCTCAGTGCTAGTTTATACATGACACAACAATCAAACTGGGTATGTTTGAGGTGTACATAGATAATAGTGGAAAATCTTTCAGGGAATTAAATACAGGCATTAGGATGTTCAAATGATATAGTTTGTATTCAGCGTAAAGCAAAAGTGAGCGAGACTAAAAGAAATTGGAATATAAAGCTTAGAGCTTGGCGATGCTGACTACACAATGCACCCATATAAATCCATACCGTATAAAATCTGTTCATTTGAAAGACACAGTAACAGGTGCTTAATGCTGCCATTATAATTATATTTCACCAGAGAGTCTTATATTCATCCATTCAGGAGAGAAAGATGAAATCTTTCATTTAAAATGGTCCATGATATCCTTTTCCCTTCTAAACTGCGCAACGGAAGAATAAAACATCAGGGCTTTTGAAAAGCACATTACGCAGAAAGCAATTAACAGATACACGGTGTGGTTAATTTAGTAATAATACCTCAGCAGCTGGAACTCGCGTTAGATCAAGCTGTTTTATCCTCTCTCCAGCTGCTTCTGCACTGACAAGTGCGCTAAAGCTGAAAAGGATTTGGTCATAATAGAGAAGACACACATAGATATATCTTCTGGAAGAGCACCATTGGGGAATTGAGATTATCACATGGAGAAAAAAAAAGCCTATGTATCTTGCACACAGAGTAACTGGTGTATTTGTAGAAGGGGAGCTGATTTTCTTAGGTTTGATTTCAGTCTGGTTTTAGTTTGGTTTTCGAGTTGTTTTTAGTCTGCTTCATTTTTTTTCGCAGTGGTGAGCTTTGGCATGCATTTAAAGCCATCTTATAGCCATCCACCGCAGATGTGCGGCGAGCAGGAAGCATTGTTATGTTATGCGGAGAAATGAAAACGCTTGAACCCTTATGATATTTGACGGATGTATGAACATATAAGCCTAATTTACACATTTGTGTGTGTTAAGCACTAAGTCGGAGCATTTCCCAGAAACAGAGAGACAGCGAGGTTAAAATGGGCTTATATGAGCTGTTTTTCTTTCATTTCTTCAGACCGCAACGTTTTAGGCAGTATGTGGACTCTATTTCTATTTTTATAAACCAAATGTATTTTGTTATTGGATCTGCTCTCAACCAACTCTGAATAACAAGCAGCATCTCTGGCTGTTACTGGTGACTGTCAAAATAAACACACCATGAACAAGTCGGAGAAAGTGTGTCTAATGCCATATCTGGCCTGCTGTAAATCAGAATTCACCACAAGACATATAATTATGCGAGAGTTTGTGTATGTGCCACATACCTGTAAGACTAAATGGGTTCCCTGAACAAGCAATAGACAAAGAAATAGTTGCACGTGCACTTTCCATGCTTTCATATTTTTCTTTCCTTCTCTCACGGCTCACAAATGGGATGCTGTTTTTATTTCTGACAAAAATCTTGCACTGTACAGCCTTTAGTAGTCTTATTGTAGTCTTATTGTAAAATGAACAGTTTTAAAGTGTTTACATATGCACAAATATTATTGCTATTATCAATATTCTTTTATTGCATGATATTGATAAGTAATTACACATAATGCTATTGTTATAATTTTAGTAAATATTTTCAACAAGGAAGGAACATTGGGTGTAGATAGGGGTGAGGTGTTTTGCTGATTGCTTTTGTGTGTTATTGTGTAAAAATCATTATAAAAGAAATGAATATGCCATAGTCCTAACTTGCGCGCGCGCACACAAAAACACTCTAAACTTTTTTTTTTTATATCCTCATAAACTCTCAGTATCATTTAGTGCACTTACTCTCAATGTGTTTAAAAGTGAAACCAAATGCACGGAGCAAAGCCATTCCACATATGGCACATTTGTTTTGTTGCTTGGAAACTTATTGTTAAATGAGAGAGAGTGAGACAGTGAGAGAAAGAGAGAGAGAAACATGATGGAAAGAAAATAAATAGCACTGCAGTTTGCAGCACAAAGTAAGTGGCAAACATTATGGGAGTGAAAATCATTAAAAAATCTTAATTTATGGCTGTGGTCTGTTTGTCATTTGGCTTGGCTACTGCTCTGTTGCATAAGTTAAAAACGGGATAATTATATTCATGAACAAAGAAGCTAAATGTGCTCTCTAATAAGGGGCTGAGAAACAGAGCACACACACACCCAATGTCATGGCATTCAGCTCCAGATGTGGCTCTGAGTCCAGCATCACATGGATCCACTTTAAACTCAGTAGGAGAGAGGGAGAGACAAACCAATGTTTCTTATCAAGATGATGTAATATCTTATGGTTGTTTCAGACATCACCTGCTTACACATTAGCACTGGCCTCAAGTTTGGTCCTGATTGTTTTTTTCATTAAGAACAATCATGCTATTGCTTTCGCTCTCTTGTTTCACCTACTCACCTGTTATAATCTGTCAGACTGTTATTATCTCTTAAACCAAGCAGATCCTCACACATTTAACACTGTGTGTGTGTGTGTGTGTGTGTGGCAGAGAGATGATAATATGGTGACTGAGGGAATGAGAGAGAACATTTCTACTGGTCCATGCCGGAAACTCATCCCACCTCATAAAGAAAAAAGAAAGAGTTTTGGAAATGGAGTGACAGAGAGAAATGAAATCAAGGGAAGGTATGTGTTACTTCCTTTTTTCCTTTGCTCTTTTTGTTCGCAGGTGTGATTCGCATCCTGTGGGATAAAGAACTTTAAAGGCAGAAACCTGAGAGACCAAACCAGCTGTACCTCGGGCTGAGAGGAGGAGAGGGAGAGGAAGGCAAGAAACTGAACTTATATCAAACGCATAGCAGCACGTATATGTCCATTTCCCCTCAGAAAGGAAGTGAGTATAAGCTAAAATAACTCTGGAGCAGATGAAAGACCAATTTGTTCTCATGTGGACTTTGATTATTTGCTCTTAACACATTTTGACAATGATAGTGAAGTAAAGAAAGCTTATTATTTTAGAACCAATCCTTCTACTGCATCCTCATTTTTAGGGTCTTGGGCACAATGGTCTCAAAACTTTTAAGGATCAAACCTTCAAACAATTATCTTTGAAATATCTAAAAAAATATCACTTTACTGTGAAAATAATTTTTTATTATATTTTAACATATTTTACTTCTTTGATGGCAAGGCTGAACTCATTGCTCTATTAATTTCTCAATCCTTCGTGGTAACCCTTCGGAAATCATTCTAATATGATCATTCGATTCATGTGTGATGCGTTTTTTTGATGAAAAAAACAAAACAAAAAAAACACTAAACTTTTAAACAGTATACTCATCAGCACACGTTTGTTTTTACATTGTATTCCTTTTTTTTAATCTCTTTAATGTTGTATTTTTAAAATAACTTGCATACGTTATGGAATATTTTGAGGCAGACGTCCATGTGCATGAACAAAATAACGTTAAACTAAACACAGAGCTGTTGGTCTTGCAGACTGCGGCTTATTGCCTCCTTCAGCCTCTTACAAGGCCTCATGCCACACTTACAAGCATGGGGCACTGGTGTGCCTGTTGTCTGTTTTTGTTTTGGCTTTGTTGAAACACAAGAACACAACAGAGGCACACAAGCAAACATGGTGTCATTTAGCCACAAGCACAGACTGAAAGCAGTTGTGGTCTCTCTTTCTTTCTCTCTCTCTCCCGCTCTCTGTTTTTCCCATTCGTCTCCGGCACTGTTTTATGGCCTAGTTCACATCTTTGCAAACTTGATTTTGACATGCCGGAACATTCCCTCCTCGTCCATGTGCTCTGTCAGCGAGTCATCACATCCTTGCTGAGCACCACGTTCCGTCCATTTTGAGCAGCTCAACGCTCTGTCTCTCTCTCTCTCTCTTTCTTGCTGCTCTGCGACAGCCGCGTCTGCTAACAGCTGTCAGTATCGGTGCAGTGTAGCCTGTACACTTCATTCCCGGAATGATCCAACAAATGTAAAAATCTGAAAAAGCAATAAAGACACAAGAAGGGTGAAGGCATACATTTTGGTAATGCGCGCTGCGTCTTTGATGTCGAAATCTTTTCCTCGCTGCCGCTGCTGAGATTATGTCTCTCTTGTTTTATACATGTTGCTTCCATCAGAGTGGGGAAGAAAAGAGCGGATTGTTAATGGTTAGCACATGGCTAGCTTTTGTCTGTGTGGTTTTTGTTCTGGTATCAGATCTCTCTCGCTCTCTGTATTCGATCGGAGTGCAAGATAGGTTTTAACGGGTGTAATTTGGCTTTGATGTGACTGTGAGACTCATTAAGATGTGCTTGTGTGCTCACACACACGCTGCCATGAGTTTTGAAAAGTTCCAACTCGGTTGCCTTCGTGTCTTCGCCCTTCTAAGTACATCTGGCGGCCATTCAGTCGTCCGTTGCTTGTGCCAACATGAGCGCGTGAGATGTTAGCCCACTGCTTTTCACCATACTCTAACACCTCACACATGATGATACATTTCTGTGCCTAACATTTGGTTTTAGTAGAAGCCGTATAGTCTCCTGATGTGTCAGATCAGGCCACAGGAAACTAGTTTTAGATCAGTAAAGAGATTAACACACTCTGTTGGAGTGCGACGTTACCCATTTTCTCATTTCAAATGAAAATCCATCCCTCTAATCTAAACCTTCCACAATTCTCTATGGCTTCATAAGTGGGAGAGTTCGTGGTGGAGGGATTGAGCGGAACTAGAGAAATTATTGTTACAATTTTAAGCTCAGTTAATCATCACCATTAAATCCTCAATAAATCCAACCAAAAGCCAACAGTAGATCAAGAGGAACCAGGTTAGGCCAAGGGAATGGCATGTTTAATAAAACGTAGCTGTAGATCTGTTAAACAGCACTGACTGACAACTTAATAGCTAATCATTCAGTAGAGGATTTTCTCAACTCATGATTCATTCTCTGAATTGATTCGTTTGAAACAAAATTAGAATGGCTAGAAATTAAAAGTTGATGCAGCTGAGAAACTGATACACAGAAACTAAAAAGGAGATAGCTGTATCAATATTTATTTCAATTTAAATTACAGATATAAATCATGCATTCTGCTATAAGAAAATAAGATGATGTGTCCACCACATTCATGCATTAATGACAAAATAAGGCTTTTAGTTGCTGGTAAAGTGGTGACTGTTTTTGTTTAGAGGATTCTTAAAAACTGAATAAAATGTACATTGGAATTTTTAAATGTGTGATTTTAAACAAGTTTTTGGAAATACAGTCTTCATATATAAATGGATAAATTCTATACAAGATATTTCCCAGATTTCAGAAATCCCTTCAGAAACTGAATCATTTCTTTTCTTTCCACTATTCATGAGGGATTAAGCTCTTCACCACAAATGAACCAAAAGTAAATATTATATATATATATATATATATATATTTCACTGCAAATTCATTCTGAATATGGATATCCTGTATCCTGTCTATTATAAGCCTTCATTACGTGAGGTTTAGAAGTGTAGACATTAGACTACTCATGTTCTCATAATATGACACGTTTCAAGGAAAGATTTTGCTACATGATGGAATTATTGTATTCTTATAAATGATCATAAACAACCACAGATTAAAAAGTTTTCATGCTTACAAAACTGTGGTTGCATACTATGCCTTGCAGGAGGTCTGAATGACTGTGAAAATGAAACCTAAAGCCGTAGATAAATAATTAACTTTGCATTAAGTACCACAAAACCTGCTTTATTTGCTATAATAGAATGCAAAAACACAGACCTGGTAGCAGTTACTACTTTTCCATCTATGTTTTAAATGCAATAGACTAACAGAAATATCAAATAAATAACTACTGAGGTAAGACCAAATGCTTCTATATTATTTGTTTTCAACTGCACTGATTTAATTGACGGTGATATATGTTACATGGAAAAAAATGTTTATGTCTGCCTGAGTGATGAAAACTCTTTAGGGCACTCAGGTCTGTGACAAAGCCTTTGAATGCCGACCAGTGGTTGACACTAACTGAGGCCTGCTCGCCTCATTTTTAATGTGCACATAAAAAATTGGTTTTGTCTTGAAACTGTTGCATCTGGCAGTCACAGCTTTTTGACTGATAAGCTCTTACTTCATACACTGACTCATTTCTGATAAAAACATCTGTGTTTTTTCAAGTGTGACCTGGGTCTCTTTCTCTACCCCCTCCACCCCGCCGATCCCCCTTTCCCTCTCTTCTGTGTCTTTTATTCTTTGCCAGAAAAATATCAATAACATAATGCCACAAAGCTGTTACCAAAAACCAAACCATTAAAATGTCTGTTTTATGATACAGATATTATTTCCCCCAAGTATGCTACACATCTTTTGTAAATTTGAAGCTTCTTTTTTATTAGTTATTAAATTCATTTATACATTGACTTACTTATATGAAGGAAACATAATCATAAATTTACCACAGTATGACTTAATCTAATTGTATGGCCACTGTTTCTCTATCTTGAATACTAGATTAGTTGGCCATTCACCCCTACAGAGTGCTACGATCGTGTAATGAAAGTAAAAATCCATACGTGTATTTTTAACAATAACTTGTCAATCTTTAAAGACATACCTACTATATAAGATTGTTAATCGATTGTATGCTTTGTTGAACCCATTAGCCCAGATTATATTTTATACAATGTTTAACAGCAAGAATCCTTTTGAAAAACTACATTATAAGAGCTCTTAACCAATCATAAACTGGCAAAATGCACCAAAACAGGTCAGCCCACTCCTATTGAGCAGCCTCCTACACTCTCAAACTACTTCAATATTTGTATGTACTGCAAATAAAACATATTTAGGTCATTCGTTTTCTCCATGAATAAATGGATAAAGCATATATATGGCACTTTACTATACTGTACACACAAAGTGCTTTACAATCAAATAAGGGGATCAAATTAGATTTTTTCTAAGAATGTATGTTGTGTTTCACAGTCCTGTAACCTCGTAGCTTGATGGTTTGGTAACAAAGACCATTTTAAAAGCCCTAATGAAAAATTATGGGTAAAAAACAAAAAAACAAAACCAAAATAAAACATGGAACCAACATGTTTCACCCACAGAAACATTGTGAATGAAACCAATGCTACCTGTATAACACTGCAGACCCCCTCTCTCTCTCAGTTAACTGAAACTGCTGCCATCTTGCATCTCATTAATCGATTGTTGTAAAAAATGACCTCAGAGGACTTCAGGAGATCAAGGTTTAAGCTTATATACAGGTAAGTTCTCAAATCAGGTTCATGTACTATCACTGTGAATACCACATATTTATTTATTTGGTATTTATGATTGACATTTATTTCCATTTGAAGGTTAACAATGTGTTAAAGGCCTTCCGGCAACATGTTTTGTTCTGTTAGTGGAAAATAAAAGCTTTTGGTATTTAATGGCAACCATTTTATTTGCAGTAATGAGAGAAGAGAAGCAGCAAATACCCTTTTGAGAAAAGAATGAGAGTGGAGAATTAACGTGATCTGCCATGACATTTCCCCAAATCAATCTGGACTAAAAAGGTTTAGTTCAATTGGGTGTGCATACTTAAGTTAATTATGTTTCCAAGGATAAAGTGGAATACTGGAACAGGGATCCAACAGATGTCACTGAACCTCTACATCCTGAAAGCTCAATAATCCCAAATATCCCTTAATTAATCAACAACGGAGCGTAGTGTTGAACTGCCTCCCGCTTTTCTCTTCCTCGCAGGATTTTTTCACCCTGTTTGCTTATTTGTTGCCTTGCTCGGTGCCCAAAGAAATTTACAGCCCTCATTTTTGGTGATTGTTTTCATGGCACAGAAGTTGCTGCCTCGTTGCAGTTAGCATTTAATCATCTTGCTCGCCCCTGTGGAATTTGCTAATGACAGTCCCCAGAACAGCTCTCTGGGCATGCTCAGAAAAGAAAGCGCAGAGCTGTGGGCTGCGAGCATGTTTGTCCTATGAAAAGCTGTTTCTGTCACCAGCCAAAGCTGTTGTTTAACAAGTGGAAACCTCATCACAATTAAGCCTTGGTGGTTATGGCTTGGCAGCGTGGAGATGGCAGAACCCTTTCTCTGTCTCTCACAGTTTTTTTCCCATTTTTTTGGCATCGCTTTTTCTCGCCTGTGGCTTTTCATGACTAAACATGACAACAAACAAACAAACAAATACATAAAAGTGTGGTTTTACAACCTCGAAACAACCAGAAAAAGCAGCGACGTGACAATAAAACCTTGTTAGATCCCTCACGATAATCGACTCGTGACCTCCTGTGAATAATAAATACAGGAAAGAACAGGATCAAAGTTTGGATTAGTGAGTGTGAGGGTCAGAGCAATATGCCGGACAGGTTGTGTTTGTGACATGGTGGTCTGGCAGGTGCAGCTCTCTGGCTGTGGAGAGCTTTGATCTCTCTTATTTAGGTGTGACAACTCTTTGGTGGCATGCAGCACCAGCCGGACGGAGGCCTCCTCTAGTTAAGGCCATATGACGTGCGTCCATAGTGTGAGAAAGGGCAGAGGTTTCCATCAAAGAACAATTATCCAGCTACGTAATAGAAGCTACAGCATGCCGCAGTCTGGAACCACGATCTGGAAATTCGTTATAAAAATAAATGCGGCGTTTGCTTTGAAGGGTTAGTTCATACAGAAAAGAAAATGCTGTCATTATTTACTCACCCTCATGTCTTTCCAAGCCCAAACACATTTTTTCCTCCATCGATTTTCTAAAGAATGTATGCTCTTTTCCAAACAACCAAAATGGAATTCCTGTCAAGCACTAAAATTGTAAAGCATTATGGAAATAGTATAAATGAATCATAAGATTAGGTCTTTTGAAGCCATATGATGATGTGATGAACTAACCAAAATATGATTAGTTGACTGGAAGGTCTGTATTTTTGTTATGACAGTCCACCACAAGATATATAATTAGATGTGTTTGATATCCAGCACAGCAGCACAATTTTGTGTGTGTTACTGCTTTTAAATAACACTTTGATAAACAGGAAGTTGTGAGTTGAGTAATTTTTAAAAAGTTGTTTTGTTGCTGAATTAATCAGTGTTTTTGAACAAATCGATTGAATTAATGATTCAATCACTTACTCGAAAATTTAATTAAATCTGAATATGCATACTTCTATATATACAGTGTGTATATATATATATATAATATAATATTAGGGGTGTAATGATACGCGTCATCGTATTGAACTGTTCGGTACGAGGTTTTCGGTTCGGTATGCATACGAACCAAATGATACAGAAAAAAAAAAGAAAGAGAATAAAATGTGTAAAATATAATGTTTTCAGTGCTATGCTCAACAAGGCAGTGCAAACGACGGGACAGGGAACCCGCATCTGCTCCTCCCACCCCCAAACAGATGAGAACCAGAAACACACACATTACAAACTATCACCTGCGGCATTCAGGTAACGTTAGTCATTTCCCTTTGCCATTTCAACCCAACATCCAGCTGTTTAACCAGAGCTGCATCTGTCTGCTCTAGCACACTAAAATAATGTTTGTATTGGCGTTAACGATACTTTAGCATTAAATGTAACATAAAGCATCTAAAAACGAGTGAAAACGCAAGGCGCGTCGCTTCTTCCACCAATTTCAGAGCACTTCGCGCTAGCGCGTCTGTAGCGTCTGCTGTTACTAGGCAACCATGAAAGCGCTGTCAGTTACAAAATCATTTCTGCTTTGGATTT
>JAUCMU010000125.1:15461695-15473589 GCA_032275025.1 Enteromius treurensis
CGTTCCTTCAGGGAACAGGGTTATATTCATAACCTTGAGACGTTTTAATGATACCCTTACTATCTTTCTGGGTCTGGGAAAGTTTCATTTTGCATTGCTGTATATGGAGGGTCAGAAAGCTCTCAGATTTCATCATAAAGATCTTAATTTATAAGTAATTGATGACATAACTTTTATTATAACTCTTCCTTTAATAAGAATGTTAACAAAACATTTTTTTTTAGCTGAGTGGCAACTTTTTTCCCCCAAGGACAGGAGCTTTCGAGCTTCATAATGCATGTAAAAACCATAAAATTATAATAATAATTAAATGACTTCCAGCTCCCTATGTGCATACATGAGGGTTTGTCTGATGTGTGTGAGATACTTACTGTATTCCTTTGAGCAAATCTTATGTGTAAATAAGTAACAAAAAAATAAACTGTTCATGAATTGTAATTGTCTCTGTGACCCAGGAAGACATTTTTGGTTGTTTGTCACAAAAAGCATTAGAAAACTTATTGCACATCAGTCGCATGAACCTTTTTATGATAAGTATATGATGCTTTTGTGTGTGTGTGTGTGTGTGTGCGTGTATGTATATATATTTATTTATTTTCTTTTGGAAGGTTGAAATCTCCAGTCCCTGTTTTTTGCAGTTGCATGGAAAAGCAAAATCAGCACTTTCTTTAAAATGTTTTTAATTTTTTGTGTAGACAGTATGTCACATGGGTTTGGAGCGATCTTTGGAACTGTGTGTAAATGATTTAGAATCTTAATATTTGGGTGAACTATACCTTTTCAGTTGTCTGCTTCCTCATGTATTTTATCAGTCATGTTTCTTTAAATCTCCATTTCTTTCACAGTCATTCTTTTCTCTCTCTGTGGCTCTCTTCACTGTAGGTCAGTCAGGGTTGTGTGCTAAATCAAGTAACCTTTTCTTTTGCTGTATTTCCCCTGGCTTGTATTTGAATATGAAAAGCTTTCTCTCTCACACTGCCTGTCTTTTTAATGTCATTTGGCAGTCATTTGATTTATTAGATTTTAAGACTGGAAAGAAGAGATGAATCCACTAAATATTTCATATATCATGCTAATCCATGTAATATTGCTGGCTGGAGCAGTGTACCTGGGTCTGTGTGTGTGTGTGTGTGTGTGTGTGTGTATGTGTAGAAAGCACCGGTCGGTGGATGTTAAAACACCTGCGAACATCCTGAATAATAAAAGAGCCTCATATTGAAATATTTAGACTTTCCCATCAAAGAATCTTTAAAACATGAGATTTAGGTTCACGCTCTGTTTTGAGAATAAAAAAATGGAGCGAATAGAGATACAGAAGACAGGAATCACAGCTCTGCTAAATCTGTTTCCTGTACTAAAATGCAAAGCTTGGAAGTGCCTTTCTTTGTCTCTTCCCCTCTCTCTGTCTTATTTCCTTCCTCTTCCTCTTCATCTGAGAGTGGATTGCGGCTAAAAAGCAAGCTCTTTAGAAACACGACTTGTTATCCTCACGTAACACATGTCTGAGAAGGGCACAGCCAGGATGATCACACACCCTCTGCTTTCTTCTGATATGAGAGACAGAAAAATTAAAGGCGGAGAAATCTGTTCTATTTCAAAGTGAAAACAACGACAAATATATAAAAGTTTGATTAACATAAGTAGCTTTAGAAACACAAGCTTCCTGGCAAACCAGATTCAGCGGTCTATATCCTCTTTCCAACACAGCTCCGCCGTAAACTCCGCTGACATTTGACATGGTGACTTTTTCATCACCGCGCTGTAAAACATATCTCGCATACGGTCCCACCCGCTCCCAGATGCTGAGCGGCTTTGCTTGAGAGCTTGATTCTAAGCTGTTTTCCGACTGTTTATGCACAAAAATATCACAAACATCATTTGCTTTTGAAACGGAAGGCATCTACATTGTATTTTATGCTGACGTTATACTCATCTGCTCTTGGGTTGTTCAATAAACCATAACCAGGTGAAGCCTGAAATGCTGAGTGTATGTCTGGGTATGTATTCCATGGTTGGCAAAAAGATTTTGCCCACAAATCCTTAGTGAACGCAGGCCCTGCTTTCATGTGCAAGACTGACCCTGTGATGACATCATTGTCATGGAGATCCTTGCATGATGAAAGCTAGACAGGCCACCGTGACTACACACACACACACACACACAACAAACCACTGAAAAACGTCCAGCTTTTCTCTTTGTTTTGGGGTTTGAACAGGGATGGCAGAAAAACAGCTCAGTGTGTGGCAAGAGAATGAGAGAAAACACATTAAGAGAGCAGGTCACTAAATGGGCCTGCAGGAATGTGGGTTTGCAAATGAAAACAATTTTCGAACAATAAATGTTGCCGTCCCAGCATCAGAATTACATGGCTTACCCTTCGGTTCCATGAAGATCTGACCACATTTTCAGTGGCTGTACTATGGCAATCATTCAACTCCTAAAAACAAAACAGCAAAAATCTAAACAAGGTAGTCTCATGCAACAGGGTCAGACATGTGTTACAGAAGGGTATGAACTTCTCAACATTAAAGAAATCGAGCACCCCCTACAAAAAACCAAATCTGTTATTATTGACTCACCCTTTTGTTGATCCAAACCTGTATGACCATCTTTCTTCACAAAAGATGATATAAAGAAATATTCTGACCACTATTCTCAATGTAATGAATGGGGACTGGGGTTGTCAAATAACCAAAGTAATTGCTATTATAATCTAGAATTCAGGTTTTGGAACAACATTTTCTTTGTTTGCGTGTTCTGGTCTTTGCATGTTTAATGACATGGCTATTACAGAGATAATGTAAGGGGTAGGGCTAGGTGCAATGTTGGTGTTACGCTCACAGTTTGTACAGTATAAAACCATTATGCCTATGGAGAGTCCCTGTAAATCATAAATACCAATGTGTGTGTGTGTGTGTGGCACATTCATTTTAAGCACCTTTACTATGGATGTTCACTTAATTTAGACCAGTTCTATGAAATCAATAAACTGATTCATTCAAATGTCAACATGCCTACTTCTTTAATGAGTAACTGATTATTTAAAATGTAGGGCGGGGACTTGGTTAATTGGGTTCATTGGCTGTTGATTGGATTTTCAAATGTGGTTGTTGCACTTATTGCGTGTATTGAGTGGTTTGACCAAAAATCTGTATCATTCTGGTAGTTTCACGGTTTATTATGATTTGTTCCTGACTGTGCCTTTATATGAATCAGATTGCATGACAGTTTAATCACAATCCAAATATGCATGCTACATTGTAATATCAACAGTTTTTAATGTGAATTAGATTATATAATTTCAAAGTTTAAAGCAAAAACCGAATGGTCTGACTTTGGCTTTGAGAAAATATGCTACATCTGCATAAGAACACAATTTCACTCTCTGGCAGAAGGTGGCGCTTATGGAGCAGCAGTTGAAAGCAGCTTTTAAATCTTATATTGATATGCGCTATATGGAGGTGTAACGATTTGGTCTCTCTTCTCAGCGACAAGGAAGGCATGGAGAACAAAACAAAAACAAAGACTTAACATGAGGACCAGGTGAGACAAGACAGACATCGTGACATAACGCCCCCCCTCTGGAGGGCGTGTCCTCACACCGACAGAGGAACAACAAAGGGGAGGGTGCCCGAGAGGCCGACATGGGCAGAGTCTCAAGGAGGCCTCCCGGGCATGATACAGATCTTGGACAGCCACTGCGGATCGGGATCTTGGGCGGCCACTGCAGATCGGGACCCTTGGGCGGTCATGGCGGTTCTGGCCCTTCAGGTGGCCATGGCAGTTCGATCCTCGTCCCACCCCTCCCCATCATGACCCAGGTACATCTACCCCCCCAAAAAAAATTATTGGAGAGGCCTAGCGCCTGTACCGATCCTGGGTCATCGGGTGTTATCGAGGAGTGGTCAGGGGATCTCTCTGGCCTGGATTCGGGGGTCAGACCTGACAACGACACTCCTGGCCGTGATTCGAAAACCGGACCTGACAACGGTTCCCCTGACCGTGATTTGGGGCTGGGACCCGACAGTTGCGGACTGGACTCCGCAGGGATTTTGAACGGTTCTCCTGACTGTGATTCGGACCACGGACATGACAACGGTTCTCTAGAGCGTGATTCCACTAGAATCTGCAGGGATTAACTGGCATGTCTGATTAACTCTGGCATGTCTGATTCCCACTCCAGAGTGGGAAATTGTGGACCACGGGAGACTGGAACGGCACTCCTGGCCGAATTTCAGGAACCGGATCTGGAATAGGCGGACTGGAATCCGCGGGAGACTGGATCGGCAGTTCATGCCCGCACTCTAGTTCCAGAGTGGGGATCAGCGGATAAGAATCCATGGCAGCCGGGCTCGGTGCTCCCAGCCGAAACAGGATCTGGACAGGGCGGATCGGGATCCATGAAGGTCTGTGATGGCACTTCTGGTTGAGTCCGCTGAGATGTGTGCAGCCCGCTGCTCGTTCTCGGCAGGGTTTTCCATCGGCGTGGGCTTTTTTGCAGGGCTTTGCCAGTTTGCAGCAGCCATCCCGCCTGTGCCCGGACCGTCATGAGGCTGAGGAACACTGCCGACCTCCATTTAAGCCCCCCGGTGTCCGGGAGCTCAACGTGACAGAGAAAACTGGCCCCATCTCTGAACTCGGTGATGATAGCCGCATCTCCCAGACCCGTCCGTTCTGTAAGTTGGTAAAACTTTGATACGTAGTCCTCGAATGTAAGTCCATTCCTTACAATCAAACAATGACCAATTTTCTTCATGAACAGTGATCTTGTTCTGTCTGCTACAGTATTTCCTCCTATTTTTATACATCTTCAGTGTCTCTGGCTTCTTTTACAGTTGGTTTATTTGCTGATTAGTTTACCATTTGTTAGACATGTATGCAGTTAACATATTCATGAATAAATTATTCACAGTAAGATCAATAACACGCATTTAGAAACTATATAGCAGAAAATGTCATTTTATGCTGACTCTCTTGCACATTTTTCTCTGAAAACTTAAGGTTGGAGGCAAACAAATGGTCACATAATGATTCTGCTAGTTCCAGCTTGGTGTTGTACATCTTACCGGGCTACTGTGGACTTAAACTTGTGTGGGTTTTAATCACACACTCGTAATTCATTAATTTGCCACTTTTGCTGACGACAGCGCCAATAGGTGCACAAAGGCCTCGGCCTTCACATCTTTCAGGGTGGGCTCCTGAGTGTGTAGTGGATGCATGTTCCCATTGGCAATAACTCAGCAGACAGGATTGACAGCTCCTGCTAAAGGAAAGGGAATGGATGTTGCACGCTCTGAATCAGGAGACAGACCAATAATCTACTCAGATAGTGACACAAAGTGTGTGCGTGTCCAAGAGTCTGTATGTGTAGTTACAGCGCTCGTCGCAGCACTCCAGACTTTAATTGGACATAGCAGGCGTCAGTTCATGCAGCAGCATGCACACGCTCCAGATCCTTGAAGGCCCGGCTGGGTGATTTTCACACGCCTGACAACTGCAGGCTCACAGACGAGGTGACGGGAGGCCGGGTAGTCGGCAGCGTACCGCCTGATTCGCCACCGGGGCTCGCGGCCACGGCAACAGCCTCAGTCTTGGTTAAATTGTGAAGAGGAAAGGAAGTGACATGCATAAGCTGGGCGTCATGGTAATCGGTGCTAAATGAAGGACTCACACCTGAGATGCGAGCAGGATGTGACCAGACCACGCTGTCAGCGCTGCTAGTCTCAGTTATCCACACTGCCTTCAGGAATATTCACACACATCATTAGAATATCCGTCCCCATTATGAATATGGAGATTAGCGGAAGGGTAGCGAGAGAAGAGGAATCTAGTTTGTATAGTGGCAAAAATGACAGGGATAATGATTATGGTAATGATGATGAAGACAATGATGATGATTAGCGTTGATTTGGAATGCGGATCAGTGACAAGAGCTGGGCCTTATTTACCTGTGTCTGTCTGCGAGCAAGAGATGGCTCCTGGGTAAGGTGAAATGATGAAAGAAAAGCCCATATCGCCCTAGCCATGCATTAAAATACAAACACACACTCACACACACATACAGCGAGTCACATTAACACCGTGTGCTGTTCCTCTGCTAGAATAACTATGAGATTGGTACATCTCTGTGAGCATCAGTGGCGCTGCCAAGCCCGTGATGATTGTTCAAACTTGACATAAAATAATATTTGAAGGTCTGCACATATATTATCCAACATTGACCCCCACAAAACTCAACAGAATGGTTTTTTTTGAGAATTTGAAACTAACAAACATAACACATATTTCACTGTTTAATTTCCCTTGTCAGATGAATGAGCTGATCTTCCTAGCTCAACCTGAAGTATTTTACTCTTTGTAATATAATATCATACGAAGTGCATCTTCCATATTATCAGCTTTATCACTAAATTAGAATTAAGGTCATTTTCCATTCACTCTTGATTGTTTTTGCCAATACGAATTAAGTCTAAATTGTCATAATTATCATAATTTAAATAAAATATATTAGATTTTCACCACACAGGGGGATGACTATTTTCAACAGGCGCTGCGTGATATCATTGCGCCTACTGCGGCCATGGTATGCCAAAAATTTCCTTGATTATTACGCCGGAATCAGAGTATAGTTCCTAGTCATATCAGCCTAGAAGACAGCAACTTTTAATTTTCCATCTGAAATTGATCTAATCAAAATTAATGATTCAATAGCTAAGCTATGCTAAAAGTGCTATCGCCAGACCTGGAGATTGGCTGAATGGATTCAAAAACGGTAAAACTAACTTTTTAGCTCTGTGGGAGTTGGAGAATGAGCCTATTTTCAAAAAAAGTGGAGTGTTCCTTTAACTGCTTTATTTTCTTTAAGCCGAAGTGTCAAATACAGTTTTCAATCAAAATACACAAGTGACTTTATACATTACTACACTTTTGACAATAATAATTTTTTTTTTTTTTTTTTTGCTAGTAAAATTTCCAAAACTGAAACCAGCGCAACTTTCATGTCTACTCTAGCTTGTTTAGTTTTGTTTTAACTGCATGTGAAAACTATCTGAGAGGACTTTAGTATCAATATTATTTTAATATTGTTGAAGTGTTCTTGATTGTTTTGTAGGAGACAATTTTTTCTTTTGCACAATATACAAGATTATTTTGCCATAGTAATCGACTTAATATTGTACTTTTTTTGGTGTTGAATGTTCTGTTTTCCATTTTGTCATCTGTGTTGTTTTCCATATCACTGTTGACATTATAAACTGATTTTATTCCTTTAAACAGCATCTCCCCTCCAGAGAGACATCAGATTATTCGGGGGGAATTATTTCTAAATTGGATTGTACTTAACTTTATGTCCTTGCAGCTTTAAATGATTCCTATCAGTTTGTTCAAAGCAATTGAGCTTTATCGCTAAAGGCCGGTTCGTTGCCAAGCCATGTCAAAAGACGATCTCCCCACTATGAATTTTATCCTTTGGTCTGTCCAACTGCATTGGCCAATGCTCAAGCCACTAATGCACATCAGACATAGGAGATAACCATAATTATGCACACACATACACACAACATCTTAAACAATCTGGAAAGAAAAATAGCTTTTGGATATAGTTTCAAATACAAAACCATTGTTCAGCCCCTGGGTGAAAATGTTCCTTTATCTCTATTTCTCTTTTCGCAAATTCAGAGCAGATTTTGAATCCAGTAGTTGTCAGGCACAGAAATGGTGCAGAGAATAAGAACGAGAGATTTGGGAGAGGCTGTGATTTATGGACTGAGGAGTGATGTTATCTTTGCTGACACTTAAGGTTAACTGTTTGAATGAAGGATGAAGGTGCTGCTGGGGTGTGGTGATGCATACCATTGCATATGTCAATCCCATTAATGAAAAACACTCATGCTCCTTATTTAAAACCACAATGCTATGCTGCAAGAAAATACATTTTACAAATTATTTCAATACATTCATGTTTAAGTGAAGACACCCAGTGTAGTGTACAGTGCTTAACGAGATCTGTTATTCTGATAAAATAGATTGTAATGGGGAAAAAATTTATTAAAGGTGACATATCATGAAATTCTGACTTTTCCAGGTTTAAAGTGCTATAATCAGGTCCCCAGTGCATCTACCAATCAAGGAAACGTAAAAAAGGAGTAACCCTATAACTTATAATACCAATACAATAATAATACCACCCCTTTAATCTGTAAATTGCCACCTGCTTCAATTTCACAAGTGACAACGGTTACCAGATCAATATCATGCCGAAAGTTTTAGCGAATATATGCCAACTGTTCTGTCTTTGGCCACACAGATCTAAAATAAACATACGATTTCTTTCCCTGCTGGTTACCTTCATAGACATAGCCGACTGATTTTGTAACTCGTGTTTTTAATGTAAACTTGTGTGTGAATGAGAACTTAATTTAGTACTTACGTGCTGTGACAAACACTTTCTGTCCGCGCTTTGGATGTATCTACTCAGAACATCAGATGTTTAAACTATTATGATTTCAAATGCATGATTTCAACACGATAAGCATGATAATTAGAATCAAAATGATGTTTTTAGCAGGTAGGAGCTGTAATGGCTGAGCTGTATTCTGATAAAAGGGGCAGGGCTCAAAAGCTCATTTGCATTTAAAGAAACAGGCACGGAAATCAAAGCGTTTCTGCTTCCACTCATAATAGGCATTTTCAAGATGAAATAATAAATGATCTGTATGAGTATTTTGAGCTGAAACTTCACAGACACATTCTGGGGACACCAGAGACGTATATTACATTATTACACATATATTTTTTAATTAGTTTTTAAGATAAAAACTGTTTTAAAAATGTTTTTGAATATTAAAATTATTGTGCTAGATTGCATAACCACTATGACCTGTTCATAATGAAAACTAAAAATGACTTGACTGTGCAGTGCAAACTAGTGGATAAAAGCACTCGTTTCAGTAGACCCTTTTACTGCTCCAATGTGTGTGTGTGTGCAAATGTCAGTATGCTGTGGCTTGATGTGTGTGCACAGATGTTTTTGGTACCAGTCAAAAACATCAAGTTAAAACTTTGTTTTTTGAGAACAGTGCGATTCTGATAATGGCAAATGGACAGAAGAAACCTTTCTGTCTAATGGATCTTTACTTTAAAATACCTCACCAGAACAATCTCGCTAAAATAATCATGATCCTCCAGTAACACCAGCTAATAAAAAAATAAGAGGATTTCTCCCTCTTAGAGCAATAGAGTCTGTTGTTTATTAATTCTGAACAGTGTTCTGATTTTAACAATCCGTGTAATAAAATATTCCTACACTGAGTTGAGTGCAAACCCTTGTCTGATGAGTGATGTACAGAGAGATGAGAGGAGAGGATATTAATATTAACACACAGGTGAGGAGTGGATTGACTTTCTAATGCATTTGATTTCAGACCAACCTAACAGCGCCTGCAACACCTTTGTTTTAACAGGTTGTAAATGGAGGTGTTTATTCTTGTACTTTTTTTCTCAATATTGTCATTTTCCATTAGTTGAATCATATCAGCGGACCAAAAGGTCCTGTCACTTGCGGTTATGAAAGGTTATGACCTGTCACAAGATTTTTGATGGCTATGCATGTTCTGGTTATGGTGACGTCTCACCTAATATGCTGGCATACAAACCAACCTGTCTTAAATGTTCAACATGTCAGTCGGACATTATTTACACCTAATCTTCCGTTTCAAAATACAGATTAAGGATTTTAAGCTCAAGCTTTCCTTTTTGGAAAAACTTATTTTCATCCCTGAGTGTCTTTCAGTGTGCCAGCCAGTAATTCTCCATTAGGGGCATTTAACCAGAGACCATCTCTTTGCAAGAAGAGCTGTCTGTAAATTTGCTTGGATTAAGGTTTTAATCCAGCTTTTAAAAATGCTAATGTATGTTTTATGCCAATTAAATCTCAGTGTGTGTTTTCTTTCATGTAAGCAACAGCTATCAATTAAACGCAGTGGTCTGGAATAGGCATGAGGGAGATTAGCTCGTTTTGCTCAGAGACTAAATTTGTTCCTATTCACAGTTTCTTAAATTCATTTATGAAAAGTGTTTCAGAAAATAACATCCTCCTTCTTGTGTATTAGGCAGATCATTCATTGGTTTAGTTTATATTGTTGAATGAAGAGTAGTATGTTAGACTGTGGGATGACAAAACCAGGGGCCGGTTTCATAAAATAGGTTTACCAAATAAGCCAGTTTTATTTCAGTCAGTTTGACGGATTGCCAGTTGATTTGGTTCAAAATAGGTCGGGGGATCTGTACAAAAACAAAATATGTAAATAAATAGATGAGAAATAGTCGGCAGTGCCTTGGGTTAACATATTCTTGAGGGGGAAAAAACACAAAGCCTTTGTTTGACTTCAGAAGACTTAAATATATATGGACTGCTGCAATAAATTTGATGGTGCTTTTGTAATTTAATTTCTACTTAAGAAAATAAACATTGGCCCTAAGTAAAAGGTAAAGAAAAAACAGAAAACTATTATTTGGCTTTAGAAGACGTATTAAATACATTATGCTTTTGCAATTTTTTAAGAAGGAAAGTATAAATCAGTCAATAAAGTCCACTTTTATTTGATGGAAAAGCATCTCAGACATTCGAGTGGGTCTAAACTATACCGGTTTAGTCTTGGTTAAAGTAAAAAAAAGCTATGAAATGATGCAAATGCTGAATCACAGTGTAGTCATACAGCACAAAAATGATAAATCTCTAGAGTGATGTTTCCTTATAAGAGTGTGTTGAAGGGATCGTCATTCAAAAGCACTTTGAATTTATGATCATGCGAGCAGCTTTCAAAGGACAGTTGTCCAGACTAAGACAAAAGAAAAGCTGGACGCAAAGTGCTTCCAGACCTGCCACACAAACACACTCCCACTCACACACTGCTGCATTGTTCACAGTCAGAGTTATTCCCGTAAACTCACATTTTTCATGCGCGGACTGGTTTGAGGTAAAACGTCATGATTTATGGAGGATTTTCAACTCTGTATCTATCCTTCCCTTTATTCCTCCACTCTTTCTTTTCTCTCCAGTCACTCTGTTGCTAAAAACAGCCTTCTTTTTCCAGCTCAGAAGACGCACGTTTTATTTCACACACCTTTCCTATTAAAACTTCCATCCTTACAGCATATGTGGAGCATTCATTTGGATCTGCGCTTTATTAATATTGACCTAATTTTGCATGATATATTAAAGCTGTGGCTCGCGGCACATCTGACTTGGAGCGTTAAGTGAGAGGCGTGCGGTGTGAGCACAGATCTGGAAAATGAGGCTATACCGCTCATATTAGCTTATGCTTCCAGACAACTAATGTCCAGGGGATGGGATAGATTAGCTGACAATTCATTATAGCCGGTGTGAGGGGTGGAGGGTCATGCGTTTTGCACTAATTGGGCTTATTGGAAAATTTTTGATCTTTGTAGGTTGGGTAAAATTAGCACATTATGGCTTTATTTAAACTTATTTAATACTGTTTTTCTGCCGGGGAGCAACTGGGACATACGAGTCTCTCTCTCACACACACACACAATCTGCAGCTCTTAACCACAGTAAAGAAGTATTTGTGCTGTGTTTCGGCCAAATTTGTTGTACTGCAAGGGAATCTTAGGGACAGTAATACAATGAGTGATTTGCATTGGCTTGGTGTAATTATGTCATTTGTAGTTGCTGTTCGCAGCAAACAGGATGTTCCCAGTTGAAAGTTCTCTTGCGGTGAGAACCAGTCAAGTCTGTCTGCCACACTGGTGAGTTCTGATAGAGAGAGACACTTCCAGCTGTGCGGTTATCTGACGACTGGCCCCTTCTCCGTTTTTGTCTCTCTCTTCCCTTCTCGTAATTGTTTGTTGGAAATTTTCAATGGTGATCGGC
>JAUCMU010000125.1:15473599-15528632 GCA_032275025.1 Enteromius treurensis
GGCTGATCATTCCGCCAGTGGTTCACCAGAGCTGTTGTGAGGTCCTTCTATGTGTGCGGAAAAATACAAGCTAAGAAAATCTTTGCGTTAGGGTTTTTAGTATGCTTAGGGTTTTAGGATTTGAGTATATGGCATGAGGATCAACTCTATAAACAGCTATAAAGGCCAGTGCACGATAAGATACTGATAACTATTTTAGCATTCACATAAAGAGAGGATAATGTCTTGTGTATTATAAGCAACCCTGCAAATTAAAAAATTTGTAGCATTTGTAGCTTTTTATCTTTTTGAAATCATAATCTTAACATTTAATAATATTGATTTAATATTAACATTTAAAAACCGTTCATAGGCTTATAAGCACTTTCTGATTTTCCTTTTGATTTCCCAATGTAAAAATGCTGTGATTCATCTCAGATCTGGCTTGTTGAAGAACCTTCACGTTCCTGTGGAGAAAATGAATGGGAAGCGCACTGCAAGCCGCCCAGGCCAGCGAGAAAGCGGCCGCCCACTGCTGCGCTCTGTTCCAGGAGCCGAAAAAGCTTGATTCCTTGACAAAAAGCCCTGCAGGAAGTTCATCTGCCTCTGTGTTCAGTATTCAGGTGTGTGGTGTCCAGGTGTGCATTTTTTTCTGTCCAAGTGTCTGATCTCACTGTAACGAGGAATGCTCTCATTAATATTCTGCGGGAGGCACGACAAGCCATCAGGTGCGATTCTCTATTTGTTTCAGCACATCTGAGACACAGCCACATCAATACAGTACATTTCAACCCTAACAAGAACAACTGTACTCCTTTCATCCCTCTCCTCAGGTTCCCATTGTCTGCTTAATAATGAAAAGCAATTAGGTAGGTATACAAAGCCCATCGGCCATGCTGCCTTTTGTCTCATTTCCGTCCACATAATCCGCAGGCAAATTTTTCTGTGTTTATGGAAGACGATGAGATCCTTACAGATCCTCTGGGTCACAATCAGGACAAAGTCCGCCAGCCCTGTATTTCCCATTTTGTCGGTGCTTATTTCCATCTAAATGAACGTGTTAGCGGTAACAGGTTTGTGCACGTGTGCGCGCAGCCGGCCGTCTGAAAGCTGAAGGATATGAGAGAGGGCAGCTCAGATTGTATCTGCGGATAAATTATTCAGAGTTCAGCTTCTCTATCCAATGACCCCACTAACAGAGCACAAATTATTTAGCAAGCTGCCAGAGCGACAGCGATGCTACACACGTGAAGCGCGGACTCCCTGAGCAAAACCGCGGGTGTGCGAGGCCACCGGGGGGAAAGGAGACGCAGAGAGAAAGAGCCTTATACATATTCATCCGTTGCATCAGCTCACAGATGCTCTGATTTCCCATTGTCACTAATGTCCTCGTCTCCCCAAGCAGCAGGTTAGAGTTAGGCCTTCACGAACACGCTGATCTCAGAACACTTTCTTTGTTTTTCTCTCTCTGTCTTTGAAAGATGAGATGGACGGAGAGATTCCTGTAGCAGGTGATGAGATGATAGCAGGAGGACCTGAACTTGTTCAGGGTTGTTTAGGGACACAAGCACACCGCTGATGTCTCAGGTGTCTGTTCTGTACCCAGCATTCAACACCAGCACCTGAAAGCTGAGACATGCTGCGGATGGGTTCGGTGGCAGGCCGCCGCATAGTTGCCACTTTAGTCTAATGAAATTCTTGAATATAATAAAGTCTGAATTTAATAGACTCAGTAGTGATAAAGTAGTTCTCTGAGACTTTTGAACAAAGGATGCATATTTTTTAATACCGAGATAATAATAATAAAAGTAAAAATATGTGTGGCTATTTCATTAAATTCTACATTTTTATAAATGCCACTGACAAAACTCATAATGTATGCTTTTATACAATACAATATTAGTTCTTGTGGTTCAGTAAGCTGCCCAATACTACTCCAGGTGAAAATGTACTAAAAAGAGCTGGCTCATAAGAGTCTTTCTCTCCAGAATAAGACTTCAAGCACTTTGTTGATTCACCAAAACGAACTGGTTCATAAAAGGCTTTCACTAGGCCTGAGGAATCAAACTTCACTTGTCACACTGTTTTCAGAAGACTAAAAGAATCAGCTGATAAAAATAACTTGCTGCAAATCTGGATTCACTGGTCACACTGTGTGTTATTGATTCACTAAAAGAAAAAGCGCATAAAAATCATTTGTGACTCTGCTTTCATATCACTAAAAAGAGCCAGCTTCTAAGTTTTTCGCTTGAGAATCCGACTTCACTCTTTGTTTCTGACTCGCTATGAAGAGTCTTTACTTTACTGTGTAATGTTGAGTCGGGTTCAGGAATCAGACTTCATTGGTCATGGTGTATGCTTTTGATTCACTAAAATAAAAGGCTCATGGGAGTCATTAACCGTATGGTAGATTAATACAGGGAACAGCACACCACATGTCTTCATATTCTGTCTCTTAGCATTTGGTATACCTGAATCAAAATAAAAAGACGTACCCATCTGAACTCTGCATGACCTAGGATGTAAAGAGAACAGACTAGCATGTTGGAGATGCAAGCTTTGGTTCACTGATTGCATAAGCAGAAACATTACCTTTATATAGAGTGAAAATAACTCTTTCTTACCCTCAAGTGTGTTAAATACCAATGCGCTGTGTGACCAACACACCAGAGGAGTAAAGAAAGAAATGTGGGAGAGAGAGGTGTTGGAGGGTGGTATGGCATTAGGTCTTGATCTTATTAGCAGTGATTGGTTCTCTCAGACCTCACACTTGGTTAGGGCTGTAATTGCCTCTGGCAGGATTGGGGCTGTAACCGTGGCGATCGGGGAGAAAAGTGCCATGCCTTTGTTTGTGGCAGCCGCCACATGCTGTTGTGTGTGGCACCAGCTTTTGGGAGATGATGGTTATAACCGTGGTGCTGCCTTTTAAAATGATTTTAATAGGCAGTGCGTTTCACAGGCATGAGCTCCGAGGCTTGGGAAAGCAACATCACAGAGGGGTTTAGAAGTTCAGCCCAGCAGAGAAATGCGGAGGCAATGATGGAGAAAGGCTGCCACCTGCTGTTTATTTACTACTGCTGACGGGAAACAAGTCTGGATCTGTCAGTGATTATAAAACAGCTTTTAATTCATTAAGAACCTGATTTTGTTTTCAGATTTGCTAAGCAAAGCAGGCTCAGCAGTTCAGAGAAAAGGGCTCAAAAACATTTAATCAATAGCTATTTGATAGAAAACCACTTCAATAGCTCATATTGCCTTGAAGAGCCTGTGTCTGTAAAAGTGAGTATTTATACAGATTTTTTCTTTTTCTTTCACTAATCCAGTCTCGATTTATTTTCTTTCATTTTACATTATTAAAAAACGTGTAGCCTAAATACGTGGCTGTGTAACAAAAAAGAATCACGCCGTCATCGAACGCTATATATATATCGTTAAGTTTGATTTAGGTAAAAGCAGCTGAATTCAGATTTCCCTCGAATGAAAGTCGAGTGCCTTTGCCTAAATCACACTTAAGTTCAGCTTTAAGTAGACGGGCTCGCTGTGCCCCGACTGCGTTAAGTGTCTAGTTTAATTTAATTCAATAATCCCGATAAATGAAATAAATCCCTTTTGGGACACCCATCTTTGGTTAGCGAGATAATGCGAAATGAGGTTCGGAGAGAAAAATTAGGACATTATGGTTGATTGAGCTTTAACAAAAAGAGGAAATATTAATACCGAGATATCCTTTATGTTTATAATTTTAGTTTAATGAATGGGCGCATCCGTGTGGAAAAAATAATCAGAGGGGCAAAAAATGGAAGAGAGTAGATTGTTAGGGGCTTAGTTTTGGAACGAATTAACATTTAATCCAATCCCAATGCAAATTGTTTCACTTAAACTTTTCATTTCATTTTGTGTTATGACTTATGCTTTTGCTTGTGTTTTAACAGTCTGCAGATGAAGCTTAATAGAAGTAGGCTCATGAGTGTAGCCTATATACTTGTTGCAGAGTGTTTAACTTTAAGGAAAGGACGTGACAAGTGGCCAGGTATGGCTTCCCATACTCGGAATTTGTGCTCTGCATTTAACCCATCCAACGTGCACACACACAGCAGTGAGAAATGATCGACCACACACACCGTTAGCAGTGGGCAGCAATTGCTGCAGCGCCCAGGGAGCAGTTGGGGGAACGGTGCCTTGCTCAAGGGTCTCACCTCAGTCATGGTATTGTAGGTGGAGAAAGTGCTGGTTATTATAGTGCTGGGACTTGAACCCACAACCTTTAGGTTACAGGTCCGACTCTCTATCCATTAGGCCACGACTGCCCCCAGTGTAAAAAAAACATAGCCTAACATAATTTAACAACCTAAGCTATATAAAATATGGGCCCTTTTTTAGACTACTATATTGCCTGTTTACATTAGTCTACTTAACTGAGTTGAACTTTGTACATAGATTAGTCTAGGCCAAGTCAGCTTTTATTTCTCTATTGCCCCACCAGTTACAGATGTACCTGCATAATCCTATTGAGGCTACAAATCCATTTACCTTGCATATTATGAGCTGAAATAATAATAATGTTAATACTGATGGGTTATGTCATACTAGAAAATCCACAATAAAACTGCAAAGCAAATGAGCCTGAAAGCTTTAAATATGCGTCTCTTGAAAACCAATACGTCATAAACTAGGCTATTTGATCAGATGAAGAAAAGCATATATAATATGATAATGTATATTTATAGCAATGCGTGCAGTGAAGTACTATTTGACCTAATAACATAAATAGTACCCCAATAACATAATGGCATATTGTTTTTAATAGTTTTTACAATAGTGATGCTGCTCTTATAGTATCTGACATAAACCCAATCGTGGCTGTGCAGGCGTGTTTGGAGCTAGAGACATTAAACCTCACACTAGGCTTAAATATGAAAATGATAAATGCTGTATGAGCGCCCTCTTGTGTCCAGACGCATTTCCTTCAAGTCAAACTTGTTCATTATTCGGTTTATAAGCAATATTTCCCCTCTTTAATTCTCTTTCTAGAGTATTTTACTTGCTGCATTTAGTTATTGATTAAGACTGGCAAATATTAACGACAAATAAATGGAAGTGCTTTGTTGTTTAGGCATCTCATCTCTTGCTCCGCTTAGCGTGGACAGGTGCTCTCACTAAGTAATATTGAATGAGCTGTCCTTGAGCAGCTGTTGTTCCACCGATTCTCAAAGGTAATCACAGTAATGGACGTCTAAGTTATCTACATACACACATAAATAAATATGTTTCCGAAGAGAGTCGCTCGCTAATCAATCGTCTCTTGATGGAGGTTTGGAAAGCGCGGCGGAAGATGGACGCGCGGCGGATCGATGCCTGCAGCCAATCAGCGCCAGCCGCGGGACACGCTCACTGTACCCGGATCCTCTAGCCTTGTCTGGAAGAACACGGACACCAGTGTACAACCTGATGAAAACGATCGTTTAAAGTTGATGATAGACAGATACACAGACAGATTCAAAATAATATATAAAAATATAAATGCTGAATAGAGGTAAATAAATATTTTATTCATGTAAAAATACAAGTATAATTACACTATTGTGGATTGAGGCCTATACTTCAGTCAGTAATACAGTAGTAAATGTCAGTTATATAAATAGCAGTAATAGTAAAGTCAGTAATTTAACTGCCCATGCATGAGACGGTTAATAAGCATGGATCAACCTACAGCTGAATGTGCGTGCAATAATAATATAGCTTAAAACAAAATGCTCTGAAATATATTTATCAGTATCTTTTTGTTTTTTCGTTACACTAAAGCACGTTCTGCTGAAAAAATATGAGTCATATACAGGCATAAATCAAGCATAACATGACATGAAGTGATCTATCCACTATAGAAGTTTGTGAATTTACACAAGGAGCATATGTTCAGATGTCTAATTCAGTCCTTTTTAATATGGTGACTCAGAGACCTCAGATAAGTCACACTGCTTTCTCTGTACCTGCTTTTGAAGGTTGTGCCAGAGTGCCTCCCGGTTTCTCAGAACTCATCTGCTTCAAGACTGACAGCTCAAGTCTGCCTTTTTGGGCTAACCCCTGCTGCTGAGCAATATTCATAAATTTAATTTCCAATCTTCTCTGCCTTTTATTAGTTTGGGTGTTATTAAATGAGATTGCTTCATCTTAATATATATCCAGCGCCAGAGAACGTGTCTGGGAGTCGGTACTCAAATCCAATAACATGGCCTGTACTTAGTGCACAGCTCTAATAAATGGTGGCGTGTGTGATGCATATGCGGACATAGAGCCCACATCACTTACTCGCTCATTCACATACTGCAGACAATAATGTGTGCACTGTCTTTCAAAGCAACTCTGCCCGAATCTAAAAAAAGAACGACCAGAGCATCCAGCCTAAAGAGAATTCTTCATATCATCTGTGCACTGGTTATTAAAAGTCAGTTTGCCTATGTTTTTGATTAAAACTTTTGTGTGGATGCTAGATTCTTAGTTAAAATTAAGCTATATTATTCTGCATGCAGATCTGTTAAGATTAGCATAACATTCCCAAGCAACAATGGTGAATTATGACAACTACCATTCAAACTGACTGAACACAATTTGATTATATTTCATTGGATTATCAGTTAGATTGGGCAGTCATAGATTACAGTTTAAACTATGCTTGAAACTATATTGTTCTCAAATATTTTCATAAGAACATATTTTTCTGACGTGATTAAGGCGTTATCTGATTGTGGTTATCATTTCACTATTGTCTTTTTAGATCAGCTTTATTGCAGAATATGAATCATCTTCATAGTTGAGTTTCCATAATTGATTCTGTTATTTTTGTTGTTTATCACAGTGAAGCTGCTTTGACACGTTCTGTTTTTTGAAAAGCGCTTAAAAGGCCATCTTTTTGCACTGCCTGCAGTTTACTCATTTTGGCAGTTTCCGAAGGCTGAAAAATGCTACCTTTGGAGGAGATGCATTCCAAGATAGGAAGTCATCAAGGCACTTTTGAAGCCTCCTGTCTCCAAAGATCCCTTCACCTGATCTTGTGCTGCCACGATCCTCTTTGTCAAGCTAAAAAATAAAAAGTGGCACCTGAAATTTGTGGTCCATTGTCAGTTTGTGAATGACTTTTTATTTCATCAAACCTCTTTTTTTGTTGAGGTGTCCTTGTGCACGCACACGCACACAAAAGTATACTTATTATTACATGTTTCGTTCATTATGATCATTTGTACTAATTCATTTAACTTTTTTTTTTTTTACTTTGAAGCCTAAATACATAAGATACAATTCCCTTGGAACTCATTCATGTTTGCTGTTTATTGTGGGTTCACTGTTTCACATTTCATACAAATTAAACTTCCTCCACCTTGTATCTCAGTTATCAATTATAGTTATTGTAGCAAAATATGACCTCATTTGAGTTCAGTATTGATTTACTGTAATACTCTAACTATTAATGTATTAAAAATTGCAATTTTGTCACTTTGTATGTGAAGAAAGCCTTTAGATAATATATATTTTTAACCCCGTACTGTATTTAATAGTCCGTGGAAGCCAGAAAGTCAGTCATTATCTCAAAATAAATTCTCATCCCTTACAGCAGGTTTTAGTTGTGCATAAACACAGCTGATGAACAGTCCATTGTCTCCCCCTTTGTCCAGACTTAGAAACAGCACTCTTTTTTTTTCTTTTCCTCTCATTCCTCTTTCCTCCTCATCTGCATCATAGGTTGTCTTTTCCTGTAAAGGTTGCAGCTTAGGAAAGCTTAGTCTACTCTGTGAATGACCTTTGCTTTTAATATGAATATTTCTCTTTCATTATTACTATCATATAGTAAAATCTACGCACACGATCGGGCACAATAGATCTCCTTTTCATTAGTGCAGTAAAATGCCAGCCCAGGTAGTGTAAAGGACTTCCAGCCCAGCCAGACAATTCGCTCCTTCGTCTGCCCTTGCTCCCTTAACCACCTCTTGACAATGAGAATTAATATGCGTGCAGTTCTGCTCTCTCTTCTCGCTGGAGTTCAATAGGCAACTTTATCAGGGGGAACATTATTGAGAGCTTTGCCGAGAGCTTCTTCATCACGCTCACATCTGAGCCGGTCCAACACTTGTCACTGTCAATCACAAGGTGATAATACACTGAAGATTTCCTCATTTGGTTTAATAAAATCTCCAGGCTTATTTGAACTGCAGTCATTATAGCAAATAATTGCTGCACTGAGGTGCTAGCCGGGCCATAGCCTAAGGGATAAGACAAGACTATTGCTGTGTGTGGGACTCGGTTGATGCTTTTTACCCTCCTCTTTCCTCTCCCCAGTCGTGCATATTCCAACAATGAATATTGCATCTGAATCCAGCTCTGGCTTTTCTTATTCAAACTAACATTGTTATTACTTATTATGTAGACGTGAAGTCATTCGTTCTGCCTGCTTTATGGCTTTTGCTGTCGAGGCATATTTCACTCGGCTGCCAATTGCAATTTTTAACTGTCATTTAAACCAAATTGCAGATCAGAATAAGCAGGCCCTTGGTGTCTCAGGGGAGACGCAGAGTGATGGAGAGGATGAGCACAGGACATTTTTCATCTGCGGTTTCAAACACAATGGCCTACTGAGTGTCTGCTTTTTGGAAAGTTTGGTACATTAATCAACACTAACAAAAAAGGACAAATCAACAACCCAGCCAAACCATATGTAATATATATATATATATATATATATATATATGACTAAGGGAGTAAAAACCTTCTGGAAATCCATTATTTTAAAGTCATTCCCTTCCTGCATATGTTTAAGACTAAATGGGAGCACAAAAAGACTTACTGAATTTGCCTATGTTGACCTCTTAGGTCAGACCTCATTAGGTAAACTCATGGGCCCAATTATAATCCGTAAGAGATAGATCCACTGTTGCCTACAGAAAACTACATACAAATATTGCTATTACTATTTCACAGCAGATCATATATCTTGTTCTTACAAAACGACATTAAAAATATCAGACTGAGACCTGACTGTGTCACGTTATTTTATTTGCTGAACAAAGCAAACATTCATTTTCTGTACTGGCAACATTCTCAACTTATCCAGCTCAGGTAGGCCAGACGGTATTTGCATTTGAGGCCGAGTGCAATCACCTTTCTCGTGTCCTACATTTACATTTTGGAAATGCCACTGGAATCCAGTCAAATTCATTCTGTCAGCGAGTCAGTGACCTTGCTTTGTTTACTGGCTGCATCAAGAAACTACAGGCCAATTAATTTTATTAGCAGACTGCGTTGAAAAAAACAAAATGGAATCAGATAATTAAACAATAATTAAGTCAATAATTAGCTTCCACATTCAGTTCTGGACAATGTCATTTTCCTCAATTAGGCAAATCAGTGAAGCAGTAAATTAGCTTTTTCTTTTTCTCTCTGTTCCTCATAAATTATTATTAGGCATATCCCTCAAGAAATCAATCAATCAATCAAGTGTCAGGTACCAAATTTTATAGGAGGAAGAACACTGCTAGCAGGCCACCACGAAACTGTCTACTGTATATGTAGGCCTAATCCACTATTGTGACCATGTAATGTAATCATCATTGATAGTTTTGATAATGGCACTACTGATTTCCGAAGCAAAAGCCTGTGTGCCTCTTTAGAGAAGATTAGATTAGGCAGTCAGTAGCGGTGATTGAGTTACTCCTAGTATATGACTCCCTCTGTTGTCCTAAAGGGGACATAGCAAAATTCAGTTGCCAATGACTGTGTGTGCGGGAAATGTATTTGCTTTCTTAACTATTTTCTAAAATGCTGAATTGAAAGGCCATGCATGTGTCATCAGAATTATCTCCAAATAATCATCTCTTATAATAAACTTAAACTAAAAACGCGGAACTTTTCATTTAGTAGGTATATGAAGAGATCTGATGGTCTACGTCACGTTATTTCTCCTCCCAACTGTATTATAGTTTTAGGAATACTTGATGTTTTAGTTTTATAAAGGCTGATATAAAAATTTAAGAAATTACATATTCTCATTTTTATAACAAGTGGTTTGCCTGCCCTTAAATTTAAACAATGGTTGACAGTAGCTCGTAATAAATTGACCTCACTCATTATGTATGAACAGCTTCCAATGAATCCTTTTAATAAAGTTCCATGACTAAGAGGACCAATCTAAATGTACTACCGCGGTCCGACATGATTGACAGGGAAATGCACCAATAGAATGCACCGTGGGTCTCTATAAGCCAATGACAGAGCGAGTTCTCATTCTGTACCGCCCGTCAGCGGGGAGGGTGGATACAACATGTTTTAAAAACGCGTGAAATGTCCCGAGTTTAGCACGGTAAGTTTATTGAAGTCCATTTTGATGTACAAATGTTTCTGAATGTTTAAGGTAGATACGCCCGTGTATATCGTACTGTGAGCTCAAATCCACAACTCGCATCCGTTTAAACGCTCAGCTTATAACTTGAGATGACAACATAAGAAGCTAGTCTTTTTATCCGCTGATCCACTTTCGCTGAACATTTTGCGGCTGACGTCATTCCCACATTATTTTCCATCTTAAATGACCGGTATGTGCTTAATATTTGCTTTCTAAACGTTAACCTGGAGACATTTCACCTTGTGTCTTGTTGTATTGAACATTTGATAGGGTAAAGGACTTGCCACTCACAACGAGAGCCAATCACGGTCTCTCACTTGTGTTTACGTATCGCCTTTTCCTGTCAAGTTAGTTAGAGGCGTGCTCGGTATTTGCGTGAGATTACTCGGATAACAGGGTCGACGGTGGTTTAGTTAGCTGTATGGAATTAAAAATGGTTTAAATCAAACCGTTTCAGATTTGGAGAAGTTGTCGTGTAACATGTGCTCTGCCAGGTGACATTATTTGTTTCAGGTAAGTCGAACCCGTTAGTTCTGGAGGTTTTGCTAAATAAAGGCTAGCCTAGTCCAATTACAAATGCTCTGACACCCTGCTTTTAAAAACTGTGTTTTCACCCAAAGAACACTTCATTAAACGCTAAATTGTACCAGTTACCTAACCCATTTTCCTTTAGTGGGTGTCAGGTAGAAGTAAAGGCAACATATTTATCTTCGGATGAGTCCGAGCTGTTGTTTCTATTAGAGGCGGGTTCGTCCAGTGTCTCAGGCGTTGACATCTGTCACTGTATAATATTACAGCTGGATTTTCCCTCACCCTGGTTATAATTTTATGAACCACATGAAGAATGTTTTAGGTTGGTGTCTGTTAGATCTTAAAATACATTTTAAAGTTAGTGAATGAACTATACAAGTATGTAACTAACTCCTCATGTTAATTGTTTATTGTTAATTGGAAACTACACAAATGTATATAGCTGCCTTTTTAAGTTTTAGATTAGGCGTCTCTTAGGATGATATTATTGACTGTAATATAGACTGTAGCTCAATGAAGTTTTCACTAGCGCTAACAACAACATGGTTAGTGGGGATTGGATTGCCACCAGCTGCCATAAAGCATCAGGTTGCCCATTGTCTTCTCCAAATGTCCGGGCTCTCATCAGCACTTTTTACCCTCTTTCTCTCTGTCTCTTTCTCTCACAGCAAATTCTTCGGATGCCACCACACAGTGAGCGAGCATACACCCAACGAGAGCTCAATGAGTAATGAACCCTTTTTGGAGCATGTCGACAAACGCTGGCCGTAAGGTGAATTATGGCAGACCACCTGTGTGTCTTAGGATCAAGAGCTCAAATGTGTTCATATCACTTATCTCTGGCCTATTAAACTAGCTGGTGGATCAGTTTGTGAGGTTGACATAATATTTCTTAACATTTCTTATGTCAGACAGTATGCTGTAAAAGCAGTATTTGTAATACAACTGTATGAACTGTGTGTGTGTGTGTATATATAATATAATATAATATATATCAAATTTATATATATAATTTTTTTTTTTTCAATTTGAGATACGGTCTCATTAACACACATAAACATCCCAGTGTACTTTACTGTGGACAGTCGTTTAGACTTCAGGTAATTTTTTACAACCGGTGACTTCAATAAGAAATCACGTGGAAGGCTCAAGGTCTAAAGGTGATTTTGCACAGAGCTGTGTCTCTAAAGTCACAAGCTTCTGCAGTGAAGGAGGACTGCAGAGCGATGGAGGCTAGTCAATGCTGATTTGTTTGTGATTTTTAGTCTTTCGCTAAAGTCTGAGAATTGCAGTCCACTTATGTTTTTGATTTGGCTAACAGTTTGTTATAAACTACGAAGGTGTTGTCCTGACTTGGGTGTGGTATCACAGCTGTCATGAAGACGTTAAAATCGACTGGTTCTTAATAGGTGTTGACTCATGTTTCAACTGCTTCCTGTTTGATTTATGATAGATGCTTGGACTAGCTGTTACGCGTTTCTTTTGAAGGGTGCATTTAACTGTATTTTGTGAGATTTATTTATTTTTTTACTGTGTATTGTTGTCATTGGCTTTATTACAGGGTGTGTGATGAATTGCTGGATTAGTTTGCTGTGTTAGAACTATTGCCCAAAAAAACCCTTGTGCTTTGTTTATGCAGAAATCTGACGGTGAGGAGCAGGGTGGTCCAGGGGAGCACAGATCCAGTCCAGCTCGTCCTCCGTATGGTAAAAAGCAGCTTCCCTCCATCCCGAAGAATGCCGTCCCAATCACTAAAGCCGCCTCGCCGGCCCCCTCTACACAGTCTGCCAATGGCACACATGCCTCATATGGCCCTTTTTACCTCGAGTACTCGCTGCTCGCTGAGTTGTAAGTTATGCTGCTTATATTTTTTGGCTTTCATAGGTAACATAATAAAAGACCAGGTTTCACAGGCTTTCACTGCATTTTGGGGAAATTACTTTAAAGTGTTGAATAAATAAATCTCATACTTGTGCATAACTATGTAACTATTATCTATGTAACTTAATTAAATAAGATTCATTACATTTGTTTAAGCTGTTGTCTTGGAGTTTAGGTTTGTCAGCATATTTTGATGTTTATGTTGGAAATGTACAATTATGACCTTCTGTCTGCTGCAGCACATTGGTGATCAAGCAGAAGCTCCCTGGCATCTATGTACAGCCTTCATATAGATCTGCACTTAGTAAGTGTGTCCTTCACTGTTCTGTCTGAGATACTTTCATACAGAATGCTGCATTCCATTCAACTCCAAAAGAATTTGCAACTTCCTGTTTGGAAAAGGGCAGCAGAATGTGCAGTTCATTAACTTGCAACCTTGTATGGAATACAATGTCTTTGTCCAAAAAAAGGGGGATGCAGTGTCATGGGAATATGTTGGTGTCCAAGAAGATGTGCACAATTCATGAAACCAAATATAACATTTTCTATTTTCTCACACATTCAAAACATATACTACTAGGATTGACAGATTATGTCTTTATTCATCTACCAAACATCAAACCACGAAAATCAATATGGTCACAAGTCAAGACGTATACAAAACTCCCACACCTGTTTTTGAATGTAGCACGTTTTGAATAATCAAATAGCTTTACCAGTGAGTTTATGTGTTCTGTAACCAAGTTGAAGAGTTAAATTGATTCGCCATATTGCTGATTTGCTCTAAGTATCCATTAATGTCTTGTCTCTATTGCAGTGTGGTTTGGTGTGATTTTCATTCGACATGGCTTGTACCAAGATGGTGTGTTTAAGTTCACCGTCTACATTCCTGATAACTACCCAGATGGAGACTGTCCTGTAAGTATAGTTTCCAATTTCCTCACATTTTTCCACTAAATTTTGTGCTGTACTGTGAAGAGGTTTGCTACATCTTCATCCTATCCGTGACTAGTTTGCTGGTTTTCTCATCTGCAGACTCATTTACAGTCATGGTAAAAGCTACACACGTCATGAATTAGAAATGTTGAAAAGAATGTCTGTGCGTAGCAACTTGTGCATAGTTTATGATGAAGCAGGAGAATAGGACACTTGCATATTTGTGACTTTAAAATATCAAACCAAGAGTGTATGCATGCTCTTGGCATTTTATTGATAAATGGAGAGAACTGCACATCAATTCGGAGCCGTTATTGGAGTTTTGACTACCAAAACTAGTGGTGAAAGTGGAGCTTGTATTTCCTTGATGCAATTTAAAACCAAGAAACTGGTATTGCCAAAATGCTTCCGTTATATAGACTTTATCAATTACACAGACCTAGTAAAGTTAAACTAATTAATGCCAAATGCAATGTTGAAACACTTCAGTCTAAATTCTGTAACTGTGATTGAATGACATTAGAATGTGTCCTGGAACAGAAGATTACTGGGAACATTAGTAAGTCAGTAGAGAGGGGTTCTTTTCATTTACATTATACAGTTTTTTACTTGCATGCATGTTACTTTTCTTAAGTCATAGAAATTAATGAACACCTGAAAGTTTAGTTCAAAATGAAAATTGAAATGAGAATTGATTGAAATGAAAATTCTGTCATTAATTGCTCCAAACCCATAAAACTTTAGTTTTATCTTCGGAACACAAATTAAGGTATTTTTTGATCCAATCAAAGAGCTGTCTGATCCTGCATAGACAGCAACACAACTGAAATGTTCCCAGACCCAAAACATTGTTAAAATAGTCCATGTGACATCAGTGGCTAAACTTGAATTTTTCAAAACTAAAATAATATTTTTGTGTACAAAGAAAACAAAAAATAACTTAGACATATAATCTCCCTAAGTTACCGTCTTCCACCATAAGGGTGAGTAATTAACGGCAGAATGAACTATCCCTTTAAGTCATTGTAATCCCTACTGATAATAAATCTAGTGCTTATCTGACAAGCAACAATTTGTTTAAAATGTTTGGGAATATATCATTTTTACAATGCCCATGTCCTCTTTGTTTGCTGCCAACAGAAGCATTAATCTGTTGCGTTTGTGTGTGTTTGTTCAGAGGGTTGTTTTCGACACCCCAGTTTTCCACCCACTAGTGGACCCAGTCTCCGGAGAGTTGGATGTGAGGAGAGCTTTCACCAAATGGAGGTCCGTTAAATAAAAACTTGCTTTATTGAAATTTTTGTCATTTAAGGTTGTTTTGGGAATACTTATTTTTTGTGTACTACGTGATTATTGGAAAAGCAAGTTATTTATTTAAATCCATACAAATTTGTAGGCGAAACCACAATCACATCTGGCAGGTCCTTATGTACGCCCGCACAATCTTCTATAAGATCAGCACCGTGGAGCCACTCAACCCAGAGGCTGCAGTGCTGTGAGTAATAGATTGTGTTCTTTATTTTCAGTCGCCACGGTTTAAACTCTTTCCAGCACATACACTAAATAAGTGTCAGCCACTGAAGTTGCTTCTGTTTTGATGGAGTCCTTCTCATGTGCTTGGCCATTGCTTGTGTTAGTCTAAGCTTTTATTTATTTATTTATTTTTTTTTGCCTTCGTGTGTCTAAATTCATATATGTGCTTACAGGCTTATTCCAACCTCAGGCTTGATTTCACACATCAAGATGAAAGCTTGTTTAGCCCCCAACACAAACACATACATACATACATACACACACACAAACATTCACTTCCTCTTAGCTGTGCCTTTAAGTAGTAAAGAGCTTGTTTTGAAGTACTATACTGTACATGTATTGCTTACTAATGTCAATTTCGGTGCAGGTATGACAAAGACATCCAGCTTTTCAAAAGCAAGGTGGTAGACAGTGTCAAGCTATGCAATAGTCACCTGTTTGATCAGCCCAAGATGGATGACCCTTATGCAATAAGGCAAGTAGTGCACTCAGAAATTGTGTTGTGAAGATTACTAACTCTTCAGCTGTATTTACACTGGGACAAAAAACGAAATCCGATCTCGCATCTGACAAAGATTGCATATTGTCACACAAGTAAACAAAATTTTTATTTATTTTTAAAATTGGCTGAAAAGCTAAAACGCTTACAAATGGGGTTTTACATCATATACTAATCTAATATCTGGATGCCTGATTTATATCAAAGTTCTCACAGCCTCTTTTAAGATGGAAGTTTCTGTGCTCCCAAATGTCTATATAAATCTATAAATTGTAGAATAGATAAGTTATATATATTAATAGGGCTAATATAATCTTACTTTTTAAAATCAATGAGGTGAGAATATTAGTGTTTTGGAGTAAACTATAGAATAGAAATGCTGCACATACCCCAGGCAGTTCACATGCACAATCTCAAACTCAAATTAATTTAAATAATTGCTGTTGAGTTCTAGATCTTACAACCCACAGATGAAATGACTGTCGAAAAAGCTTATTTTTATTAGTTCAGTTAGATTTTGAACTGCAAATAAGTGAGTGCTTCAGTGTGTCAGTGTTGGCAAGTGAACATGTTATAAGCAGGGTTAATCGCATCTGTTGTGCATTTGTCATGTTGTATAAATAATTTTATGTGCAGGCATTGAAAAGTCTAGAGTCAGCAGTTGAAATGGTTCAGTGGAATCATTCTAGATTTGTCGTGGATGAATGTATACGCAGCTATTAGACACGGGCAAGACCAAAAAAAAGATTTGTACAGTGTGAATATAGCCTATAGACGATTTGAATCTTGGATTTATTTGTGAAAATGAAACCAGGAGTTTGGGTTCAATGGGGTTAAAAGTTCAGTGTTGAGTCATCAGACTGGACTTCGGCTCATTTGTTTTTCCGCATCTGATGTTTGTGTTTTCTCTCTCCAGCTTCTCTCCGTGGAATCCAGCGGTGCATGAAGAGGCAAAAGAAAAGATGTTTGCACATAAAGTGAGTGTGTGACGCTCCCCTGACTGCTCCCCACAACCAAGTAAAAACTGGCTTCTTCCTGGTATCTGATGCATGTCTTGTTTTAAAGCATGAGCTTGTGTGTGTGGAACACCATTTCCTTTTCTTTTTCCTGTTGTCTTTTTTTCTACTCTGTGTACTTGTGGGTTGGTTAGACTGTGAATAGTTGTGAAAATGTAATTACACCCTTGGTGTTTGTGACCAATGGCCTTCGTTTGTTGTCGTAGCGGCAGCCAGAGGATTATAACAAAGGACTGCCAGTGTCTGGGTTGTCTTGGGTGAAGCCTGGTTCCACTCAGCCCTTCAGCAAAGAGGACAACCCCCTTCAGACGTGAACATTCAGCGCTTCTGTCTGTCCACCAGGAGGGGCGCTACGCTACTGTGGCTGCATCGAACCACATATATATTGAATTCTGATGCAGTTCTATGAACTTCATCTTCATTCGCAAAACCCTCACGCGGCTTTGAAAGAACGGTTTTAAACTTCTATAATGGCTTAAGAATTATAGACATGTTCCCAGTATAGATCTAAAGACCCCCACTTGTTCATTTCAGTGCTGAGGCTTGAACGCACAGACGAAACGGAAGGTTCTAGTCAGTACTGTTACTTGCACATGTTAATGTTTTCAGGCACAACAAACAACCTCACTTATTTGGTCATGCTCATCTAATTGATAAACTTGGTTCTCTAATTTGAGGAATTTAATACATTTTACCCATTATTTTCCCTTCCCTACAAACGTGTTTAAGTTTTTATTTCAATCACACATTTGCAGACTGGGACAGAATGCTTTGATTTTTGTGTGTTGATGTATTTGGGTTGAGGTGGGTTTTTTTTTTTTTTTTTGTAACATCCTGTGTATGATATAGTTTTAATGTCAAATACAAAGCAAGACAAATACTGTTCATTAAGGCACCAAGTTAATCCCTTATTATTCAGTAATGTTATTCGCTTTTATTGTGTCATAACGGTTTGATCTAAATGGGTTTGATGTGTAAATAGTGGAGCAGTTCCATGAAATGAATGGCCTCTGTAGAGTCCATAGCTCTCAATTATTTATCTAGAAATTTAAGATGGTTTAAATTTTAGAAATATTGATGTTTTACAATGCATTTTTTTTAAGTTTATTTTGGACCATTTCAGTAATAATACTGATGTGAGCTCAGATGTGTAAGTAATGCATTTTTTTTTTTCTTTTTTTTTTTTGTTATAAGCAAATAAATGCATAAACCATAAAACTAGTCTGGGTTTTTGTTATTTACTGTTTGCTCTAAATAAAATGTTTGTATATTTGTATGCAGTGTAATATATGTGACCGTGTTCAGAAATTGTATTTTTCATCATTAAGTCATTAGGATATTAACTAAAGATTACATTCCATGAAGGCATTTGTTTATTTCCTTCCTTTAAAAAAAAACGTAATGTTTGATCAGTAAAATGCGTTGTCTAAGGACTTCATTTGGACAACTCTAAAGGCAATGTTTCTCAACATTTAGATTTCTGTTTTGCATCCTTAGATTCCAGATTTTCAAATCTGTTGTATCTCAGACAAATATTGCCCTGTCCTACCAAACCATACATCAATGGAAAGCTTGCTAGTTCAGCTATCAGATAATGATGAATTTAAAAAAAAAAGACCCATGTGAATGGTCCAGGGTCTTTTTTTTTGTGGCCTAACACACACAGACGCACATACTCTCAGCATTTTATCTTTATCTTTATCATACATAAAACAAGTAATTTTGGGTAACTGATTTATACACCTGTATAAATTCTATTAAACACATTTCTTTTTGACATGCTCCAGTTTCTGTTGGATTTGTCACGTCAGTGTTTACAAGATGCAGTTCCCAAAAGATCCACCAGAGGCGATCAAATATCAGAGGCACCGACAGCAACTTTTCCCCACTTCTCTCCTCCCACTCCCTCCACCACCATAGGCTGATTCACAGTCAATGTAAAACCCTCGCTGATTGGCTGACGCCCCGGCACGGCCATCTTGTTTGCTGAACGCTCAAACTTCACGTTTTGCGTTCAGTACGCTCATGTTACAGATTACTAGTAACATTTCAACGACATGATATGTCTCTTTGTTAAAACTCTACTTGAGGACTCAAACGTGCGTCCCAGTTATTCCAAACACACGAATTCAACTTCGACCAATCACAGAGGACGTAACACATATGCAAATGCACGTTTATCATCATCCTACGTCAGCAACGCTGGAACCGCTGAGGTCGCCCAGCCGCGATATTAACTACGCCAAAAACTTCGCTATTTTATCTCTCCGTAAATGATCGCGCTGTCACCGCGGGATTTGTCTTCGTTTGGGTAAGTTCGTTTATTTGTTTCCTCTCCTAGGCTAAAGATAATGTAGATGGTTAGAGAGTGCGACAGTGCTGAAACTCAGGTGGCTGTCAGTCCTGATGAGAGAGAGAGAGGGTGAGAGAGAGACTGAAGGGAATCCCAGTCTGGATGAAACAAACACTCGTAGCAGCTGAGCTCAGGTAGACTGTCACGAGATGAGCTCCACGTGAAAGGCACGACATGGACATCAATGTGTTTCCAGCAAACGGTGGTTCTGAACTAACAGCGACCGAGCGCACCCCAGAAAGTAGACCAGATTACCGTCTCCAGACGATCGAAACAGGAAAATAACTGTATGAATTTTCAAGGAATATCATGTTCCTTCGCTGTCGTGATCAAATATGAAGAGGACGCACGTTTAAAGTTGGAAATGCTGTGCGTGCAAGGCTGGAGCGCGCGTGCAAGGTGATGTTCTGGAAGGTACAGTGATTCCATCTGTACTGGTGTATGTTTCATACAGGTAGTCTGTGAAGACCGGTATTAAGTCATTTACAGGTTTTTGACCCACACACAAAGTAGTGTGGTAATACCATGGTACCATGATAGAGTGGGTGAGTCTTCAATTATGCATTTCTGACTACTTTAAGAGCTTGTAAAGTGAATTATTCTCATATTATATTTTGAAACATGACATTGACTGGACTATAGATTTGAATATGGCCTTGTTTAACCTTGAAGTGGATTTTTGTATAATTATAATTTATTATACCTTCATTGTTTTGGAGATAAATTGTACATTTTGAACTTGTGATCATTTAAACACTTGAATTCATAAACATGTCATCGACTCTCAGATCACTATAGAAAAATGGTCAGTTGCTTTCAGCCTGAATTTTCCTATCACCATATTTAAAAAAAAGTAAATTAAACAATATTAATAAGAACAAGGAAAACTTGCAAAGTAGATTTTTAAAGAGTTAAAAAAGGGTCTGGATAGGCAACAGGTCCAAAATATAAAAATGTCCTTAAAGTCTATTATAGATTATTATTATGTTTAAATCCTGATAATACTTCATTTAGAATTAGGATTTTTCCCCAGAATGAACCCAGGTGATAGAAAACACCTCCTAATTGAAGATTCACCCCATACGTATTTGTGTTGAATATTACCATATTCATGTACACACAGAAAACCTGCTAGAACCAGTATACTTTATTGTTCGTGAGACCTCCAGAGCTCAGTTTTCTTCTGTTTAACGGTGTGATTGTTCCTGGTGTGTGTATAGTTAAACTTACACATGGCAGACCTACTTAACTATATGCAACTCACCTTCGTTATATAGACTGCAGGGATCATGTGCTCTTTTTTTCCTGGGGAACCCAACAGGTTTTCTTCGGGAAACACATGGACCACTAGTTTATAATCTGCAAAAATGCATTGTTAGTTTCAGCTCTGCATACAGACCTGTATGTATGTCGTAAACTGTGTACAGGTCTGTGTGGCTGTGTCTGTGTGTGCATTAGTTCTGACACTGCAAGTCAAATGCAGTGCTTGTGACATCTGTCTGTTGCTGTTTACATAAACACAAGAAAGCATCCTGTGTGAATGACCCCTAAAAGTCACTCTGGTTAAAAGTGTCTACCCATAAGTGCATTGCTCACATAAAAGAAAACATTCAAGACTGAATTATATTTGTGTGTATATATATATATATATATATATATAAGGGAAAGTGTGATGTGCAGTAAACCAGAATCAACTGCTGTGAGCAGGAAGTGTTGGAATTTAGAGATGCGCTTCAGCTCCAAAAACGATAAATACAACACCCATCTCCATCTGAAGTGCTGTTGAAGTTACATCAGGACCCAAACTGTCGTTTAGTGATGAGTCAATGGAAGCTCCAGCAGGGACAAGATAATTTAAGCCCACATATATTTTCCTCTGCTTGAGAGAAAAAAAACCAAATCATCTGTGAGCATCATGAGTCATGATGATAATTGAAGTACTTTTCCATTAGATCAATAGAAAATCTTGTTCAGCCAGCTTTACATTTACTTATACATCATCTAAGAACTGTATCTGGTACATTGTCAGTGGCTGGTACAGAAAGTGTTTATTTAGGCCTAATGTATTTTCTGACTCTCTTCATTATTGTGGTGTGCCCTGTGCCTTTTTGTGCACCAGCAAGCAGTTGTTTTTTCGGCTTCTCTTTGTAAGAAGTGGCTTTAGTCATTCCTCAATGGAAGCAGGTTCATTATTTGTCCACTGTTATGTAAGATCTTACAGTACGTATGATCCACCTTTATGTTTAGAAGTATGCTAAAAATGGAGAAAGGTTTTGTTGAACGGGACCACACTCAACTTGAATTGCATCTACAACACCTGAATAGCTATGAACTTTTATTAACAGCATAAAATAGAGACTGTGGTTAATACTTTATAAACGTTATTCTGGGACTAGACTTATTCTTATGCTGGAAGTTATCAGGCAATGCGTAAAGTATTTAAAATACTTTATAAGCCAATATTGGGTATTTAACGGAATACTTTCACAGACTGTGATGGTGCGATTCGTATATTATCGTAACATTTTTATTTGTATTTTAAGGATCTAATATTTGTTATATTATTCTGCCATTAAACAAAAGGTATTCGAAACACCTAAGAGGTTGTTTCGGCTAAACGAATAGCTGCAGATCAATCTTAGTAGCCTATATATTCATTTTCGCCATAGGAAAAGTTGTGTAAACGTGAATGCAAAAAAAAACATTAGCCTACTGCTGCAGTCCCTAGTTGACCAAAATATGACGACTGATGTATGAAATGTGAAAATAATTAATTCTGTACTTTCATTTAATCGTCAACATTTTACATAAGTTATGATGCTTAAATTAACTTGTTTTTGATTTTAGTGTTTTATTTTTAACTTATTTAAAGTTAATATTGCAATTTATCATTTGTCAGCCGAGGGGGGAAAAAAGTAGCTTAATCATAGCAGTCAACAAGTTTAATGAACAGACATGCACTGTTCTTAAAGAGATCAATCCCTCCTCATGGCACAAACGATTGTTAAAGCTTGCATATAAAGACAAGAAAGCCCTATCTTCCTTCTGTTGTTCCACTTTTGATGTGGAAGTCGTTGAAACTTCACTCACCACCTGTTGTGTTGGTTAAAGCATGGCTGTGCTGTGGGAAAATGAATCACTTAAAAAAGAGGTTACTTGATAGGGGTGGTCCAAGATCAGCTTCACTTGTCCAGAAAACCCCCCTGACCAGAGTCAAATACCGCTCCGAAACTGGTCGTGGGTCTCTGGCACCTGGCAACCTCTACCTGCTCTTTAGATGAGTCACATTCTAGCATATATGACTTGACTTCTGTCACAGGGCAGTTTCACAACGGAAGTACGTTGACTTGTGCAGTCCAAGAGTAGTAGCACTGACACCCATCTACGCCTCATCTTGTTGGAGTCATGCACTCTCACTGTGGCATGAAAAAAGCCAGTCGATTAGATTTGTGAAACGCATTGAATCACATCATTGACTCATGTCAGTGACTCTCTCATTAACCAGGGATGTAAGACGTGTTGCAGAAATGCAGATCGAATTGGATGTTGTAGGTTACTCTATGAAAGAGACTTGTGTAAGATAGGATCTGTGAACAGTGTGTGTTGGGGGAGGGGTCGCAGTGTTTTTCAGTAGTAGGAAGTTGCATGTGTTTTTGCTTGTATAGATAGTGCACGGCTAATGGCCTGAGACGGCAGGGCTCTTATCGTTGTGTCTTTCAGTTTCTAGAAGACACCTCTGGCCTCTCTTCTAAAGAGAAATGTTTCTGGCCTGATGCTTATCCTTGGAAGCCAGTCGATAAAAATCAGTCCTCACAGCCAAACAGCCTGATCAAAACCGGTAGGCTATCTGGGCTTGAAAGGTTGACAATGAGTGTTTACATAAATCTGTTTTGGGTCTGCTGTGTCTGTGCCACAATGTTTCATAAGAGCCACCGGTAATCCATTGCTACAGCAGAACGGCTGCCTTAGTTCATTATTTATTTATGTATTTTAAATAATTATTTATTTTTCGTTGATATTGTAATCACAAATATGAATCTCAGCCACTAGAATTTATGTTAAAATATATATGTTTATATGTCATTGCAAGCAGTTTTCTTAGTGTACACAGTGAAAATGAAGTGAGAACTGCATTGTTTTGCAATTTTATACAGTATGCTATTCAAAGGTTTGAGCTTTTAAAAAAGGGACATCTTCTCTTTTTCTATACCAATATCTAAACTGCATTATTTGATCATAAATGTTTAATGGTAATGGTTGCCTAATAGTAATAGTTTGATATGCTAGTTCAATGCCAAAGAGACATTCCTTATTCTCAATGCTGATCATTAGATTAAAATACATGTCATTTGGACCATAATGTCTTTACTGTCACCTGTAATGTGTTGTTGTTGAATAAAATTATTAATTTTCTTTAAGAATTATTAAAGAAACATGACACCAGACAGTGGTGTACATCAATAAATCAAGTCAGCCGGTGACTGATTGGTCAACTTCACAAACAAAATGGTACGATTTTGAATAAATATTCTGGAGGCAAGCAATGTGGCAATACTAGAAATCCCATTATAATAACTGAGGCTGATGCTTACACAGTCTCATTGTTTGAGCCCTGCAGTTCAGCGCATGTCAACTCCGCATGCATTGTATATTGAGCTAAATTTACTAAATGTATGTTACGGTGTTGAGAATGTAAGATAATTCTAAATTACCACTGATCATTTTCACATTGATCTTAAACATATAAGAAATTAAAAACCACAGTCGAATGCAGTAAATGCAACCAACCCTGTCCTGAATTTGCTTAAAGCTTAATACTTTCATTTTTTTGCAATGAATGTTGTAGACCTATCCTTAAGACTTCAAAAACCTCTAAAGAACAGTAAAACGCAGGAAGCTCATCTTACTTGTAGTCTGATATCATATCAGTTTCATCCAGATGACTTGACATGACGGTAATCCTTAATTACAATGTGCCCGCCCAAATGCTTCCTGCTTTGAGACAGGTGTACTACTTGCACAACAGTACACTAAAGCCAGCCCTAGATGATGGGAGTTGCCCTGTAATTTTGAACACTGGTGACAGACACAGTTATAGCTGATTCAGATTCCCCATAGAGCTTGTAGTTTGCTGTTGATATGTGATAAGGCTCATGTTTGAGCTGTTTTTTTCCCCTCTTCTTCTTTGAATGCTTCTGCCCAGAGGACTGACTCTTTTGTTGTCTTTATTAATATTATTCTTGTTAAAGTTAAAATCATTATAAAACGGCTGTTTGTCTATTTGAAATGATCTTGTAGTCTAGATGTCACACTGACAACTTGTGCTTCCTTCCCTAGCCACTGAATATAATCTATGTCGGTGTGTTAGTTGAGTTATTGTAGGTTTAATATGAGAAGGAAAGGTTGAAACCACAGAATGGTATTGTTGTAATGGACCATGTCTAGGTTTCTGTTCACTGCCATTTTGTTTATCTGTGTGTGTGTTGTGAGTCATCAGGTCGTGACTGACCTCCTCCACAGCCGGTGTTGGTCAGGACAGCCTGTTTCTCTCACCCTTTCTGGCCGTTTGCGTGTGCATGTGTGCGTGAAATGGAATGAGCTGTATGTGTGTCCCACACAGCTCGAGCCGCTCCTGACCAGGGCTTTTTGAAAGAATCACGCAGTTCCCACTGACTCTCTCTCTGATACGTAGCTGAGGGACGTCTGAGGGGAGTGTGAAGCACCTGGTTTTTGTCTGGTGCTGAAAGCCCTTCAGCTGCTGTGCTTGCTGTAATGCCTGTTTCTGAGCTCCACTAATGGTGCCAAATGTTCCCTAGACATTCCTTCCCCTTTCACCTCTCTCAAGCCTCAGGGTGTTTTGGAAGAGTTTATTGCCAGAGTCTGACTTAAGGAGATGGGCATGTTAGAAGAGCATCAATGCAGTATTGTATCTTGTAATGGAGTGATGTAACATCGGGTTTGTGTTTCAACTATGACATCACATGCTCAGTGCCACTCCTTTTGTGCTGATTCTTCATTATTTTTTGGCACTTTGTAATTCTCAGCTTCTTATAAGGAAAGGTTCATTAGAACCCCGTTTGATTGCAAACTTCCTATTTGGAAACTCTGACTCTGCTGAGATGTGGGTGTATGACGGCATATGATTGTTGTGAAACCCAAGGAGATGTACACAGTTGATGGTGAACCTTCACTTTTTAAAAAATGATAAAATCTCCTTAGCAAACATTTTCATTAAACGGGGAGTGCAAAACAGTGCATTATATTATACCTTCCAAAACAAACGCTAGCATTGCCATCTTGTTTCTGAATACGTCAGCTAAAGAAATGGCAATCTTTTGTTATTTTATTTTATTTTTTGAATATGTAAACCCGACTTCGCTTGCAGTTGCTGTATTTTACTTCACTACATTGAGTTGTGTTGTACATAGTTGAGGTACTTAACAGGAACTAGCCTGCTCAAAAAGAAAAAGGAAGTCTTGAAGTTTGAGGTTTTGTAGGCCTGTTACACAGATAGGCTTTATTAGGCTGATTAAGAACACTTCATTTCCCAGAATGTGGGTTTGGCCAATTTATTGTCAAGCCACACTTGAAATTGATTTATAGTAGGGCCGGGACTTTAATGCGTTAATTTAGATTAATTAATTACACAAAAATAACACGTAAATTTTTTTTAACGCATTTTAATCACACTTATTTTTGCACTGCAGAATGTTTCTCACTGGATGAGTTTCAGCGGACCGATTATACTGGAGCACCAACTAGCGTTTCTAATGATCTGAATGTACTTGAAAGTAGGGATGCATCGGCCGATATGTATGTTTGCGTGTTTTGTCAGTAAAGCCGGTCATGTAATCAGCGGTAAATGCCATCAGGTGCGTGATTTCACATTGAGCCGTATATTCTACACACAGCCGTTGTTTACTGGCGAGCTGCACAAAATCAGCGTGAATTTGCGCAGCTCATCAGTGAACAACGGCTGTGTGTAGTATATACTGCTCAATGTGAAATCACGCACGGCACAATATTGCTCTGTTGGACTTGGTTGAACAAAATAAACAATATTTTGTTGCTTAAGCATATGTATTCAGTCGTTATTCAATGGCATACTAAAAATCCATAAGAAAAAAACGTACTTCTCACTGTTCTCAGGTCAAATATTTATATGCGATTAAAATGTGATTAATTTTGATAAATTAATTACAAAGCCTATATTTAATTAGATTTTTTTTTAATAGATAGATATTTCTCAAATACTGAAATGTCCCAGTCCTGCTAGTAACTGAAATCTGTGTTCTACTGTATATTAAAAGGATAGTTTACCCAAAAATTATTAATTACTCACCCTCGTGTCGTTCCAAACCCTCAAGGCCGTAGTTCATGTTCAGAACACAAATTAAGATATTTATGATGAAATCCAAGAGCTTTCTTTGCCTGCATAGACAGCAACACAACTACAACGTTCAAGGCACAGAAATGGTTAATACGGACATTGTTAAAGTTGTACATGCAAAAGCATGCATCTACTGTGCTGGTAGAAGACTGACACAAAAGAAAAGAAATAGTGGGATAAAGTTATTTTTGTTTTGTTTTTGAGCACAAAAAGTATTTTTATAGCTTCACAGCATTACAGTTGAACCACTGATGTGACACAGGTTATTTTATGTCCTTACGACCTTTCTGGGCCCTTAACCTATTTGAATTTGTATTTTGAACATGAGCAAAGTATTTACAGGTTTGGACCATGAGGGCGAGTAATTAAAACATTAATCAATGTTCATTAATGTTAAAGTCTTTAAATGCAGTATATCTAAAGACTTTATACCTAAATGCCTGAAGACACTCTGAATGCAAAGTTAAATTTGGCTTAAAGCTATTAAGAAAAGCTCTGAGATGAACAATGATGAAATGTTGTTTTTTTTAGATTTGAACCTATTTTAAAATATGTTGTCTAATCAATAAAGTATGCTGAAAGTTATTAAAATAGTTGTAAATCCCAAGTGTTTTGCGTATCTATAAGTAATGTGTTATTTTGTTTCCCCTTTTCCAGACTGTAGCTCTTCTTGGTGATGGACACACAGCAGTTCAACGAACTCTGACAGGCTTTAGCTCCCTATTGCATTCAGCAGTCCTGTCATAGGGGCCGCTGAGGGGGCAGACGCTTAATGCACTGAACTCAAACAATGACCGACCCCATCATGGACTTCTTTGATGACCCTAGCATATTTGGGGGAGGGCTTGACAGCTTAGTCCAGGATGATCCAGGGTTTACCCCTGGTTCTGTGTCCTTGGACGATGAACTACACCTGGGTCCTAGTTTGGAGCCTCTTCAGGTGGATGCAGGGTCCAGATCTTCTTCTATCCAGCATGGGATACCCTACAACCAACCTGTGGGGCATTTTAACACTATGAAGACCCAGACCTCAATGGAGCAGTCCTTTCCTGGTTCGGAAAGAGGGGGCAACAACGGAAGAGCATTTTTGCAACCGCAGCAATCATTTCAAGGGCATACTATGAACCAAGTGCCCCAGACCAATGGACTGTTTCTTCACAACAGCCCCATGTGGGGAAACCATGATCAAAAAGGGAATAACTACAATCAGCACAATCAACACCATCAACAAATTCATCATCAACAACTTCAACATAAACAATTTCAGCAGCAACAACAGTTTCAGCAGCATCAAGCTCAACATCAGCAGTACAGTCAGCAGCAGCACCAACATCTTCAGCATAGACAGCACAGCCTCAGTCAACACCCAATCTCAAACCAGCTGCAGATCCCTCACCAACAAATAGCCCATCAAGGCTTGCATCATATTGGCAAGACTTACCAGGAACATACAGGTTTTTACTATGAGAGCAACGTCCCACAAAATCATTCCCAGCGCAGCCACCATAACTCGCTCAGTGTAGAGGGTAGTCCCTTTCACTCTACGGTTGAGGCCTCAATAATGCCTGTGTCTTCTCAACAGCACAGTCGCTTTCAAATAGCCCAAGGGGTCCGAGGTTTTACTTCAGGTCCAAGGTTGGACGACAATGACCTGGCCTTTCCAGTGCAGTCTTCCCCTGCAACCCATTCTTTCCCAACTGACTCAGTTAGCCACGCTTCATCCTATCCTCCTGTTCATTATACTCTGACTGGTCAGCCTCCCCCTATAGCAAATGCAACACAGTCTTACTCCTCTGCCCTAGTCTCTATGACAACCTCTTCAACGGCTATCCCATCAGCAGCTTCAAACCTTTTGGATACTGGTTGTCCTTTCCTGTCTAATTCTGGAATGGAACATCAGCAGCAACGAGTCCAAATACAAGGCAGTCCAGTACAACGCTGCCCCTTAAATAGCTCTAAATCAAACCAAGATCCCTTCGGCTCTTCGAAGGTGTTTCCAGATGGTCTAAACTCGTTCGCTGCAGACTGTCCATTCACTACGGCAGAGCAAAGGAACCATGATGTGTCTGTACCTTTGGTTACAAACCAGAGCAGCAGCAATGGGTTTCAAGCACTGGAGGAGGTTTTGCTGGGAGAGCAGCACGGTCACAGACTCGACCTGGGTGATGCTCCTGACCTTTTAGGGGAAGAGCTGTTGCCTCAGCTGGAGGCGCTAGACCAAGAAGAGACCTCCAATCACTCTTGGGTAAATGCAGGACTAGAGGAAGGGGATGCGAAGGACGAGGAAGGCATGGAGGACGTGCCAATGCTTTACAACGCACAGGTGAGAGAAGCTGTTCCCAGATCTTTTCCAAAGGTGTCTTATATTGTTTAATGGCTTTAAAAGTTCAGTGCTGGCATGCTGGATTGAGTCAGCTTTGAGCTCTTAGTTTGGGTTATCAGCTCTGCTGAGTTTACTTTCAGGGGAAGTGAATGATTTGCACCAGAGTTTTTGTGGTTGTTGTTGGTTTATCTCCACCGGGAAATATACAAGTTAATGACATGGATGAGAGATAAATGAAATGACTGGTGGAATGTTGCCAAAGCTGTCAACAGACTACTTCGTAACAGGCTGCATTGCAACGTTCAACTGTACTGAAAGAGAAAGTACGAGGCAGACAGGCTCCATTAAATAATTCACAGCTCCTCCTGTCCAGGGCCTGCAGACAGGTACTGTTGCAGCCGATTAGGAGTTGCAATAGTGTTTAGGACTTACTGGGGCTAAGCGTACTTAAGGCTATAACAAGATGTGGGTCAGGCCGACTGTAGGATAGCAGGAGCTGCACTACGGCTGGCTAGAGTGGGTCTGGCTTGTGGTTTTTCTGTCTGCATGTGTTGATGTGAGATTAGTATTTGTGTGTGTGCAGGCAGAAGGGAGATGTTGATAATAAGGTTTCCTTAGGGAAACGGAGAACGAGAGAGAGAGGAAAGAGCAGGAGTGCTGTCTAGTGTGTGATTGCAAGCAGCAGGCAGTGCTTTCAACCGAACTGCCTGACAGTGTCAACTCTTTCTCTTTCGCTGTCTCTCTCTCTCTCTCCCGTGATGCAGGAGCATCAGTCTTTCCCCTCAGCTCTTTGCTGCTGACACAGGGAGTTGAGGCTCAGTGATTCAGCTGCCACGCACACACACACACACACACACACGCGCACGCGCGCACACACATATTGTGAACTCTTTCCACCAGTTCTGCTGGGCACATGGAGTGCTCTCGTTGTCAGACATGTGTGCACAAATACACCTACCCAAATACAGATTCTGATTTGCCAGTGCTCTTGTTTTTCCAGAAGGGAAAAATGCAAACGAGAGTCTCATCTTTGTTTGTCAATAGAGAGTTTGATTGTAGTATATTTTACCATATTGATTTTTGCCTGATTGGAGAATTTTTTGTCGTACTGTCAATGCTGAGTATAGTTGCTATATATTTTGTATTCATTTTATTTATTTAGACAAAATATTATTAACTTTTAAAGTTGGCTAATTATTGGTTTTTACTCGTAACATAAAAATAAATATCGGATCGGCTCTGAATTTTAGTAGCTTATTGGTGTCGATTATAATACAAGTCAACTAGGCTTTGATCAGACGAGATGGATTGCTATGTTCTCCTTCAGCCAATCTGTCTGTCCTCACAGATCCTTAATTAAAGCAGAGGCAGGATGTGGATCAGAGTTCATATCGTGTGACTTCCTGTAGTGAGTGTGTTTGTGTTGCAGTGTCTGCCTGCGTTTATGTGTGTGTGTCTGAGAGAGAGAGAGAGAGAGAGAGAGAGAGACGAGCCATTCATGTGCACTGGGCTGTGGAAAGCCAACAGATGTATAATGTGAGGCAGTCCCAGTGTAAAAGAGAGAGATGCACTCGACCTTCTCTCTCCCTGAGGGTCTCGTGGGCGAGTTTGTGCTTTAATGTTCTGAGCCTTTCTAAGTGTCTGGACCACGAGGGGTTGGTGTTTAAATACTGAAACTTGACTTCACCTATGTCACTTTAGCTGCAGCAGAGGGGGATGGCTGGTTTTGTGTGTGGTTTACTTGGGTTAAATGTTTGTAGAAAGTACAAGATCATGGTTGAACATGTTCAGACAGAAATTTCCCAAGTATGTAACTCGATTCAATCACGCTACTGCAAAGATACCGCTTCATCATTTAATGCGCTTCAAGGCCAAATAAGTGAGAGTTTATGAGGTGGGTGGAACCCCCGAATATAGAATAAAACTCCGTCAGACTCATACATGACAACAAAATCTGTACACTTTTATGCAGGTATTTTTCATAGGTTAGATCTGTTGTATTAAAAAAAGGGGCATTTTCACAACAGTCTGTGGGAAGTGTTATATACCGTCACATTCTGATGAACGCCTCTTTAATATGAATCGGTATGAAATTATATTTTGGATGCTGCTCTGTTGATCAAGATTTAAGTTGTTCAAGTCTGTTAAAAAGTCTGTCTAGTTAAAATCTGAAAAAAAGTTTGGAATGAGTGACAGGGCAGAGCAGCGGTGGTCACAGTGTTACAGGGTGGTGTGATAGCGCGAGGGCCCAAGAGAGGGAGCGAGACCGGCTGACGGCATGAACAGAGCCCCTTTGTGCTGCTGCTTTGTGCAGAATGAACATTCAGCAACATAGATGCAAATACCAATCCACATCACTCACATTCACACACAAACCCCCTAACCTACTGTCTGGATGGGATCCAGATGATGGATCCGCTTTTTTTAAAGGAGTCATAACATTTTAAAACGCATTTTTAAAATGTCTGGTGACTTCTATCTAAATGACTATTATAGTATTAACTTACAGCTATGAATCGTTGGTTTGTTGTTGTGTGCAGTCAAGGTTTAGCAGGTTAGCATAGCCGATTTAGCCCCTGCTGGTGGATACTGCAAGTACAGAGTGTCTTTCTCCACTGATGGCAAAAACAAGAAAAAAAATGGTCTAATTTGACAAAATGCATTTAGCTTGCAATGTTTAAATTACACAAGGTCCGTACCTTTTTTAAAGAAATGAATACATGTATTCTACAACAATGTGTTTCATTTATGTAGGTGGTAGTAAATATATGCATGATGTCACACTTGCTTTTCATAAGTGGATCTTGAAAAGTAGTCTGTTTACTGTTTAAACAGTTTAAATTCATAATTAATTAATTGATAATTATAAGAAATGTGTTTTAAGCACCAACTTTGCATATTAGTGACATAGCATATTATACTGGATTCAAATTCAGTTGAAATCGCCATACCAGGAATACATTTTATTTTAATACAATTACAGTTTACAATATATTTTGATTAAAAAGCTTGCAATGTTTCTGGCTTTCTAATTGAAATCATCATTTGTACCCTCTTCAAAAAGCTGTAGTACTCTACATATTGATACCTAAAATATGCAAAAGTGTATTTTTTGAAAAGGTACTGCATCAATTTTTTTGTACGCAATTCTAATTTAGATTTACATTTTAGATAATTAATTGAATTTTTTTAACAATGGATTTCAATTAGCAAAAAATACAGTACAGTTATATTTAATTTAATTTTACTCTCATTGTTTTATTTTATCCGATTGAGTCTATGATTAAACATAGACGCACTGCTTTGGCATTTCCGGTGCTGAATGATTTAAGCTATTATGCCGCTTAATTTTCCTTTTTTTTTAAGCTTTTTTTTCACTGTTTCTGTCTGTGTGGAGAGAAACAAGGGAAAAAGATGCAATGTGTTAGTGCAAGAATGAAAACGGTTAAAGTTTGTCTACCCCCTTTCCAATAGCCAGTGTGGTGTGAAGTAAGGTGTGTGTGCTTTTGCTTGCAGGCCTCCTACCATGTGGCGCGTGAATGTGCCGTGTGAGTAAAACCGGTCTGTGTGTGTGTGCGCATCCGCCTCTTTGTGAGTGCGTGCCTGTGTGTGGCCAACTTGCTTTGTTGCTTCCTGACCCTGCGTCTGTGAGGTTTATATAACTGGGCCGGTCTGTCAGGCAGAGCCTCCAACCAGCACTGTAACCTGACACCCGATCACCTCCCACTGTATGTCTGCGTCTGAGTGCTTGTGCCCCCCACCTGTGTGTGGAAGTGTTTTGTACCCATTTTCCTTCAGCTAGTTCAGTTCTGTTTGCATCTGCATTCGTTTCTTCTGTCTGCCACCAGCCGACTTCCACAGACAGACATTCCCTCATTCAACCAGTCTGACAGCTCTGTTTCTCCCTAGAGCACTGATCTAAGGTCAGCATCGAATGACAGCTGACGTCAGCTTCACTGATCTGGGGAGGGACATGAGGGGTTAAAGGTAAACAGGAAGGGTTTCTGTTAGCATTTCTATAGATAGGCGGTCTTTGCTGTGCAGCGGAAGGGGAGGGAGGACAGGAGAGGAAGAGAGAGAACATAGAGAGAGAGAGGGAGGGCTTAGTCGAGCCATAAGAAAAAAAAAAAAGCATGTGGGAAGTTTGCCAGGCCAAACTACACAGTAGGTCTCAATCTTAAGCCCTCTTTTACTTTGTTGTTCTCACTTTGCATGTGCTTGTAAGTGTGTGGCGTATGTGCGGAGTTCACTTGAGTCTGCAGATTAACACACTTTGACTTTGGGATCCGAAACTGTGTGTGTGTGTGTGTGTGTGAGCTAGCCGGCCATTTTCTCAGCTCACGCGAGGGGGGGGGGTTCGAGGAATGTCAGAAGTTTAGGGCGATGACACTGGCCGATCTCGTGCTGGATCTTTTTAACCCTTCACACTCACATGACACACCAGGAGATGAACAGGTGTGGGATGTCTTTTTTTTATTTTTTTGAGCTGGAAAATGCTGTTGCAGTTTTCTTGAGCTTTAGTGTTTGCAGTTTGGTGGTGAAGTGTTTAATTTGGTTACTGTTTTTTTTCTTATTAGTTTTTGGCCTGGAGATGATCGTTGGTTACTGATTGGCTGGAGGTTAGAGCTGCTGGTTTCTGATTGGTCAGTAGACAAACAGGAGCCTCAGTTACATGTCACAGCATTTTATCAGTTGAGCGACTGTTGCCTGGCTTTGTTTACAGAACAAACCATGTTCTCCTTAAAAGTGCTGATATATCTGATATAAATTAAATGCATTTCTTTTCACCATTTACACATTTTTGCTCACTTTCAGTAAATTGTGGTGATTTTATTTAGATTTATTTAATTTTTTTGAGTATTTAGCAGTATTTCATTGGATGAATAAATCAAAAGTCAGGCTGCACATCAAATTGCAGTATGGGATTTCTCTGTTAATATAAAAGTGCAAAAGACTGCATTTTAAATATGAATGAGAGCATTCTCAAGCATACGTGATGCTCAGGGTGTTTTCTGTGTCTGATGTCTCTTATGAGAACACTGCACATAAAGTTGCTAGACAGAGATGCTAGTATTAGTAGAATACACTACTATAGTAGTATAATAGTATAGTAGAATTAACTAAGTAATAATAATCATCATAATATGAAATAGTCATAATACTGCTATATATTAATACAGTAACATTATACTATTATAAAAAATAATTATAATTTGATTCTAATGATTCTTTAATATTTTTTCTTCTAGATTTTCATAATTTTATGTATGTTGTGCTGCACTGTTGATCAGAAACTAGAAATAATTATTACATTTTCATTTGATTACATTTTAAAATATTAATACAGAAATGCAATCAAGTTTTATGCCTTCAATTGGTTACTGTTCCAGAAAAAAAAAAACAGACAATATTTAATATTAATGTCTTATGAATTCAATGGATTAGACATTAGATCTTAAAAAGCTAAAAAGTGCAAAACACAGGTTTCAACTTTTTTCTTTGGTCACATGCAGAAGTGCCAAACACACAGGTTTCTCCTCTTCTTTATTTGTGTGTGTGTGTGTGTGTGTACTTTGAACACCATTCACAAAAATGCTAATTCTTTTTCAATCAGTGTGCTTGAGCAATGTTTGCATGTGTGTCTGACGCCATGTTTTGTGTTCTCTGTCACCGCTGTCTTTCCCTTTTGCTCTAAATAATGAAAGAAGTGTAAAGGTCTAGTGGAGGTTTCCTGCTGTGTGCTCGTTTTCTCTTTCCCTTGCATATATCTCTCTTCCTGGGTTCCTCATGCCATGGCCTCCTCATCTAGCTGTCTTTCTGTCTCTTGTTCTATCTGTCATTCTGTTTAGTAATATTTTGAACACGTATTGAAGAAAATGGTCTGTTATTGTCAGATACTGATCATAAAATAGTTAAACACTCTGCAATATATTGATCTGGACTAATTCATTCTTGCAGGGTGTTTTTTGGGTGTAACCCTGCAGTGACTGAGACTGTTGGTTGATGGTAATCCTCTGAGGCAGATTAGGTCACCCAATCAAATTCTGGACCTGTATTACCCACACACACACACGAGCACTGGATTCCAGTACCCGTTATGTTGGGGAAGTCACAGCAGCAGACTTTATGATGAGTCATACACTATTTCATCAGCTAAATAGCCTATGTAGGTTTGAAGGGATATTTCAGCCAAAAGTGAAAATTCCGTCATTTAGTCACCCTTATGTCATTATGAGTAAATGTAGATATATTGCGCATGCCTGCATCATTGTACTACACTCCTCATTTGTGCGTGTGTGTGGATTGGGTTTTGTGGTGTGTGTGTGTGTGTGTGTGTGTGTGTGTGTGTTTTAGAGAGGTTTGGTGTATTCTGTATGGGTCATTAATAGCCGTCGCGTTTAATGGGTTCAGGAAACCAATGCTACACATCAGGCCTTCCCTCATTAATCCTCTCTCTCTCTCCCTCCATCCCTTCAGCTCTATCTGCTGTACTCCACATTAGTCTGCAGTCTAGTCCTAATTACGGACTCTAAACTCTCTCTCTGGTCCTGACAGTGTAATTCATTTTCACCTAAGCAGGACACAGATTTTAGGTTGTGGGCAGGGATATCATTACAGTGTTAGACTGTAAGAGCTCTAGATGAAAGTGAGAAAATGTGTGTGTGTGTGTGTGTGTGTGTGTGAATGAAAGTGTGATATTTAATAAGGTTTCGTAGAAAGTGCTTTAGTTGAGAAACTGTTAAACACACAGAGGGTGTTCATTATCAATAGCAAAAGGACTGGCTTTTTCTCGACTGTGTTTAAGTTGCCTCTGATGCTGGGGTTTTGTGGGTGTTTAAGGTGTTGCTATGTACAGTAAATGAGGTGTTCTGATTTTTATTTTTATTTAGCCTGTTGCTACCTGGGTTTGAGGTCATAATGAGTACCGAAACCCGAAATTAAACCCCTAAATTATGAAATGATTTTATGAACAATTTATGGTCCTCAGACTTTTGCAGAAGATAGACCACTTTAATTATTGACGACTATCGGGATGTGAAGAAACTTTTAACCTATAAGAGAAAAATGTTCTGGAAAAACATTTAGCTTGAATTAGTGATGATTAGATGATGAGTGAAAGTGTCAGAAGTCTAGTTACGCTTTAGATCAGTTGGATTAACTAATTATATTTTCGATTTTGACTTTGAAGTGTTTTTTTGAGGTAAACAACTTTCCCGAGTTAGAGAGAATTTTAAATGACACGCCACATGAGATTTTGGTAATTACATGGGTTTTTATGAAAGTCACTTCCATTCCAATGTAAAAAAAATCTATATATAAATTAAAAGAAATAATTGTATTCATCAAGGAAGCATTAAACAATCAAACCTATATCAAATTAAAAACTGTTGAATGGATTTAAAATGTTTTCATTCTTAATTCATCCAACAATTCTGAAAAAATATGTGTCATGGTTTCCACAAAAGTATTCAGTAGCACAAGTAGGGATACACAGATATGACAACAAATAAAAGCTGATAACCGATATGTTGGCCTGTAAATCTAAATCTAATTTTTTTCAATAATTTTTGAGAGCCTGATTATAAAAAGGTCTCATAATTAAAAGCCACATCCGAAACACCTCAACATAAGCAGCCTCGTTATTAGGGCTGGGTATCGAGTTAGATACTTTTTAGGTATCGACCAAATTGCCTTGATACAACCGAGTGTTGAAAAAAGTCTTGTTGTTCGGTACCCAATTTCGGAAACTCATTAACGTCAGTGAGCCAATAAGACTGCAGCACTAGCCAGTGTGTTTGACCAGAAGTGTGTAAAATAGCCTTATTTACTTATCGTGTAAAATGATATAAATAACATAAGTAAATCTATCATCATATCATGTACACACAGAACTGTAAATGTATCCATGGCATCCGTCAAAATAAAAGATCGGTTTGGACATGGAGCAGAAATATATTACTATTGTTCAGTAGAGTGTACATAATAGGCTACTACAAAAATGATTAAAACTGTATTTCTTCAGTGTTTTAAACTGTAATATAAAAATCCCCTTTATTTCCCAACAATAAAATGAAATCTTCATTAATTAAGACTAATGTTTTATGCCTTAAAAAAATGTAAATAACATTTTCAGAGGGCAAAAATGATAAGGCTATTGTAAGAATAAATAATATTGCACTAGTGTAAAGGGAGCATAACCGATGTGTAAACGGAAAACTATTTGTACTGATTCATCGTGTTGGATATATTTTTACAGTTTTAACGGTAGGGTAGTCTTTATAATGATATGCATATGACAGTCCCAGTTAATGTTGAGCTTTACTGTTCATACTGAATGAACACCAGTAAACTGCAGTACTGTGGGATTAGCCAGATATTTATACAGCATAACAATATTTACAAGTACTATATGAAAATAACTTATTGATAATAACAAGATTTTTTTTCTTGCCAATCAAATGTTCATATTAAAATAAATAAATAAACATATATATATATATTCATTTCTGAAGGATAATGTGATGCTAACAAATGGAATAATGATTTCATTTTTAAAATCTATTAAAATAGAAAACAGTTATCGTAATTTATTTTTTATTTTGACCAAATAAATTTAAAAATCATCAACACACCATTTTTGTGGTGTTTTTTTAAGGGATAAAATATAAATTGTTTAATAACGGCAGAAATATGCCGAGCTATTAGCACCTTTCTGCTACTGCATGAATTGATAAGATAAGACATTTTAGTCATAAGAAATGTTAGAATGTCTGGAATAGTTGCAGGCACTAAGAAAAAGGGATTGGTCATGCTCCAGGATGCTGTAGCTCCTACCTTGGTAAAAGGAGCACAATTTGTCTAGATTGCACTGTACAGATCAGGAAGTACAGTTCACATTCATTTTAATGTGTTTCTTCCATGGTGGCTTAAGCATTTACCACACACAGGCTTGAAATATCCTTGAAAAATATCCACCTAATATAGGAGGCCTGAAAGTGGGCGGGTTTGTAAATAAGTTGCGCAGATGGAGAACTGAAGGAATAGAGCTCTCTCTCTTTCTCTCTCTCTCTCTCTCTCTTTTCTGCTCTCTCTTATGCAGAGCTGAACTCCTCCCAATATCTTGGTGCTGCTATTTCATCTTATTTACATATTAACCGTTTGGTTGCCATAGGGTAGAGATGGTTTTTGCTTTGTTTTCCTCCCCACAGTATACAAGCACACTCTTTTCTTTGTTTTCTGTCACTCGGATGTTCTCCATCTTGTAGGTTATTCTCTCGTGAAGGCATTTTCATGTCCAAGTACGAGTTACACAAAAAAAAATTAGTAAAAAATTTAAAAAATATTCTACATAACCTTGTCAAAAAGCTTTTAGTAAGGTAGAAATACGACATTACCACGTTCTCTTAAATTACCACCGCTAGAAGGCATATTTAAAGTGCATATGTGTATTTGGTATTCCTTACATTTTGGGTTCTCCTCAAGTCTAGTAGCAGTACATTTTGACCTTGAGAGGACATTTTTGGTTCCCATGAGGAAACAAGCCCATAAATCATATAGAATTAATTTGTATATGTATATATATATTTTTTTTGTCTAAATCTCTAAAATAGCTGAATATTTTGTGCAAGTGGGCAGATTTAGGAGTAGGGGTAGGAAAAGGGAATAAAAAATACAGATTGTACAGTAAAAAAAAATTGCACCTATGAAATGTCACCATAAAACATAAGTTTTTACTTTTTAATTACTTTTATTATATTTCTGTATATTATATTAGTTGTTTTGGCATGTGTTACTTATATTATTATAATTTATATTATTTTTGTATTATGATTTTTCATTTTTTTATATATTTGTATGGAAATAGATGATCATATAAGGTGTTTAATGAGGTTTTTGAGTTGTTTCCACCAGTCCAAACTTCAAGGCCTTGTTATCTCTCTGTGTCTTTTTTTTGTTCCTCTGTCTCTGTTTTGTTATCGCTCTCTCTGTCACACAAAGCCTACTGCGTGAACCATTTTATTGTTGCTAGCATACTGCCGGAAGAGGAACATTCACATGCACCAACAGAGATGCAGCTACACTTATGTGCCACCTAGTGAAAAGGAGTGTTTCAGATGACCGTCAGTTCGCATGTATTGTCTCGCCTTAATTTAACCTTGCAGAAGTTGATCTTACTCCAGTCTCAAGGCTTCGGCTTAACCACAGCTAATCTATTTGCAACTCCACAAGATTCTTAGACTAAGATGACCCAGTTTTATGTGTGATTTCAATAGATAGTCATAACACCCATGTGGTTATACGCCTGACATATTATTTGGGGTGTCATAAATACGTGTTTTTCATCCTTTCTGTTTTTTTTTGTTTTTGTTTTTTTTTTTCTCATAGTGCCGACACTTGTTTTCATTTTTGCTGCATGTGTATGCGTGGGCTCAAGTGGTTTGTTGCAGTGCACGTGCGCAGTTGCACATGGCCAATCTGTCACACTTTGGGAAAGTCAGGGCACGACCTCATTTCCCCTTGAGTATCTGTTGTCACTTCCTGTGAGTTATCCAGGCAGCAGCACATGAACTCATGCCACCTGCCCTCTGTATGCGTGTGTATGGGCTTGAATCGCTGGCATGATGTAGCCATATTTCAAATTATAATTGTGATTTATTGTCCTTGTTTAGGTCAAAACAGGGCTGTTTTGACACAAATTATCTGTTCAATATATTAATTTCCTTAAACACTTGCTGTTGTGCGTTCTGTGCTTGGCAAGTAGAGAAATTCAGTATTTTTGGGGTTAAGTTGTGAAAGTTAATGTAATAACAGCTAGCACCCTCTGCTGGACCTCCTGTTTTACAATGATCTAAAGAGAGAGAGAGTGAGCGAGCAAGGGAGGGAGAGAGAGAGAGAGAAAAACGAGTCCGGATTTTAACGACATCTCTAATATTCATGCTGATGCGTTTTGCTGCTTTGTGCTTTCATTTCTCTCTGCTTCGTCCGCGTCTCCTGCTCGCCGCACACACCCCAGCCTAAGAGAGGGGAGGGGAATGAGGGAAAAGGAAGGGAAAAAAAACAAGTGGAAATAAGGAAAACAAGCTACAGAGCGTCCAACTGAGTCAGTACAAAAAACCTTTTGTGTTAGCAATCCTACCTTCGTCTGGCATGTGAAAGGAGGAAGAGGAACAAGAAGTCTTGACGGTCTATGTGCGCGCATGTGTGTGTGTGTGTAAACAGGAGAAGACAAGAAAACGACGGCCGGGAGAGATCGAGCACAGTTGTTCTCGGACGGACGGGCAGTCGGAGGGAATCGATGAGAAAGAGTCAGCGAGAGAGGGAGGGAAGAGAATAGACCGAGCTCAGCTGAGCGCAGCAGAATGAGAGAATCCCGGACCAGCGTGGCTGCTTCGTCTGTCTCTTCCTCATTCCCTCGTTTTCCGTGAAGCGCGGCTCCATGCAGCCCGGCCAGGGGAGGAGGAGGAGGTGAACAGGGCTTCTTCAGCCACGGACCTGCCGGGGGAGGGAGGGAGAGAGGGAAAGTGAGCAAGAGAGAGAGAGAGAGAAGGGAGGAGGGAGCGAGCAAGCGAGAGAGAGAGCAAAAAAAAAAAAAAAAAAAAAAACGGCGAAAGGGCAAGGCTTTTGTTGGCGGTTGGAGAGAGGGAAGAGGGGGGAAGAAGAAAAGAAAAAACATGTCTACGGTGAACAGGCCGAGAGGACGGGTGAGTGAGTGAGTGAGCGAGCGAGCGCGTGTGTGTTTGTGTGTGGGGGGTGGAGAGAGGTGGAGGAGGAGGAGGAGAAGGGAAGGGTGGGGGAGGGGGCCGGCAGGAACTGAACAGCTACAGGCTCATGCGGCAGGCTACACAATCGCCGCCATCTTGTGCTAACTGCTTCTCTCCATTTCTTATTCTTTCGTTGTGTGCTAACAGGCAATGCTGTGTTATCTAGCTCTTGACTCGCTGTTCTCTGGCTCTGTCGGTTCTTCTTCCTGTTTAGTTGCTTTCATTCGCTGAGGCGCAGTAGGATGTGCCACATGTGGCATTGTGTGGCAGCCCCCGCCGCGTGCACGTTTCTGCTTCAACATAGTTTCATTCTAAGCCGAGACGGTGATGACCTGAGCGTGGAGAGGGATTGAAATCGCTGCGGCGCTGGCAGCCTGTAATTTCAGTTATTTATAGATGTGTTACATAGCTGCAGTGCTCACGGCTTGCTGCATTTTCCCTCTCTCTCTCTCTCTCTCTCTCACGTCATATTCTCTCTATTACTCATTTTCTCACATATGCTCTCCCGCCTTCCCCCTATAGCTTTTCTCCATTCCTGCTGATTTACCCCTTTTATGCCTCGAATGGATTAGTGTGAATATTTCACGAGAGCTTGCTTTGCTCTCCGGCTCATGTTTAGCCACCAAATGAGTTTGTGTTTATAATCCACCCCCACTCTCTTTTCTTTTGTTTCACTCTTTCCAGATAATTCCCTTTATTTAGCCGTCAGGAAAGCACAGGCCTGGGTGATCTGATTTTACAGTATGTCTGTCTCTCTCTCAAGTCAACAAAGCTTTATTGGCATGACTGGAACATTGCCCTGGCCGCGTGTCATATTTATAAAGAGCGAGCGTGCAACATTAAACCAAATAAAGTAAAAGACAAGATCTCTTTCTCCTTTTTTTACGGGGTTCAAACTCACTTTAGCTGCTTTTCTGAGTACAAAAGAGGGCAAGAAACGAAGGAAAAAAGGAGATGCATGTCAGCGAAACAGGCATGAATAATAAAAGTTGGCATGTCTCGGCCTGCTATATGATCGTGCCGTGAATTATACATGACTGTCTTTTTATTTCATGGGGTGAGGGGTGGATAATGTGAATACATGAGCTCTCAGGTTGAAGATTTTGTCTCTTGACCTTTGCCCAGGGTGTGATGTCGTTCTGATGAACTGTGACTTATTAACACCCCTATCCTATTATGCTAACTAATGATATCTCTCATGTTTAGATGATTAAACCAGTGAAAAAAAAATGGTGAATATGTGAGTGTGTGAATCAACAGTGGTGCGCTGCGATTTGCCTGTGCATTCAGCCAAACCATTCCTTTATGTTCCCCTATAGTGGCTTGGCCACGTGAATGGATAGCAGTGGATATTATAAAACCCAGGCAATAGGAACATTGATGATGCAGCAGTTCAAAGATGGAGGATTTCCCATGTTGTCGTCCAGTATGTGTGGGTGGGCATACCATGCTTGCACTGCTTGAGCAACAATCAGAGGAGAAAGGGATCTCCAAGGGATTTTGTCTTGGACATCCTCTTACATTTAGTCTGCTGGAGAGGTCATGAAGTAACTAGTGTGCTTATTACATTTTCAACCAGTATTGAGCTGGGTAAAGAGTGGCCCCGAACACTAGGACGGTATTTGAGTTGATGTAAGCACAAGTATCTGTACAACCTGACAGGCTTCATTGAAATTAGTGTCGTGAGAAATCACACCTGTCTTAGTATCAGCCCTGCAAAAAAGAATCAGGGGAGTAAGATGTTTAAGCCAATCAGTAAGCTAGCCAATTAGAAATGTTCTCTGCTTGTCAACAAAGTGTGTAATTTATTTTTTTGCCCACTGGGTGAAATGGTTGGCAACATTCCCAATTTAACCTGCCTGATTTTTTTCCCCCCATTTCAAATCTATGATATAACTGACTGTGATTTGGAAAACAAAGCACAAAGGCTCGTAGCATGTCTTTTTGCTCGAACATGATCTCTGGTTTTTTTTTGTTCCACTTCAGTTACAATCAGCATGAAATGAAGATCGATTTTCTGAATGAACGTAGTGATCTTACTATAGTAGCCATTCATCCTTGCATATATATATATATATAAGACAGACTTCTCCCTGTTGATGCATGACTGACTTTTCTGACCTTTTAGTGCACCTTTAGACCCTTTTCTTACAATTGATTTCAAGCTCACATTCCTGCATTTAATTATCAAAAGTTCTTAATAAGCGTTTATATTTATTTATATAATTCATTTCAATTGGATGTGCATCACAAAACAGAAAAAACGAGCTATCTGCATGTAAAATCTGTCTCTGCTTGCATTGCATTAGTTATAAATTGAACCTCTGTTAACTTTCCTCTGTTTGAGCCCAGTTTAGATTTGACTCTAACAATAACAAATCAAACATTGAAATCGGGGATCAGCTTTGCTTTTACAATGCACGTTATAAGCGAACCACCGTAGATGAGCTACTAGCATTTGGCCGGTGGCGGCTGTTAACTTCATACCCCGCCTGTGAGTGATTTTGCACATTCTGGTTTGTTGGCATGTCTTTGGAGGTCTGTGTTTCAGAGTGAGGTTCTTGTGCTTTGAGTTAGCTTACAGAAATGTCTAATTGTATGTGCAGTAACTGTTTCACTGTACTGACTTTGTCCCCCTTAATAAGAAACCTATTAAAGTATTTACATCCGCTCGAGTCCAAGTTTTCTAGGTCATGACTAGAGGAGTAATGTTCTGGTTGTTGAATTCTGCTCGCCGTTCTGTTTCTTGTCTATTAGCACTCTTACATTGATCGTCAGACTAGTCTACATGGCGTCATGGTATCTTAAATAGTGTATTGTTCATCATGGGTTTAGCATATGGAATTACCGAATCCTGAAATAGAAGCCTATCTATTGGCTTTCTGTACAGTCCTGCCTACACAACAGTTCTAGATGAAGCCGATCCTATGGAGAACGTTCATATCTTGTTTGAATGCTGATATCTTTCTTTTTTTTTTCGTTTTCTCACAGCCTCCTAAGAACACTAATGGTCCCAGCAGCCAGCCGCGGGTACTCAGCCCACCAGTGAAGAGCAGCTCCTCTTCTTCCTCTTCATCATCCTCGTTCATATCCGTGTCAGAGAAGCGGGCACAGAAGCGACAGCAGCAGCAACAGCAGATGGAGCCGCCCCTTTCGGATGATAAACAACAGAAGGCCAATCGAATCATCTCAGAGGCTATCGCCAAAGCGCGAGAGAGGGGAGAGAAAAATATTCCACGCGTCATGAGTCCAGAAAGCTTCCCGTCTTCTTCGTCGCAGCACCGCAGTCACAGGGCCGGTTCTTCCAAGTCCAGGGGCAAGGATAAGAGTTCCAAGAAGGCCCGGATTGTGACGTCATCCAAGTCCAAGCAAAAGGCTCAAATTGGGTAAGACTGCTGTAACATTTTTCCCAGGCTGAAGGATGAGTGACGTTTTGTCTCTTTGGTGTTTTGGTAACAAAATGGTTGATGATTTGTATTCATCCAAGAACATCTCTGTGACTTGACCGGCATGTTGTTAGTCACAAAGCTAATCACTGGAAGTTAAAGACGTCTTCCTGCTTACAGATGTGGTCTTCATGTGTGTTTGTGTAAGTCTAAATCTGATAAGAGTTTGTGAGGAGCATTATCTGTTACTTTAAGCTAACAGCATTTAATGAAGCAATACGGTAGAAGAGGCTGCGCAGTATAGTCAAGAGTAAAGGCCATTGTTAGGCATGAAGTTTCTCGTTTAAGATCATTTGTGAACATTTGACTGAAGCAGAAATGCCTTGACTTTTAATAATGAAGAGCCTAAAATTATAGAGAACATATTTCAGTGCAAAAATTGTATCTTAGCCATTTCTTCTTCCTCAATGTGTGACTTATGTGAAAGTAGAGCACATTTACTCCAGGCCAGCACGTGAACTTGTATGCAAATGTAGAGAGTTTATGTGCATATCAAGCGTTTCCTGTAAGGTTTTCTTGAGTGCAACTTTTGCCAGCAGTAGTCTCTGACAAGTGAAATAGTTATTTTTTTTTAAATATGAAATTGTAGCACTGCAAATATGGCAAGCACAGCAAAATGATCTGTAAAACTCCATTCAAGAAGTATTAAGGTGTCAGCGTTTCTTTAGATATTTACCGATACCTTTTCGTTCAGTCACATTCGATGATTCTGTCCTCAGCCGCTAGGAAGTCTTTGGGTCTAGAATTGTGCTTGGAGTATGCAGAAAGAGATTATATTTCAAGCAGAAACAGCGCATTCTAGCAAACTTTTTTGAACCAGGGACTACTTTAATAACCCCAAACTGTTTGCGGTTATGAAAAACACTGCCTTAGCAGTTCTCTCTAGGAATGTCGGAAATTGCTACTGAGTACTGAAGAGTAATATGGGGGCGATTTTCAAGTCAATTTTTTGTTCAAATTGCCTCAAAAGGATACAAAGAATTACCTTTTTGAAATATAAAGAGTAGGCTACACTAGGATATATCAGTTATTGTTAAAGTTAGGCTATATTATTGTCATGTTTATAAAAAAAAAATTCTACATTATTTTCATAACAAATGCAGATTTTATTTATCTGAAAAATTAAATACAGCTTGGTACCCCTTCTAGGGGTCCCTGGACCTTAGTTTGAAATCTAAAAGTTGAATGAAAAAAAGATTTTTTTGCAACACACAAAAAAGGCAAAAGGACAGTCATACACTAAACTTTAATCTGGTGTTTTCTCATTTTTGTTGTGGTTAATGATTTCTTTATGTACCTAACACGTGACGGCCGTGCTCGACCTGAGAGCCTATTCTGGTGAGATGAATAGATCATAAGTCTGAATCAAAAATGCAGAGCTTTATGACATAATGTCACCTGATCTGCATTAATGTAGGACTGAATGGGAGAACGTGACATGAGATTTCTAGGTCATGTGCATTATCTGTAGGCCTCTGCAAACTTCATGCCACCAAACATCGTCTCCAGCTCTACAGTTCAGTCTAGATGCTGCCTTGTTTTCAGAGAGACTGTGTGCTCTCTTATGGTCCATTGGTGAGATTACGAAGCTAGCATGAAAATGTTTAACATTCCCGCTGTGCTTGTAAAAGCAGTGTGTTGAATTTCTTCTGTGACTTGCTCATCGTGCTTAATGGATTAGCAGTCTGACTGACCCAAATACTTGAGCAGTAAAGGCAAGACAAACAAGACATGCGTGCGTTCAGACTCAAAGCCTCACTGGGAGACTTCTTTTTTTTTTGTTTAACACAGTCTGAGATTGCAAAAGGCAGACATTGATGGCTTTAAAAAGCTGGTTTGCAGATACCACAGAAGGAGATGTTTGCATATTGACATGGTATAGCATTTAAGTGGTCTCCTTCTCCCAGTAAAGTACAAAAAGTTACCAGTCTGGTTTGGCAAGCTTTTATTGAGGGTGTTTTGCTGTGTGAGTGCTGTTATGAACAGGATCTTGCCACCTAGCATTACTCTGCTGACACTCTAATGTACATTGTTGCCGCTCTGCTGTAAATGGCTGGTATTTATTAATGGTTGAGTGTTATGTTGTAGCTAGTGGTGTCATGACCGAACGCAAAGACCACAGTTACGGTGTCGGGAATAAAAAGTGTAAGTGTTGATGATCAAAAAGACGTATAGACTCTGTCCCGAATGCTCAATGTTTTTCAACATAAGCTACATTCAGCAAGGTCGGTCACACTTCATTTTAAGGTCCAATCTGTGCTCGGTGAACTCCTAATTGGCTACTTATTAATAATTAGTAAGGTAGTTGTTAAGTTTAGGTATTTATTAGAAATGTATAATATGGTCATGCGTATATATAATATATAACAGCCGATAATAGTTAATAACAGGCATGCAAATAGTGTAATAGTTGTAATAATAGTTATTGGTGAGAACTGGTATACTAAAGTCTTACTTCAAGGTCATAGCTTGCAAAATGATTTATATGCACAAGGCTTCTATGTTGTAAGACTGAACATTGCTTTTTAAATAGTAGGCCTACTTTTGCAAGATATGGCATTGTACAGGAAAGTATTCTGTCCTTTTTGTTTTAACATTATTATATAAAATTATTTTAAATATCTTTAAATAAAGGTTCAGCGTGACAGCATCCCTGTTTAATGATGGCAAACCGGAAAATATGTTGAAAAAAAATAAGTCATTTCTGGAAAGTTGGATTCAAGAAAAAAAAAATGTTTACCAATTATTATAAATATTATACAATAAACAAATAAAATACTAAAAAAAGTCATGATGATTTTTAATGGACTGTTATATGCAGTATTTCTTCTCAAATCAGTGCTTTGTGAGGTTCTGGTATAGAATTTTCCCATCAAAAATGTCACATTTCTAATAACTGTCAATCACAACAGCAATATATTAACATAATATTTGTTTTTCTTCTTATTATTGTTATTGTTATTATTATAAGTTAATAATGAGCTCCAGAATAATTTAAAATAGCTTAAAAAAGGGGAGAGCATATCAATATTGCTCTTATGTTGAATGGATCATGGTATGGTAGACTGATGGAGAGATCACATCAGTTCCAAAGTCACAAAAGGCTGCACTAAGAATGGTGTCATCTTAAAAAAAAGAAGGGGGAAAAAAAACAAATGGGAACGGGACACCCTACTGTCTCTTGCACTTCTTGAATGAGCCACAAGATCACATAAAGTGTGTAATTTGGTACATGACCCTTGAAAATTGGCTCATCTGCACTGAGCTGTTTGCTTAACGGCTGCCTCACAAATCTCAAAAGTCACGTCTAACTTGACAAGTTTGAGGTTGTAGGTAGCAAAACTACAAAAATGTATCTGTGGACAGTTGCAACAAACCCCTTTATGTCAGGAAATTCTTTATCGAGAATACCCATATCTGTTACTGCTATTTTTTTTTTTTAATATGTTTTCGTATCTGAAGAGATTTGTGGTAACTGGGGGCTGGATATTGATTTTCAAACCACTGTGGAGACATGGAGGCAGAGGTGGGCCTTTAGATCTTGCTTTCATAAATAGCAGGGTTGGTGTCTTTGAGTCTGCGGTGGAGAGCAAAGCCAGAAACCTACTGACCCGCTTTGCACCAAACAGCACACTACAGCCAACAGCTGCCATTAAAGCACACCATGTGATCTCAAAGATCGAGATAGAGACTACAGCCAGTCTCACACACACCCATATTTATAACAGTACAGTCTGCCAGGCACGTTATGACAGTTTTTTCCTCTCATGCTATTGCATCAGTACTTCCATTGTTGTTGTTATGCATTCTTGAAGAATCAGGTTGTTGAAAGTGCAAACTTGCTTTCCTTAGAGCGCAGTGCTCCGATGCGGTGCTGGGCAAAAGTAAAGCGAACCGTGCAAGGCGGATTGATTCACACGTTTAGCAATGTTATGATTCAATGATGATACGTGTATGATTAGTGTTGTGTCGTGAGGTGCTGAGCGTGTGATGGAGATGAATGGATACTGGATTTTTATTTAGATATTATATTGAAAGAAAATATGAAAATGATTGGTGCTGGGTTTCTCATCGCAGGGCTGATTTTAAACGCATTTTATGTGTGTTTGTGCAATCGTTTTTGTGTTTGTCTTAGGGAAAAGACTGAGAAAAAATGTGTGTGCGTATACGTAGCCTAGGTTACAACCCTGAAATATTAATGCAGCCTTCTGCGTCTGCCTCCAAAGACCTTCCTCTCTCATCCATCGAGCATGTGTGCATGCATTTAAATGTGTTTGGCTCTGATTCATATAGCCTTTAAATACTGGTGCATCATAAAAAATAAGAGAAACGCACACACACTCCAAAATCTCCATGTTCTTTATGACTTACCAAACCACACAGTCGTCAAACATGCAGTGGCAACTTAAGTCAATAAGAAGAAAAATATTTACCTTTCATTATGTGTTATATATGTTTTGATGTTTTTGTTTGTTGGTGAGTTGACTTTGAGCTGTTATAAAGATACCATCAGAGCACTTAAATTTATGTGACAAAGTACAGCCAATATAAGGCACTATGTTTTCTGTGATCCAGACATAAAAATGGAAGTTACAGTATAGCATTGAATGCCACTGAATTTGCTACATTTTAGATAGACAAGTCAAAAGTGTGGTTAGTTCAGTTAAGTCAAAACACAATGCGATCAAGAGTCAAAATATGAATCCTTTATGTTTTGTGTGCAATGAATGGTCCAGACGTGCGGTTTCCTTTACTACACACATACTTAGAGGAGAAAAATGAATCATTTCATAGTGCCTTTTCGTGAAAACTGTTGCTGTCAAGTTATGCTGTTATTTATTTAATTTCAGTTAATTAAGCATGCTTTTTGATGAGAAAACATTTATTATTAATAAACATTATTTTAACCCTTAATTTATGTTCGTTTTGCTAAAGCCTTTTTTTATGCATTAACGATTTAATTATGTGCAATGATAATTAATATGATTAGAGCTGTTGGATAAATGTTGGCTATTTTGGCCTGTTGACTAGTGCCTTTTTCAGCCATTCTAACACAGTGCATGGCGTAAATCTAAGAATGCAGTGTAGTACTCTCGCTGCGGTTTGTGAATCTACACAAATGATCTGCCGAAGAAACCGTCACTGACACTGGAATGTCCTTTTGCCTTCGTTCAGATAATTTGCATTACCGTTTTTTTCTTTTAGATTTGTTTTCTTGTCTTGTTACTCTAGAGTTCTGTTCTTGATACACCAACATGAATATGTGAGGCATAAAATCAATGTTTTCTCCTGACTTTATATAATCTACTAAGATGAAAATGGCTAAATAAGTGTTTTGTCTTATAGAAATGTACCTGTCTGTCTTTTATTTTTCAAAATGTTTATACTTATTTTATAAAATGACACAAAGTTTGTTGATGATTCTGGACCCGTGTGTGTATTTGTTGGGTCACTTAACGCAGGGGAGCAAAAGAAAGATGTTTAGGGTGTTAAACTGGCTTACCTCACATGATTTCACAGGTTAGCTCGGTTCAGCTCTGTCCGTGCACACACACACACACACACACACACTGAGCACAGTAAAGACCGGCTCTCAGGCCCATTTCACAGCTGCTGAGTGGAGCTCATGTGTCACTCACAGAATACAACATTACTGCTTCCTCCCACGCCACCAGCTTCACTCTGATCAGGTCGCTAGGCAACCAGGAAGTCACGTTATCCCGGAGACTAGTGAAGTGTAACATCATCCACAGAGCAGGACCCAGAATGAGAACGAGAGTGAAAGAGCGAGTGATGCACACAGCTGATGTCCTGACAATCATTTCCTGTTCATGTGTTCCCTGCAGTGAAGAGTGGAGAGATTGCTAACGTGCGACTGTTTTTAGTGTCCAGCATGAAAGATGGAATTCTTTTGCTGTTTATTGTTTGCACTGAACATTTTCATGGGTGCTGAAGGTTTGATTTGTTTACATGACACTTACAATGGAATTAAGAAACCTGTGTTTAGTACTATTTCTGTACTACTATTAATGGATTTATTAATATTTAAATGAGCTTGTATTTTTATATATTTATTTTAGGTTTTCAGGGTTTATATACACTATATATATATTTAGTACAGCAGAGATTTTTTTTTATTTTTATTTTTTGTAGTTTTAGATTTAGTTGACAGTTGTCTATAACATCACTGAGAGAGAGAGAGTGTGTGTGTGTGTGTGTGTATAGTGGCAGCTTTTATGTGTGGTGTCTGTTTTTTAATGCAGAGGCATAACCATCCACAATCATATGATTGCAAATGACAGTATAGGTTACTCGTGGAAGGCATCCTTTGTGAAGCAGAATCAAATAATATAACCATATAATATAATATAATCCAATAATATAATACATTAATTAAGTGCTAATAAATCACTAGTAAATTAGTTATTTTACCAGAATTAATGCAATCAACAATGTGGTCATTTAGTGTCTTTACATTAAAGGTGCCATAGAATGATTTGAGAGAATATTTTAAATTGTTCTCTGATATGTACATAGAAGGTATGTAGCTTAGGTAAGGGGGAAAAAATGCCCTTAATAACCGTGAAGTGCGTGAAGTCTTTAACTAAAGTGTTACCATAAGAAAAATCATCTTTTAAAGGGTAGTGCAGACAGCCTGTTTAAACCAAAATGTGTGCTATCAGACTTATCTGTGTTCAATCTCACTGGAGACTTGAGTGAATGTGGCGTTCTCAGCCAGTGTAGACAGATTTCACCTGCTCATGACAAAGACTAAAAATCCCTCCTACCTCTCTATTCAGTCTAATGGAAAACGGTAAGGGGCTGACATTCTCTCCTCTCATTCATCCTCTTTCTGTCCCCCTCTATTTATCTCTCACTCACTCTGCAGGAGGGGATGTTGACATTCCAGCCTGAAGGAGGGTGGGATAACTCCCACCGAGACCATGACCCTTAGTAGAGGGGCACAGGATGAGAAACGCATTAGCCTCATCCTGCTTCCCCTCGCAATTATAATTCCTCGACCCGCTGAAACCTCCATGCCAAAATCTCCCAGCAAGGCTGTATGGAGTGGATTCCCCCGCTAGAGGTTTGCCAGAAAAACACACACACACACACACACACTGTGTTTTCTAGAAGCTCCAAAACTTATGCATTATACACCAGCCAGCTTCAATACATTACTTGAAACACGGTGAGAGCCTGTAATGGTGTTAACTACCACACTGATGGGCGCAGGTGCATTATTTCCTGTTCCACAGCTGTAGATATAAACACCATATTGACTGCATCAAGTACCTTTTTACGCATTGAAATGTTCTGTTATGATGGAAACTAAAAGCTGCAAATACTGCATAAACCCTATCATTAGTGCTGCCATTTTAGCAAACGTCTGATGAATTACTAGTGTAGTACATTTGCATCTCGGCCACTATTAGAAAATGTATTGAGAATGTGATACAGTAAGTGTTGTAATATAAGATGCGATATAACAGCACATTAAAAGGCGAGGACAAACTGTTATCTTGGGTTATCTAAATCAATGGTCTCGAAGACAGCTGGAGTCCAATTGAGTATGTAGGGAGCCAGTGGTTGTTAATATGACAGATATGACACATTGATGGAGGGCCTGTTTCTCTGTGTGCATTTCACCCTTCCTTCACTAATGGAATTAAAAGACTATTGCTAGATCCCAGCCAGCTGGACGCGGCATATAGAAAACAACTTTGACATTCACAAAGATATATGCGTGAACATGCATGCATACACAAATATGCATGGGAACATTAAGGCCTTTTTGCTTTAGGCAGGAGTGTGCACAACGTTTCTCATTATTGTGATCATTTTGCTGGTTTACGTTTGTCTATTTGCTCAGCTCTCTGTGAGAAATGACTTGTCATATAGATGCATAATAGATAACGGTGTTGATCAAACTTTTTAAATTTTGTATGTCGTCCTTTAAAAAAGGGCAAACAAAAATGTCTTTGTTGTTTGTCACTTGACATTACACCGAAATCTTTTCAGCGTGATACAATTATAAGGCATTTGTCTGCTATTTTATAGTTTGGAAAGGCCTTTTAAACTTTAAAACCTCTTGTGCTGATCTATTTTATTCCCACTAACCTTTTAAAAATTTAAAAGAAATTTTTTTTAAGAATCAAAATTAGCTTGCTGCCGTCCTTGTTGTAATTGTAATGTACATTGAAAGAAATAATTTGAGAGGCAAAACCTATTTATAGAATCGCAATAAGACAATCGCAGTGTTGTTGGATCCTGAGATAATAAAATCTGTGAAATTACAATTAGATGCAAACATTATACCAAACAAGCTGGAGGCCTGGCCAAATTAAAACCCTAAGTTTACTCACAGGATCTGATTTCTGGCTTTATGGTTGTGGAAATATTAATAGGAAACATGGCATAAGGTATATACCTGGAGATTTATGAGCAAAATTGTTTCCAGGGGCAAGTCTGTGCCACAATGAATCAATGCTAATCCAAACCATATACCTATTCCAAAAAGTATTTTTATTTAAACATGCTGAGAGGGCAATGCACTGCTATTTGAGCTATTTGCATTACAGAATTACATTTTTTCCTGCAGTGAAGGTACATGTTAATTATCTCAGTAGTGTAATTATTGAAAAAAACTAAAATGATACTAAATGGCACTTTGATGCTATTGGTAAAGCTTATTATTAGTGACAGCCATCAATCCCATCTCCCTCTTTTTTATTACATATGAGCAAAGAGTTTTAAATGTTTGCTGAGTTCAAAGCCTCTCTTCTTTGTTTGCTTAATGGAGCATGTTCATTAAAGTATATCCATACATCTGTAACCACTAGCTGTCTTTGACTTTGTCAAAATAGAGTTTAATGTAGTGGAATAAAATCAACACCTTCCACCCACTGCAACTAAGTGAGAGCTTGTTTAAAACTTTAGAGCAAAGTCACAATCTGTCAGTGACACACACTAACAAACACACACACAAATGCGTGAGGAACTGCTGGTGTTCTTCAGATTTTTTTTTTTTTTTCATATTCACACATATTTTTGCACTTGAACATGTGCTCATGGTTTCTCTCTCCCTGTGCATTTATTTAAATAACTTCAATACACTGCATCACATTATTTTGCTGTATTATTTATCTCAAAGCTTTTTTTAAACAAAAAATTAATTCTAGGTCTCCAGTCAACAGTAACAGTGGCTAGAAAACTGTTCAGAGTAAGGAAGCAACCTTATAAGGAGTTTAAATGATAGCAGATAGGGAAGGATGAAGCTCTTTCTAGTAAAAAGGCATCAGAAAAACACTGGTGTAGTGGCTTTACCGCCAAAAACAATCCAACTCGCTCTTCTAAACTGTTCATTTAGTGTGTTTATAACACCAGATTTGAAAAAAAAGAGTACGTAAGACTTTTTTTTAAAATGTGTGTTATTTTTTCATATGTGTGTTTTGAGTAATTCTGTTTAATCTCTTTGAGCAAGTAATTATCTTGTCAAGTATAATCAGTCATTAAAATGAATTTAAAAGCCCTTCACTGTTGTTAGATGAACTATAATGAGCAGCTTGTATGTTGGAAGGTTAACGTTTCAAAGTAGCTTCTTCAGCACAGTGTGATGTGGTGACAATTGAGGTCAGCCCGAGTCTGTCATGGGGAGTCTGCGTACCTGATGACGACAGGCTTGATGGGAAACACACTGATGAGCGGTGAGAGCAAGCTACCATGCAGGTGGTCCGGGGTTCAGCTAGGCTAGATAGGCAGACCTTCCATAGCTAATGAGGATCTCGGGGCCAAAGAAGAAAGGGAGGTTATACATTAGTTATGAGAAAGCAAAGCTTTTAGATAGTCAAACCTTCTGAAAACGTATAACATTTGGAAAAGGCCATTAAAACCGGAGAAAGCAATATGGGGGAAACGTTTTGGTTACACTTTATTTTGATAGTCCACTTTGGACATACACTACATCTCAAATAAATGTGAACTAACTCTCATTAATTTGAACCTACATGTCTAACTCTCCAGCCCGGTCGCACGTTTTTTTTTAATCCGTGGCATGGACAGGATTATTTCTCTATTTTCGTTAAGTCCACCACGAATGGATGCATCCAATGGAATCCTAGTTTTACATTTGTGCTGGAGTTACGAAAATAATGAAATAATCGTGTCCCTGACACAAATAAATAGATTAAATGATAATTTCGTGATATAGTCACGAACTGGGTTGAACTCTCAGTAAACTGTAAGGGGTAGGTTTAGGGTTAGTACAATATGTTAACATATACTTGCTAAGTTTCTCATAGTCAATATATTTTATGTTGAGGACTGATCGAAAAAGGTTTTAGAAGATATTAAGCAGACAGTCTACTAATACTCTAATAGCTGCTAGTTGGCAATAATGGATTTCTTTTTTACAATCATGCAGCCTATTGCCTCATATGAGATATCATGTGTATTACATGTAGATTAATTTGATGCTTTTATTGGTTGTTTTATGTCTCATTCTGACGGCACCAATTCACAGCAGAGGATCTTAGTGATGTTATGCTGATTTTCTGTTCTGATGAAGAAACAAATTCATCTACCCTAGATGACCTGAGAATGAGTAAACTGTAAAAAATGGCTGTGCTTTTAACGATAGATAACAATTTCTTGTACATCCAACCAGAGTGAGTGTTTCACCACAGGGAAAGAGGACATATATTGTATACTCTGAATATTTCTAAGAAATTATAAAACGTGTTCTCATCTCATGCAACCATAATGTAAAAGTTCATGCGTAAGAGGAGAATATATGAGTCTGTGCGATTGTCTCACTTGGTCCCTTTTTAATGCCTTATTTCACAACACAAATTCAACACAACGTCTAGGTTACTATCGTAACCCACGTTCCCTGAAGGAGGGAACGGAGACGTTACATAAGGGAACTCGCCAGAGAGACCGATTTGCCTTTGAGCTTTTACTAAAGGCCAATGAATATTGGCGTGTACTGATTGCGC
>JAUCMU010000125.1:15537345-15563205 GCA_032275025.1 Enteromius treurensis
CGTGATACGAACCGAATCGTGGGTCAAAAATCGTGATACGAACCGAATCGTGGGTTTGGTGTATCGTTACAGCCCTATTCATTACGTATGAGTTTTGCGTGTGAAAAATGCCATTTGCAGATATTCTTCCTCATTCTCATGTTTGGTTTGAACAACAAGTGAATCTCCTGCCCATCTGCATGCATCATCCGCGTGCTGTTATGCATGCTGCCACATTTAATACGGTTAGATATTTGCATCAACAAGCCAACGTACAAGTCTAATCAAGTGGCTACTGAGTGTATATGAAATATTTGCAATAAAGAAGAACCCTGTCAGAAAGAATTATATGTCTCTAACCTCCCGAAATATCCCTGTATTCTCTTTCCTCCAAGACCATCCTGCCTTATTAAACTGATATGAAAAATGTGATGTTTTATTAAAATGGATTTCATTTTTCAGAGGTGTAAATTGAATCATCTCAGATCCAGATGTTGGTCACACTGCATACAGAATTACCCAGCGAAGCAATATTTCTCCAGCCAATTGTCTGTGACAACAATTAAATTAAATTGATGTCAATCAATGGCTGCACTAGAGTACGCTCCCACAGAGGAGCGTGCATATTAGCATAACATTTTGTTAACATCAATGGATGATTTGGTTTAATGTAACCACAGAGATAATGGGTATTTGAAGCATTCGTATTAATTAACTGATAAAGAGAAGATAAGACACCGGCTCACTGCAGGTGTGTTTGCTCTAATCAATACTAAGAGGAAACTGCTGGAGAAATACTCCAAGTCTCTCTTTTCATGCATTGTGTGAAATTAAAAAGCTATTACGTGCTACATTTTCTTTAAAAATGCTTTTCATTTATCTTCTCAAACATTTTATTCATTCACAGTATCCATTTGCGTAATAATAATATTTTGCAGCAATTTCCTGCTGTCTTTCTGATGAGAGTGTGAAACTGGGCTTTACAGAATAGCTTTTCTGTGAGCTCAACCCACTCTGTGCTAATAATCCTAAAACATACATTTCACATTGAATGCTCTCAGCAAGGGGTGGAAGCTGCAGAAAATGCTCATTCCATTATAGAGCACTTTTGCCCCCTAGTGTTGCACAGCTGTATGCGTGTTTTGGAGTCCAGCTGTGCCTGCACTGTAGAATCAGAATACAATACTGCAGTAAAGCCTAAAATCACTCAGCCTGCGTTACAAGCAGAACAGTCCCCATGAGGAAAACATCTTAAATACAGTTTTAATAAACACCTCAAATGGATGAAAATAATAAAAGTCAATTAAAAGTCTTTACTCTTTTTTTAGCATGTATTCTTTTTTTTAAGGCTCATTATAACACACAATTGTCCTATATATGTAACGTCTACAATGTGTTAACTTTCTTTATTTACTTTGCATTATATTATTTTTATTTTTTTATTTTATTTTGAACTTCTGACATATAATTTATTGGTTTTTTTATTTGTTGATTTTGTTAATATTACTTATTAATTTTCAATTGTTATAGGTGTCAAATAAGGTCAATACAAGCTATGAACCGAACAGATGGGCATCAGTATTCAAGTGCGGTGACATGTCTAAACATGTAGCAATTTTTAAATTAATTTATTTAGATTTTTTTTAATTATTATTATTTATTTTTTTTAAATAACTTTGCAATGTCTCATTGTACATGGTCTAACATGGCTCTTTTTATCAACCATATCAACAAACCATATTTAAATTATTGTTTTCAACTACTTACATTTTGAAGCACTGCATTCAAAATATCAAACACATCTCAAAAGCAAACATTTGCAAATATCTGTCATAATATGAATTCCTGTTAGATTTTTGTGAGTTACATAGACAATTGTTTGTTGTGTTTTGCACAAAGTGAGTCAGGGGATTAGAATTAGTGTATTGTTCTGCAGATTTGGTGTGGTTCTAGTTTTTAAGTGTCTGGTTTCAGAAATTGTGTGACAAGCAATGATTGTGTGTGTGTGTGTGTGTGTGTGTGTGTAAGCGGTAAAAGAAAAAGAAAAAATATGTAAATAGACAGAGAGAGGCATCTGCTGGCCTTAGAAGATATTACAGGTTAATTCCAGCTCATGTTTTTTAACTTTACATACTTTACTTAATAATTATCGTAACGGTAATAAATTAAAGCGTGTTTTTTGTGTGTCAAATAAATAAACAATGCATTTTTCATTTCTTAAGAATATTTATTTACATTCGTAAAGATTAGAATCAGCTATTAATATAAGAAAATATCTTCTTAATATCACAATAACAATTAATTTTTTACTTTCGGCACATTCCTCAACAGTCTTGTTATACAAGGAACCAAAAATACATACAGAAAGAAGGTACTGAAAAAGTTATGATGGACAGAGATGACTTGATGAGATGAGTACATAAATTTGGACATCATGCAGATCTCCTCGCACTCTCCTGGAAACTTCAGGCGATCACAGCTGGACCGAATAGAAATGGCAACTAACAGATAAAAAATATAATATCAAATACATCGCAACAGTTTCTGGTGCATGTCTTTCACTGGAGCAGATCATTAAATTACTATACATTATAATATTACATATAACAGTTTCCTGATGCGTCAAAACATGTGCATCTTACCAAAACAGCTTGAGGAAGGTAACCAGAAAATGAACATGGTCAGCTGTCTTCTGTCTCCGCTTCGTTATTCTCTGTGTGTGAGATTTCATGGACATCGTCCTCTTCTTTGTCTGATGAGTCGGCAGATTTGGGTCTGTCTTTAGGTTTTTTGGATGTATCTGTGACATCAGTACCTTTACTTGTGTTGCACCCCATAATACAATCCAGAGATTCCTGAATGGAGTCTTCAGAAAAGTTATCAAAGTATAAGCAGATGTTGTCTGAAGGCAGTAAGGTGCTCTTTAGAAACGCATCAGTAAAATCTCCTGCCTAAGTACGTTTCCTATGACACTGTTGTGGAAGTCAGGGCTCTGATTTCTATGACAACACATCGAACTTCCTGTTGGCATTAGTGCAGGTACTGCAAACATATTTCAGCATGGTCACAGTTAGCAAAGTTTGTTGATTGGGATTGTTGCAGACTTTGTGTGTTTCACCTGCCAGGCAACATGAGTTGACATTTAACCTGATGGCTTGTCAACACATGGTTACAGATAAACAGAGCGGGCCGCTCTGTCAGTCAGAGTCTGTCTGTTGTAACAAATGACAGGTTGAACATGCGAAAAAATACCTCTTTCATTAATCTCTGTCCACAGGTTCAAAGCATTATCTGCACAGCACATGACAGCACTGACCCACAGTTTCATTTTACAGGTTGTAGCACTTCCTTTCAGAAGGTTTGATTTATTAATCATTATTTTATAATCAGATAGTCTACATAGACTGTTAGATTGACTCATTAAGTCAGGGGTTTTTAAATGTTATGTGTCAAGAACCAAAGCAACACATCTTAAAATATAAAGACGGCTTTATATACACTGCTATTCAAAAGCTTGTTAGCATTATTGTTGTTGCTATTGTTTTGTTCTTTAAAATAAATTATTTGTTGTTGTTGTTGTTTTATAGCAAGGATGCTTTAACACATGAGTCAGATTTGGTGAACAAAACTCTACACACAAATCCCTACATTTTTCAGTGCAGAATATATGGCATACATAAAAAGCTGTCTTCTGCATTTCAGTACAGTAACTGCCAAACTGATGCCATAGTTCATAGATCAGCAGAGTGTACTGTTATATTGGCAACATAACTAAGCATTTAGCCTATCTTGTTTGTGAACAATGACACAAGGACACGAGGCATGCAAGAGGATTTTACCCCCGCTGTTTGTCCAGAACCAGTATAACCTGTGATGCATACTAACTCATCACATGGGTAAACACCTGTCACACATAATTGCAATTCAGAAATAGAGCTTTATAAAACGTTTTTTAGTTGTTTATCTCCCTCCATTTTCTCCATTGGATTGAGGATTTTTTTTCTGCCTGGATATGGAAAGTATATGACCGAAATCCACACAGGTATGCCTCTTCTCCAAGCTATGGAAGATGCATGTGGAGATATAGCAGTTGATGCTTTTCATTGCTGGTTTTGCCATGCTGGGCAATATTTTCCATGCTGCTTGGCCAGGGCAAACATTGCTTGTGATGTGGATGAGGTGCTGTGGCCAGACCAAAACAGAAGAGAGGATTCAGCATAGCTGTTTTTTTCCCCCTGTAACTGTAAATACTTCTTTTAATGGTATATAGTATATATAAGCACATCAGGGATCAACTGGTTCTTATAAATGTCTGTTCATGTGATGGATCGTGTGTGTCATTTGAAAGCAAAATACCATTTTGAGAAGAAATTATATTGTTTTGAAAGTTTCATTTTGCAGGAGAATTGAAGGGTTTTGTCCATTGTGTGCGTGTTTTTTTATTTGTGTGTAGAGTTCTGACCAGCTAACCAGAATCCGTTGACTAGTGGTGTATGTATGACGTCTGTGCACTGACTGTGTGAAAGTGCTCGATAAAGTATATCGATCTGTAATTTCTAAGTCAAACTGACCTTTTTCAGATACCTCTATGAGCGGATAGACGGCCGTGTACGTGGGAACCTCCGTCAAGCAGCAATAGACCGTTTCAGTAAACCAGACTCCGATCGATTCGTCTTCCTGCTTTGTACTCGAGCAGGTGGCCTCGGTATTAACCTCACAGCTGCCGACACCTGTATCATCTTTGATTCTGACTGGAATCCTCAGAACGACCTGCAGGTACATTTACACACACACACACACACACACACAGAATCTTTATTGTAGAAAGTTCCTATTGGCTTATGTTCCTCTTGTTCTATTCACAGGCTCAGGCTCGCTGCCATAGGATTGGTCAGAATAAAGCAGTAAAAGTATATCGACTAATCACACGTAACTCATATGAGCGAGAGATGTTTGATAGAGCTAGTCTGAAGCTGGGACTGGATAAAGCGGTTCTTCAGAGCATGAGCGGACGAGACAACAGTCTAGGAGGAGGAGGAGGGGTAAGTCATCAAATGTCATCAAATCAAAAAGTCATCAAATGTTACATTGTTTCTCTAGATGGAGATTTGCATGGTGGTATTGACAGAGATGGTTTAATATATATTGGTCTGGTTTCATTCTATCTTTTGTAGCAGATGCAGCAGCAGCTCTCTAAGAAGGAGATTGAGGATCTTCTGCGGCGTGGAGCTTATGGTGCCATCATGGATGAGGAAGATGAGGGGGCTAAATTTTGTGAAGAGGACATTGACCAAATCCTGCAACGCAGAACCAAGACCATCACTATTGAATCTGAGGGTCGGGGCTCCACCTTTGCCAAGGTCAGCTCCTCTTTCCTCTTTTATTTGTTGTATGTTTAAAAGTATTGATCATAATGTTTTCTTACAGTTTCCTTTATTAAAGCGACTTTCTGATAACATTCTTATTAAGGTTGCAAATACACGAAAATAAAATCAAACAACAAAGGAGACACTTAATCAATCAACTTGAAAATGTCAAAATTATTAGTATTATAATTCTACAGTTTTTCTATGAAATTATAATAATAATAATTATTATTATTATGAAATACTCAATTTTACATGGTATAGTGCAAAGTTAAAGTTTATCTAAATAAAATGGAATAACAAAAATAAGTTTATAATAATGTTTTTTTTTAAGAAATTAATATGCAATTCTAGTTTTGTAATTTTACAGTTGTGCAATTTTATTTGCTTTATTTATTGTTTTAAACTCTTCACATTGTTTACTGAAAAGGGTTTGGCTCTTATAAAGACTATACTTATTTGTTTACATCCAAGTCGGGTTTTTTTAAAGCTTTTTTTTTTTCCATGCAGAAAAAAGCCACAACAAGTCTAGAATGCTTATGCCTTCCATATCTGACCTGAAGGCTCATTTTAGAGACACTATTTAACATGTTCTCATTTGTTTTTGCTGTGTTTACAGGCCAGTTTTGTAGCTTCAGGGAACCGAACCGACATCTCTCTAGATGACCCCAACTTTTGGGACAAGTGGGCCAAGAAAGCAGAGATTGACATGGAAACAGTCAATGGCAGAGTAAGTTATAAACAATCTCTGCCATAATCACAGTTAAATAATGTTTAACAGTAGAGCAGAGAAGCCCACATCCTCCTAGTTGACTTTCCAGTGCCAGGATTACTGCCTAGACATCTGTGTTAATAAAAAAGAAAAAAGAAAGGTACAGAAAGCTTCTTTTGATTGTCAGTGGCTGATGGGAAAACCCCCAGAAATGAGATTTTGAGCAGAGAGGAATTGCTGTAAGAGATGACAGGATGCTGGCTAACATGATGGTATTTAATGTAATGTACTCTCTGAAATAACTCAATCATTGTTTTCTGTGGGCTCTTCTGTATTTTAGTTGTAAGTGCGGCACTCAAAAGCAAAAAGCGATCGAAAGCAAACATCAGTTTCAGTGAATGCGGCCCAGCGTATTTAAATTCATAGCACTGCTCTCAGTAAAGGTGGGTCAGTAGTTTTCTTTTAACTGTTGTTATTTGGTGTGGTTTTGCTACAGAACAGTTTGGTGATCGACACCCCTCGTGTCAGGAAACAGACCCGGCCATTCAGTGCTACTAAGGACGAGCTGGCCGAGCTCTCTGAAGGGGAGAGTAGCGGAGATGACAAACCTAAACTCCGCCGGCCACATGACCGCCTCAATAGCTATGGCCGCACAGAGTGCTTCCGCGTGGAGAAAAATCTGTTGGTGTACGGGTGAGTGATGGCTAGTGCTCTACCGATATGGGTTTTGTTATATGGCAGTACAATAACAACAGTTTAAAACTTTGTACGATTTTTATTTTTGAAAGATGCTTCTTTACCAAACGATTGAAACCAGGATGCCCTTTTTCAAGTTCAAACGAGCACCATTTATTCGAAAAAGAGTAACATTTTAAATTACCTGATAATCAGTTTTGATTAAAAGGCAATTGTGCGGTGTACGTACATGTAGTACACAAATATAGGAAGTGAGACTTGACACTGATGATGAAATGATGGACTATTGAATTTGTTTCTGTGATCGTAGATGGGGTCGCTGGAAGGATATCCTGACACACGGGCGCTTTAAGCGTCAGCTGAGCGAGCGTGACGTGGAGTGCATATGCAGAGCACTCCTGGCATACTGCCTCGTTCATTACCGTGGAGATGATAAAATCAAGAGCTTCATGTGGGATCTGATCGCTCCCACAGAGGACGGCAGGACCAAGGAACTTCAGAACCATCTGGGTATGAGGACTGAAATTGAATTTTGCCTTTTGCATTCTGATCTACTCAGGATTAATGTTTGTTTATAAAGCATGTGACATGATTTAGATTTTTTTTATGTGACTTGTGCAGGTTTGTCGACTCCAGTGCCACGAGGCAGGAAAGGAAAGAAGATGAAGACTCAGTGTAGCTCATTTGATATCCAGAAGGCAGAATGGATCCGAAAACACAACCCAGAACACATGTTGTCTGATGATGGGTACAAGAAACACCTGAAACACCACTGCAACAAGTGAGTATTGCATCCCAACACATTAAATGCTACTGTTTGATACACCGAACATTTGGAGTTGAAAACATGCCTGTTAAATCTACCAATTGCATTAAGTTAATCAATGATATGATAAAAACAGTAATATTGTAAAAGGTGAAAGTTTTCTATTTAAAATCTAGATTCATTAAATTAAAATTATTCCTGTGATGGCAAAGCTACATTTTCAGTAGCTATTAGCCCAGTTTTTAGTGTCACATGATTCTACAGAGATGATGATGATCTGTTATAATTCATGTTTGTTGAAAACAGTTGTACTGTTTAATTTATATTTTTTAAAACAGAATTTAGTATATGGGAGCAGTATTTGTTTGAAATGTCACTTTTTAAAAAAATAAAATATTAGTTTATTTCAGAAAAAAGTTGTACTGACCCCAAACTGTATATGATCTGATGTAAAATGCACAGCCATATGGCTGATGTTAATGGGTGTTAATACAGCTGTGTGCAATGACAGTGACCAGAAGTCATTTGTTTGCTGGGTTTTTTGAGCAGCTGTTGGTAATGCAATGCAGGCATGTGGTTTTGACAAAATTGAGAAAAATGTAACCTTAGGCAATTGAGCAGTGATAGCGATTCAGTGATAGCACTTCTACCCATACACATGAAGACACTAAAGCTCACAGATCCGTCTCTGTGTTGGCAAGGCAGTATTAATATCGCTCTGAGCAATTTCACAGTTCTATGCGATTTGTTTCTGCCCACATGCAGAGCCAAATAAAATATACATATGAGAGAGAAAATAGATACCAAGATAATGTCTTTTTAGTGTGTTTTTAATGAGCACATGCCATTTGTGATCAGATTTTTGAAAAATGTAGCCTGTTGTGCAACCCACCAATAATACTGGGGCATAAAGCAGGAACACCCTCATTCAACCACATAGCCACTACCTGTGAATGCGTAAGATGTTATCACTCTGGAAGAAGTGTGTGACAAAATGATAAAGGGGGAATCTCTAATTTTAGTCATGTGATCTTTGTGTGGCACCACACACTTGTTTAGGGGTTTTTCTCTAAGGGAATAGAAGATGAGAGGGGCTTTCAAGCAGGGGCGGAGTGGGGCACTAAAATCCACCGGGAGAACTCTTACCGCTCCGGCCCACCCCCTTTTAATATTGTAACAAATAGATCCTACATCACATGACAGTGAGGGACTGTAAATTAATGCAGGAGCATAGACAGAATGAGCCAATAGGAGGCTGCGCTGACTTCCGCCTATTTTTTGATAAAAGTAATCTTAGTACTTCAACATGCAAGGCAAGTCACTCCCATACACATCCCTCTCCATGACGGTAACGTTAATAGTTACACTTTTATATAACAGGGCTGCAAATGAACCAAACCCACCCAAACTAGCTTATCATTACTAATACAATAATTAATAATCAAAACCCCAACTGTCTTGCTTGAATTACACAAAAATAAATAAACTCTAATGAAATACCCATAATACACCCAGCGTCAACTGCCGGGTCATTACAATATAACGTTAATACTAAATGTTTATTTGAGTTTTTTCTGGATGAAGACCCAGATTATGGTATGTTTCAATCCCCCCAGTTTTACAGACAAGGCTTAAGATTATTGCATGTTTTAGCTCTATCAGATGAAAATATCTTCCTTGGCTTTGCTCCATTCTACATTAGATATAGTTTATATAGATTATATATATAGAGAGAGAGAGACTATAGATTATAAATACTTTATTGAGCCCCAAGGGCAATTTAAAAACAAACAAAAAAATTGATTTATTTTTTATTGTGACCATGTTCTGCAGGATAACCTAACCATGACAAAGACATAGAGCACAAGCAACTGATATACATATTGGGTGAATGTTTGCGACGCGTGGGGGAGGGGAGTATTTAGACGCTATTCGCAGAGACTTTAGTAACGTCATTGATTCTATTAAGCTCAGGGGCTGGTCGCGTTCGCCTCGGGGCCACTCAATTTTTGATCCGCTGTGTAAATCCTTGGGCCGGCCCACCAGGAAAAGTCCAGACCGTCCTGATTGCCACTCCGCCCCTGCTTCACGTTCTTTAGTTCTTGACACTTACTTTGTTGAATTCACAATCGAATCTAGCTAGCCATTCCCACTCGTCGTCTGTGTGTTTGTCACAAACGCTTAACGGTTCTTGCATTAAAAAGAAGGATGATGTCATGCTATAAGTCAGACTGTGTGATTGTGCTTTGATAAATGAACTGTTCTGGACCAGGATGAGTGTGTTGAGAGTTTATTACTGTAAGGTTGGCGGCATCCAGGGCTCTATGCCATTGGAGAAAGTTCCCTATTGTTTAGAAAGCTGTCCTGTTTAACACACACACTCATAAGCGATGACCTGGGACACAGCTGTCAGCTTTGTATGCGCCTGCATTTTTTCTCAGGGCTGAAATGCCAACGATGATAGGATGACAGTGTGAGTTTTGGTATGAAAAACTGTCAATTCTGTCCTTTCACATGAAGATCATAACATGGAAAGATGTGAATAAGCTTGAAGGCAAAGTCCTTAAAGTTTTAAAACTGTTAAATTGCCTATATTTACTTTCATGCACGCTCCCCAAAGAAACTTTCGTAAAAAAAAGAAAATGCAAAGACTGTATGTGTTAGCACTCATTAACACCAGCCATATGGTAGTGTATTTTACATCAGATAGTACACTAAACCCATTTACAGTCCTGTTTGGGGATGATACAATTTCTTTGAAAGAGGTCTCATGCTAAGCAAGATTACATTTATCTGATTTAAAATAACGCATATGTGAAATATTATTCCAATTTAAAATGTATTCTATTTCAGAATATTTTAAAATGTAATTTACATGTGTAACAACAAAGCTGTATCTTCAGTGTTACAAGATTCTTCAGAAATCATTCTAATAATGCCGGATTGGTGCTCAAGAAACATTTCTCATTATTATTATTATTATTATTTTATATATATATATTACACTTTGATCTCGATCTGTGTCTGTCTGGCAGGGTGCTGCTGAGGGTCAGAATGCTGTATTATCTGAAACAAGAGGTGATTGGAGTACAGTGCCAAAAAGTGCTGGATGGGGCAGATGTCAGGTAAGCATTGTCATGGACCCTCTGACCTTTATGATTATTTTGATTCATTTCACTACTCTGGGAGACCAAAACATCTGAGGTCTGTGTTCTGCATGTATTGTACTATTAATGGTGAAAGCGGCAGTACCAGTCATTTCTGTTAGAGTTCTTAGTCTCCTAAATATTTTTTTACATGCTGGTAATTTTAAATTTAATTTTAAGCTATACAAAACTTATCAAAACCTAATGAGATAAAAACATTCACTTGTACGTAATAAACCCCTTTGCATATTAGGATTATAAATAGGTCCTCATTGAACTCTTCCGGTATTAGTCAGTTTAAGCCAGTTTGTTTAGGAAGAGGAACAGTAAAGCGCCATCTGCTGTTCTGCTGAGGAAACTTCAGGAAAGTACACATGTAATATCAATACCTGCTTTTAAAGGAATAATTCCCCCCCAAAAAATATAAGCCTTCCAAAATCTAAACCTGAAATAACCTTTGACTAAGATATATAGTGTATTACTGCAAGCAATGGCTGAAAGGTGTTTTTGCTGTCTTGCAGTGAGATAGAGATCTGGGTTCCTGAGCCGGATCATTCAGAGATGCCTGCTCTGTGGTGGGACATGCTCTCGGACAAATGTCTACTGTTAGGAGTATTTAAGCATGGTGAGTCCGATCAGCTCTGTTGCGCTCAAGGCTTTCTGTGTGTGCACACTACCCTTTTATCTAATGGTTGTTTGTATGTGTTGTAGGTTATGAGAAGTACAACACTATTCGTGCAGATCCAGCACTGTGTTTCTTAGAAAGGGTTGGGCGGCCGGACGAGAAGGCCATTGCTGCTGAACAGAGAGGAAATGACTTTATGGATGGGTAAGAGACACAAACATGAGCTCCATTCATTCAGATAGGGGAAGTCTTTTATCAGTTTCTGCCTGAAGTAACTCTCTGAGGTGTTTGTAACTGTGTTTGTTTGTGTGTGTGTGTGTGTGTGTGTTATCTCTGTGTGCAGAGATGTGGACGACCCCGAGTATAAGCCTGCTCCAGCTTTGCTGAAGGATGATATGGAGGTATGCAAGTGGAGAAGGGAGAACTGGGCCTGATAAGAATGTTACACACACACACACAAGCTCAAAGAATGTCAGTTAGAGTGACTTCAGGGATGGGCACAACTTTAGAATTGGTTGCCTTTTCAATTCAAGAGTTGGAATTTGAATTGAATAGGGGCCCATAGCCCATACTATGTTCAATTGGAATGACACAAAGAGGAATGAAGTTTGAAAAAACAGGTGTTTGTTAGTTTGTTACTATGACTTAACATGTGCTTAACATTCCCTCTAGGATGATGCTTCTTCCCCGGGAGACTTGGTCATCACTGATACAGGCGGAGGTATTGACAAACTATAGTGGTGTATAGTGTTTCTTTTTGCAAATAAACCCTTTTAAGTTGCTAGTCTTTAGCAGTGTGTTTGTGTGTTGGTGCAGAAGGAGGGTCTGTATTAGATGGTGGTGGTGGTGGGACTCTGAGTGCTGGATCAGGGATGTATTGGCCCTCACCCTCCACGCTGACGGCCCGGTTGCGGCGTCTGATCACTGCTTCTCAGCGCTTCACCAAGAGCAGACAGATCCTTCAGATCCACCAGACACAGCAGGCCATGACCCCTGCCCTCTATCCTCTGCCCCCAACAATCAGCGACACACTCAATCCCAAAATTGCTGCTAAGATTGAAAGACAACAACGGTGAGAGACTTTAGTTAACATCTGCTGTCAACGCAGTGGTACACTGAACTAATTATTGTCGTCTGTAGATCTTTAGGCGTTGGAGCTGACAGATTTCACAGAAAACCATGATCATTACAGTCTCTCTTTTTTTTTAGGCTTTAGACTATTGATTCCATCCAGAGATTTTTTTTTTTTATATTTTGAGCTGATTTTAGAACTTTTTTTTAATTATTTTTTTTCATTGTCATGTGTCTAGCAGTGTGATGCTTGTTTCTGTGTGAGTTTGCTGTTGTTTTCAGAAAAAGTCTGGTGCTGTGTGATCCTCAGTTGATGCCCAGTTTTCTCTGTAACCGTTTAAACAGTCGGCAAGTGTAATATTCCTAGTGTCGTATTGTTTTAGTAATGTAGGGTATTCCATCTTGAGAATGCATAAGTATGTTTTTCTGCTTTAATAAAAATAAATGAACAACACTCGACAAACGATGTAAACAAACATGAGATATGACCTAGAAAAGCTGTTTTACTTCACATAAAATAGGCAGCTCTCCACAGCCATTTACCAGAGATGAATAAACTGAAACGTCTTAAATCCAGGATTTAAAATGAGAAAGAGGCAAATATAAACCACAGAATTACTAGCCTTTTATAGCCTTAAAAACGTATGTATGATTGCGGTTCACTTTTTTGTCTTGAAGGTCTTTGCGTGGGCCAGTAACTTTGTTTATGAATATATCAGTTTTCCATTTCTTGATAGGTGGACGCGGAGAGAGGAGGCAGATTTCTATCGCGTGGTTTCAACATTTGGGGTAGTGTTTGATCCAGATTTGGGCCGCTTTGACTGGACCAAGTTCAGAGCCATGGCTCGACTGCACAAGAAAACTGATGAGAGTCTACACAAGTACCTGTGTGCCTTTATTGCAATGTGCAGGAGGGTCTGCCGCCTGCCTGCTATAGAGGGAGGTCAGTGCCACAAACATCTATCGATGCACAACATGTGCTCTGCTTGCTTTTCCTCCAGTCTGCCAATACATTATCGTTTACTCATTCATCATTCGTTAATGTCTGCTCTCCCTTCAGATATGATGGACTCCTCTCTTGCTATACAACCAATCACAGAGGAGCGTGCCTCCCGTACCTTATACAGAGTGGAGTTGCTGCGGAAGATAAGAGAACAGGTGTTGCGTCACCCGCAGCTTTATGAGCGTCTCGCACTATGCCAGCCAGGACCGGATCTTCCTGTGTGGTGGGAAACAGGATCCCACGATCGGGATCTTCTGCTTGGAGCGGCCAAACATGGTGTCAGCCGAACAGACTACCATATCCTCCGTGACCCGGAGCTCTGCTTTACAGCAGCACAGAGAAACTACAGCCAGAACAAGGGAACTGCAGCACAAGTCCAAGCCCAGAATCAGACGCCTTCACTGGGACAGTGTCACATCCCAACCCCCTTCCAGAACGTTCAAGCTAAAGAGGCTTCTGCTTCACCTCTTCCAAACCAAACTGAACTAAAGGAAGAGCCGCTGTCAGACAGAGAGGAAGAGAGCAGAGAGCAGAATCCCAAGATGGACACACCCACTATCAGACCACCCACGCCTTCAGGAGGGGATGAGAAAGATGACATGCACAAAGTGGGAGAGAACGAGAGCCGGATGGTGGCAGCTAGAACAAAACCGCTCACGCCGAACTCTGTAACTCGAAAACAGAAGAAGCTGAGTAAGCGGAGCCGCAGAGAGGCCAGGAGGGGGTCGGGATCTGACTCCGACTCGGATGGCTCCTCATCCAGCTCTTCGTCGAATTCTTCATCAAGATCTTCTTCCTCATCCTCGTCTTCGTCACGGTCTGGATCCAGTTCCTCGTCTTCGTCTTCCTCCTGTTCTTCTGGCTCTTCGTCTTCATCCTCGTCATCCTCGTCTTCAGACAGTGACAATGAGGAGGTACCAAAGAACGGTGAGTAGTTATCCGACTAATTTGAATAGTAAGATGTAGCCTTCCTACAGCAACTGTTTTAACACACAAGTAAAGCATATCAGGCAAGAAACGAATACTTCTATTCAGAACCCTGTTGATTAAAAGTCACAGTAAAGAGATGTTACAAAAGATTTTATTATCAACTAAATGCTGTTTCAATTTCCTGTTGGTCAGCTATTTAGAAGCCAAACTGTTTTCAACACTAACAGTGACAAATGAGCACCAAATCCACCTATTTGAATGACTTCTGAAGGACCATGTGACACTGAAGACTAGTAATGGGTGCTGAAAAACTTGCCTTGCCATTATAGGAATAAATCATTTTTAAAAAATCCAAATAGAAAACTTTCAATATCTTTTTACTGTATTTTTGATCAAATAAACGTAACTTTGGTGAGCCCTTCTTTCAAAAAAAACATCCAAACTTTTGAATGATAGTGTATGACGAACAGTGCACAGTATATGTATATAATCAAATGACTGCATGTGTGTGCCAGTGCAGTTTTAGTGATTTTAAGCAGTCTTCCTTGGGTAGAGGGCAGCCCCAGTAACAGCATTCAGGTGTCCTTTCACTTGACTCGCTAATGCATTAATCAGTTATGAGGGTCATAAGTTTTAAAGCATGCCCAGAGACTATTTTAAGAGAGAGAAATGCTTCATTCAATATGTATATCTTCAGTGTGGTTTAAAATGGGAAACGGCTTGTGTAGTGAGTACTGCAGTGTGCAGCCTCAATACTACTGCCTGCTGCTTCTTAAGAATATGTGAAGATTTTATGTGACGTGCTGCAAAGTTGCGACATGTCCTCATTCTGTTACTTGTTTTACATTCAGCATAGTTGTTTGGATCCAGTTTTATGTAAAACTGTTCTGTCAGTCTAGTCAAATGAATCAAGCAAGATATTGATATTGCTTCTGTTTCATTTGCTCACACTGGAAAAAGAAAGGTCAAGTTGAGCATGAAGTGCAGTTTGACTTTGTCGTCTGAGTTTTGTAAAATGTAAAATGGACAGTGTTGAAAGTCTGTTTGATCTGTATAACTTTGTTTGCTTTGTCTGTATTCTGGTAGCGTCAGCCGTGCCTGGTGTTAAAGGCTTTGACGAAGACAGCGTTGCCTCTCTCAACACTACACAAGATGACATGCAGGACAGTCATGCGACCAACGGTATCTCTAACCCTCCCCACCCTTTCCAGGGAGGTTATATGCTTGCTGCCTCCTACTGGCCAAAGGTGAGCAGCCCAGGCCAGCATCTCCTCTCTGGTCTCTCTCCGTCAGGGTGTCTTCTTAGTTGTGGCTCTGTCACTGTAAGAACAGTATTGTTTCATTTGTAAAATGTATAAAGGTCATTGAATGTGTTTTTTCTCCACCCCACCACAATCATACAGTTACACCTTAAAGTATAGTACTTGTAATGTCCTCACATTAACAGTGTCCACGCATTGCAGGACCGTGTCATGATTAATCGGTTGGACAGTATATGTCAGGCAGTGCTGAAGGGGAAATGGCCAGGGGTTCGTCGTGCGTACGAAGGCAATGCAGTGGCTTCTTTCTACACCACCAAACTCCTGGACAACACAACCACGCTCACAGAAGACCCTTCAGCCTCCCCTCAGGGTTCAAAGGTGAAGAAGCATGTTGCAGACAGAGAAAAGGAGTTCTCAGTCAAAATCAATGACGTATGTTATTTTACGTTCTCCCCCACAAATGCCGATCTGCAGTGTAATTGCAGCGCTTGGCATGTTTTGTTTGTTTTTATTGTTTGGTCTTCCCCCTTTTCCTCCAGTATTTGTTTTTTTTTCTTCCTTTCATTTGATTTTTCTTTGTAATTTTGCAGCTTCAGTTTAATTTTTAGTTGACATTCTCAGCCTTTTTTGCTTTCTATATCTGTCTGGAGACCAACGGTAGACTCTGGTGACTCTTGGTGGGATCGAATCAAATCTACAACACTGAAGTTGCAACATTCAGATATTTCAACTAAACCCCAAAATCAGTCTTAGCCTCTGTCCTTTGCTTTAAAAGGTGAAGTGTGTAATAATAGTATTATATTAACTACATTATTCTACTTGATTTGAATGTTTTACAATATTACTGTTTAAATGTATTACTGATCTAATAATATCCTGTGTGGGGGAGCATTAGAGACATTAATACATTTCTATTTTTGATAAACAAGTAGTCCTGGTTAAAATATTTCTTATTAGCCGAACTAATGTTGCTCAAACAGACAAAGTTTTGATAAAACCAACTTGTGAGAATGGTTTACTTATTATTTTTTATATATTACACCAAGAATGAAACCAGTATTTGTGCACCAAAAACATTACACACATCACCTTGAAGCCCTATGACTTCACTGTGTTTCTGTGTTACCTCAACCCACAAAATTCCTCTCTGTTTTAAACCTCATGCCATTTATGAACCTCATATTTGTGTGTATATATAACTGTTCTCATAGTTATTAACTGGTCACAAACCAGTATCTTAGGAGTATCTTCATAGGAGCTTGGCCTATTAGCAATGTGTCTTTGACCTCTAACCCTTGGCCTGTGTCCTGCAGCAGGAGGGCAGCCTTAAACTGACCTTCCAGAAGCAAGGTTTGCCTCTGAAGCGCCCCCTGGAGGGTGAGGAGGGACCACTTGCTCAGCAGCAGTACTTAGCCCGGCTACAAGAGTTACAGAATGCATCTGATACCAGCCTCGCGGACTACACCAAAACACAGAACAGCTATCCACAAGGTAGCGTTCAAGCATAGAGAGATATACCACGCTGTACTGTATGCAATATAGAGTACTGGGTGACACTAAAAGTGCATGTTGTTTGTGATTCTACAGTACTGCCAGAGCAAATCAGACTGAATGGGGTTATGGACGGACAGCCTGTAATAAAAAAGAGGAGAGGACGGCGGAAGAATGTGGAGGGGATGGACTTGCTGTTCATGAACAGAAACAGGCCTCCTATGATGGCAGAGCAGGTTTGACTTGTTTAAGACCTGTTGTTGTTGTTTTCATGTTTCAGTATCAATAAGCCAAATGCATGACCTACATTTGCAGACTCCTGCTGGCTGGAGTAGCAGTGTCGCCAGTACATCCGCTCCCCCTGGCTTGAGCACACCTCAGGGGCCCGGCACCCTTGATACTGAAAGCCGCGTTCCTGTTATAAGCCTCAAAGATGGGACGCGACTGGCCGGAGAGGATGCTCCAAAACGAAAAGATCTTGACCACTGGCTAAAAGAGCACCCAGGCTTCGTGGCAGACGTGGGAGCCTTTATTCCTGTAAATGGCACATTATTGATGATTCTCTGGATTAAAAAAAGTTATTCTTTCAGATGACTGGCTGTAAAAACACACATCTAAGTTTCTGATCACACCTCTATTGCAGAGCACAAACAAAATGCAATTTCAAGATGGCAGACCAAAACAAAAGAGACATCGCTGCAGAAACCCCAACAAAATAGACATCAACAGCCTGACCGGGGAAGAGCGAGTACAGATCATAAACAGGCGAAATGCTCGCAAGGTGAGTATGTAAGGGTAATAAATGATTTTTTTTCGCTGTACTGAAACAGAGTGTTGTTTGTAATACTGGTTTTATATTTCTTTGTTCCAGATTGGTGGTGCATTTGCTCCTCCTCTGAAAGATTTAAGCCGGTTCCTGCAGGAGAATCCAGAGTACGGTGTTCCACCAGAGTGGGCTGATGTTGTTAAACAGTCTGTGAGTAAAAGGAGAAAGATTATTCATTCCAAATATAGCGCATTAACAGAAATTAGAGGTGCGGCACTATACCAGCATGATGATAACCATAGTATTAAAAAAGCGTTAATACTTTGCATACGATAATATTGTAAGCAATCCATCATTGGTTAATGCTGGCGACCACCTGTCAGAGGAAGACAAATGCACAGTGTGTAGCTACTGCTGCCACACGAAATCATGTTGAAGTAGGCATTCTACCCACACTCATATAAGGGAGCTTGCCAGTGTGGGAGTTTTTTGGATTTCATAATAAAGTCCAGTCTGCAGGAAATGCTGATCAACAGTAGTTCTTTTTGCACAGGTATGGTTACAACCTCTCTGTCCGCCTCCATACACTCATATTTTGAGTGATTCATGGTCTAAAAAAAAAAAAGAAAGCACAAAATGAAGTTCAAGGCTGGTAGCAATAATAGCTAGCAATAGTTAGGAATAATAGTGTTATCATGAACATTATGGAAGTTTTTCCTACTTGTTTAACAGGTACGTTTGTGGGTTTTTTTTAGGGTTACCTTCCTGAAAGTATGTTTGACCGCATCCTGACCGGCCCCATCATTCCTGAAGAAGTGAGCCGGCGAGGACGGCGTCCCAAAAACGCTCTGGCTAAAGCAGCCACCGTGGCCAGTGCCAGTGCCAACCTCGCCTTGGGGCTTAACCCACTCCTAACCAACGGCCTCCTTGCCGGGATGGACCTGCCCAGTCTTCAAGCTCTTCAGCACAACCTCCAGAGCCTCCAGTCTCTCCAACTCACCACGGGCCTCATGGGACTGCCTCACGACCCCACCAACATGGCCGCCATGTTTCCGATGATGCTGTCCGGAATGACCGGGATGCCCAATCTCCTCGGGATGAGCGGAATCCTCGGAAAACAGGACGTGGTGGCTTTGACGAGCGACGAGGATGGGAAAAAGAAGAGCGGTGGCGATTCCGCCACACCCAAAGGGTCGACTGAGACTTTGAGTCCCGATGGCAAAGCTGACAGGACAGAGAGTCAAAGCTCCAAAGCCACCACCTCGACGGCCGCCAACTCCAATCAAACAAGTGCTTCTGCTTCAGGCCACCCACTGGCCCTCAACCCCCTTCTCCTCTCTAGTATGCTCTACCCAGGGATGCTTCTTACGCCAGGCCTTAACCTGCCTGTGGCCAACCAGCCGCAAGCTGCAAACACTCAGCCAAACCCACCGCTGCAACCTGCTGCCTCCGAAGCCACGGCGCAGCTGCCCGGCCGCTCGGAGGACAAAGACAGCGATGAGGGGGAGGAGCCCGATGAAAAGAAGGATACCAGTGGTCCAGAGGGCTCGGCGAAGGCGGAGTCTTCCTCCTCCGAGTCCGACAGCTCCTCCTCGTCATCCGAGGATTCCGATTCCAGCGACGAAGACTGAGTCTTTATACATGTATAAATAAATATTATATATTTATATACATCTCTTAGAAATGTATACATATAAACACATATAGGAATTATCCTGCATTTACTACATCATGTTTTTGTTTTTGTTTTGTTTTTTTCGTTTCCATGTAAATATATAATAACTAAAGTGTTGTGTAAAGAAGAGGAAAAAACGGAGATCCTAGAGAAACTGAAATGAGATTTCAGTCTTTGTTTAGGTACAATGTCGTTTCGAAGAGACGTTTTGCATGTTGAAAAACAAAAACAAAAAAAAACTTTGTGAAATTGTATTACACCATGATGTACAATTGCAACAGACAAGAAGCAAAAACTAAAAGGCATTATTGTTATAGCTATGTCGGGATTTAATTTTATTAAAGAGATGAGGATGCTGTTGCTCATTGCAGAGCTGTATAATTAATATATTTTGTTTTGGGAGAAAGAACACAGCGACTGTTTGGGTTTCATTTGTAAATACTTGAGCAGGATCCTGAACACATAGAATTCACAGAGCATACCTACAGATCCACAGCAATAACACACAGGCAGCTTATGAATGTCACTGAAGCTGTAGAGACCCTGCTTTCGTCCGTTTGTTCGTTCATTCATCCATCACACAAGTCCTTGTTCATTCACTCCTCTTGTGATTTGTGCATCTGTTTACTGACCCGGACTCCTGCCCAAGGTCTGTTGTTTCTTTCCTTTTTCTTTCTTTTTTTTTTTTTAACCCTTTCTTTCTTTCTTTTCAGTACTCTTCATACAGCTATTTTACCCAAAGATTTGAGTTTTGTACATGGGAACATGTAATCCATCTTGTCAATGCATCTACAGTGAAGCAGACATTCTTTTAGGGACCCATTCCTCACAATGCCCCAAATCAATGCGCGTGCACATGTTTGCAAAAAACATTAGGGTTCAGTTTCAGACCATTTCCTTCACATCCACATATTCCCGTTTCTGTTTAAGCGTTCAGACAGCACTGTGTGTGTGTGTGAGTGATGTTCTGTGCATATGAACTTGCCTCAATTTGCATGAAAATCTATGTGTCCAAGGTCCTGTCATGATAAACAGCAGTGCACATACGCTCTCTTTTCCACAGACTGCTACAGTATTGTCCCGTTAGCTCTTCACATTTGTAATCCGCGTGAGAGTATCGAGAGGAATTCAAGTGTTTGCAGTAGCATTTCAGTTACTCTTTCAGTGCAGTCGTTAAATGTTACAAAGGTTAAAAGTCACACGGTCCTTTAGTCTGTCAAAATGCAGATCCACATAGTCTCGCCTCGCTGCTGTTAGACGTTAATGACTGATCTAGAAGTGTCCTTATGCCATACTTCAGTGTGTCTGTCCCTCATAATACAATTCGTCACAATCCAGCACCTCGGCCAACACGATGAACCTCATTGGCGTTTTGAATCAGGACGTGTATGTGATTCGTTTTCTGTTACGTGTGCTGATGTGCTTGTTCTAGACTGTTAGGCTCATTCGCGTTACGTTTGTTCATATTCAGGTTCTGCTACTGAAGTTCTCCATTTGTGATGCAAATTTCTTCGGGATGCACTGCACAATGCAACTCTTTGCCTGTCTCACTAGTGAACACAGTTATCTTAATGGGTCTTTCCAAGCATGTTTGATTTCATTCATCATGGTTTCACACAGATGCCCTCTCTTGTAACTCTCAGTGTAACTTTGCCTCGTTAGATGTTCTGAATGCCTTCTCCTCTCCACTTTGGCATCAGATCTTCCTCTTTCCAGTTAGTTCGTGCTGAGCCACGCACTTTGAAACTGTGTACAGGTATTGCTGCTTTCCACTTCTTCCCAAAACCGCACATGAAACCTATCTAGTTCCTCTTTTTACGACATCCGCAGCGTTCGCATCTCAATTAACTGAGTGATGTTCTGAGATTAATTACAGCTTTGACTGAGAATTGGACATTTATGTTGATCATATGTACATTAATTCAATATTTTGGTTGTATTTCATGAACCGCTGGACTACTGACCAGAATCAGGGCAAGACTTGCCGTTGTGGCACAAAGACAATGACATCCACCATGCAACAGCAAATGAAAAAGAAATACACTACTGCAAATAAACGTTTGTTTTCAATTATGTGAATGATTGAATTGACAGACAGACTCATTTGTTTTCATGGCTTATTTTGTTTCATATTTTTAATATTTTGAAATTAAAGCCCCTCCCTTTTTTTTTTTCCTTTTCTTTTGGCTAAAATGTGTTTTTGGACAGTTGCAATACTTGCAAGTTGTGGCCTGTGTAGTCAATTAATGCTTCTTGTAGTGCAGGATTCATGTCTTAAAAAGTTTGTAATTTATTGAATTACTTTCTATGAAGTTCTATAGAAGAAATTGAGGTTTAATTATTTTTATTAAACATATTCTGACTCTACAGAAAAATCTTGTCTCATGTGAAATTTGTCAAATGTATTTGTTTGTTTTGAGCTAAAGCACCATTTATTAAAATCTAAAACTGTCTAAAATATAAAAATGTTTTTATTAATCTGTGATGATAAACTGAGCTTGTTTGATTGTGGGGGGGGATTTGAAAGTATTTTAAGGTATTGACTGAGCAGTACACAGATGACACTTGCTGGTCACAACATGCAGCACAGCATGTGACGATATAATCTGGGTGCTTGCAGGGATAGACTAGTAATGTTACGTAATGATTGAGAAGTAGAGTTCTTATATAACATTAAATGCATCCTATTCGGAAATGTGACATGATCTTAAGTGAAATTATGGCTGACTAGATGTACAGTAATACTGCACTAATAATTGACAAGCAATATATATTTATTTTGTGTGAGTGGCGTTTGTATCAAGCTAAATAATACACATTACATGGCAACCACAAAATATGGTTAACTCTTATTATAGGGGTTAAAATAAAATTTGAAAAACTGTTGCAATGATCATTTATCTTTCTGTTGTCAGTATTTTCTTGGCTGTGTATCATTGTAGTATACATTTTAAAGCCATATGTGAAATGGGTGACTAGTCAGACTTATCATGGCAGCCCATTTACCAGGAGCATCTGTGACCTCAACATCCCAGTGGTTTAAGTGTTTTGAGAACAATAGTCTTCAACAGTTTTAGCTGCCTACACAAAGCTTGACTAGAATTCATCAGAGAAGGAGAAAATTGGGTGAAACATTAAAGTAATGATAGAGACGTTAAACACTAAAAAGGATTGTGTCCAAACACCACCAAAGTACTACAACAAACCTCAATATTCACCTGAACGATCCTGTTTTAAAAAAAACTGACCACAAAGAACTTTACAAAGCCATCACCCACGAAAGAGCTGCAACTGATCTAATCTGAATCATTGAAACTAAAGCAAAAACAGTAAAAAAAAAGACTGTCACAATCGTAAAATCTTTACATTTGGCCAGATAAATCACCTTACTAGAACCACTATGGGCAGATATTTTGCTAGACATTTCACTGAAGACTATTAAACAATTGTATGAGTCTCTTCTAAGAAGGTTGAAGAATGTATTAAAAGGCAGAAGACTGTGATGTGTGTTATGAGATTTAAGCATGGTGACATTTGGCTCCACGTTAAATCATGGTTCAAAGAAAACAAATTACTAAAAAACATGAGCGTTCCAGATATCAGCACAGTTTCTGTCCCTCAGGATGTTTGTAATCTGGAGAGAGATCTTTACAGCTGCATCTCTGCCGATCTCATGAGAAGACAACCAGCCCTGCCTGATGTTACACACCTGTATTCACACGATGATGATGATGATATATACTTAGCTATTCAGTGTTTTGTACATCGACCATAAGGGAAATCATCAAGCTGTTGATTAGACTACTAAAGACAAATGAGGCATTAGACAATACAGTGTACATATATATTTATGCATACTGGTTGCATATTTCTGAAAAATGGCAGAGTTGAAACGTCTTCTTCAGTCGTTACAACCCCCGGTATCAGCCGCGTCTACTGAGGACACTTCAATGATCGAGTTTGATTTCCAACCCCCAGATACTGTCGATTTAGACATTCTATCCATGAGTGCATCTAATTTGTCACCATGTTGGTCGTCAATTTCAGATGTCACAGCGACACAGAGTGACCAAAGAGGCTCAGTCACGTCACCCTTTTCCCCATCACCATCAAGGTTCAAAGGGCAGAAAACAGAAACCCTGAAGTTTCGGGGCTGGCAGTCGGTCGTTTCACTGCGCAACACCTACATTACTGGGAAACATCAACATCCGACCCCTGGGTTCTGACGACTCTGAACAGTGTGATGAGTCTGTGATGAGACTGGTTTGTACATTAAGTGTGGACTTGAGGGATGCTTACTTCAGTGTTCCTATTGCTCCTCACCATAGGATGTTCTTAAAATTCAGTTTTCAGGATCAAGTCTATCAGTTCCGAGCCCTACCATTTGGTCTGTCTCTTGCTCCTCATGTTTTGTGAGTGCAGCTCTATCTCCTCTTTGGTCCAAGGGCATGAGGATTCTGCCTTACTTGGACGACTGGATACTATGCACCCCAATGAGATACGCGATACCAGGATTGTTCAGGCATATATGCAGAAGGTAGTCCTTACTGTGAACGAGACAAAGAGTAATTTGGTTCCAGAGCAGACCATAACCTTTATAGGAATGAGACTCAATTCTGTCACAATGTCTGCCACACTGTCTCACACTTCCGTCAGTATTCTCCAGTTGTTGACTCGTTTCCGTCTGAAGGCAAAGATACCCTATGGTGTTCTTTTACAACTGATGGGGATGTTAGCTGCCACCACATCTGTGATTTCCTTAGGGTTACTTCACCTCAGGCCTCTTCACAGCTTAGGGCCAGACTCAACAAGACATCTCCATCGCATGTTTGATGTTTTTTCCGTTTGTGTCAGAGCACTGAAACCCTGGAGATGGGTGACATTTCTGAAGGCTGGAGTGTCACTAGAAGTGGTACCTTCTCATCGGGAAGTGATTTCAACCGATGCTTCACTAACAGGATGGGGGGCAACATGGAACCAGAGGGGGATTGGTGGGCACTGGTCAACAAAGGAGGCCTTCGAACATATCAATGTTCTGAAGCTGAAGGCAGTGTACCTAGCGCTAAAACACTTTTTGCCAAATCTGTTAGGCTGTCATGTACTTGTCCGGTCCGACAACACGTCCACAGTCTTTCATTTAAATCACCAGGGTGGCACCAGGTCTCTTGCGTCCTTACAACTAACTTGCAAGATACTCAAATAGTCTCAAGGCTGACTGGCTTCATTAAAAGCAGTTTATCTTTCAGGATCGGACACTCAAGTGGCTGATGCTCTGTCCAGGGATCTACTGCTTCTGGGCGAATGGAGGCTTCACCCGGATGTGGTGCAGCTGATTTGGCAACGGTTTGGCAAGGGAGAGGTCGATCTGTTTGCCTCTGAGCTAACCACACATTGCCGTTGTTGATTTGCGATGACGGAGGCATCCAGCCCGTTGGGACAGGATGCGTTAGCTCACGAAAGCCCGAACTACCTATTGTATGCGTCCCCTCCTTTTTTCACTTCTATGGGAGACCCTAGACAGAGTACTCCTGTCCAATCACAGGGTGCTTTTAGTGGCACCTTGTTGGCCAGCAAGGCCATGGTTTCCTCTTCTTCTGAATCTGCTACAGGTAGAGCCGTGGGAGCTTCCCATCTAACACAACCTCCTTTCTCAGCTGAACGGCCGTGTTTGGCATCCGGATCCTGCTCTCCTTCAGGTTTGGGTTTGGCCAGTGGGTCCACTTCTCACTTAACTGATTGTGAGCCAGCAGTTTTGAACATTACTGGTTATGCTAGGGCTCCTTCAACATGAAAGCTTGATGCGGCTCGTTGGAGGATTTTTTCATCTTGTTGTGGGGATCATGGACTTGACCCAGTTCACTGTACTGTGCTAAAAGTATTGATTTTTTTTTTTTTACAGCATATCATGGATGACAACAAGGCAGCTTCTACCATAAAAGTTTATGTTGGTGCCATCTCTACTAATCATGCCCGGTCGATGGTGCCTTGGGGTCTCACAACCTTGTATGTATCAAGGGGGGAAAGCGTTTAAAGCCTGTTCGTTCTACTCCCTTTCCTGTTTGGGACTTGACGCTTGTTCTAGAGTTTCTTTGCACACCACAATTTGAACCATTAGAGGTTGTGGTTATTAAGTGGCTGTCCTTGAAATCGTCTTTTCTGTTAGCTATTACTTCTGCTAAACGTGTTGGTGAACTTCATGCCCTGTCAGTGGACCCCAGAGGATTCTGTGGTCAGTCTTTGGTAGGGATGGGCATCGAAAACCGGTTCTTGTTGAGAACCGGTTCCCAGTGTTTCGATTCCTTTGAATCGTTTGCCAAATTTGCAAACGATTCCCTTAACGATTCCAGTGGGCACGAATTACGTCATCACGCG
>JAUCMU010000125.1:15570515-15598377 GCA_032275025.1 Enteromius treurensis
ATCCCAATCTGAGTTCAAAGTTTTGAATTACCCAAAGGGCAGGTTTGATCCAAATCAAATGTAAGATTGGATTACGTGGTCTGGTCTTAATTCAGAATCTCTCTTTTACTTTTGAAAAACCCATTTCCAAGATTTGATCCAATCCGTGATCCAAAATCCCACTGGATTACTTCTGGAAAAACTGGGCCCAGGACGTCACCCATAAAATTCCCAGTGAACGAAGGGGGCGTTACACAAAGACAAGCCATAATCGTTAATAACCTTTTAAGATTTTTTTAGCATTATCTTTTCCTTTTTTTAATGCACATATCAACTTAACACGAACGTGCCGTTTTTCTGCAAAAAATGACCTCGATTACAAGTGTTTACAATCAATAAACAAAAAGTTAATTAATAGACTTACGTTTTAGACACCATATTGCCTGCTTTTGCTCTATTTCGCAAACAAAAATCATTCCAAACACACATCACTGTTTTGCATGTCCGAGCAACGTGAAGGTGTTTAAACTGATTCATTCAGGAATTAATCGCAATGACTTACTTATTAGTGTTGATTTTGGGACGCTAATGATTTTACACAAATGGTAATGTAACAATTTTGTAAATGGTGATCAGCAACCAAATATTGGAAATCACTGTCATTTTCCTTCTCACGTTTTGCAGAAATGCAAAGTCAAAGTACAGTAACTTCAAAATAGGGGTAAAAATCAAGTTTGTGCTAACAATTTATGTATATCATTTTCATTACTAAAACATCAAATTATCAAAGTTCCAGTATCCTAATTTATTTGGCTTGGCAAATAAAAAAAACTTTAAAGTAATCTTTCTCAGTTTCACATTCTAAAAAGTTAAGATATTTCCCTTTAGGGAGTCTAACCCTAACCAGTCGGACTTACAAATGGACTTAACCTCTCGACATAATGGAAATCATAATTTTTTAGGAGGACTAACAATTTGCGATTAGCTCCATGAACTGTACACAAGTCCGTGATCACCTCAGTCCCCTTCCTATGAAAACGGAGAAACAAGGAGAAGTTGTGTGTTTATCGGTAGATTGTTCCTATCTGCATCTGTGCAGTTCTTTGTCATAAATACAGTTTACAAAATATCAGCAATCCGGTTGCAAGTGTTCTCCTACACATGTATTTATTATATCTATGGTCGTACAGACCTGTAGATCACACTTATTAGGGCTAGTGGGGATATTGTGTAGGTTTGACCCAGCTCAAAAAAAAGTAGGCCTACACTTGCCCCATCGTTACATATTTTAGTGCTGTGATCACTATACATAGAATAATTATTTTTCTTATTTAGAAAAATCAAATGCATGTTCCAATATGTCAAATATTTGTCAAATATGTCATGTTCCAGGTACCTCATGTGCTTTCTTATTTGTATCCCTGCCCCTCTCATCAGTGATTGATTTGTTACCAGCTGTGTTTCACCAGGTGTCTTATGTTTTGTCTTGATTGTGTTTATTAATTAGTTCATACTACGGTGGCCGAGAGAGCTCAACACGCTGCGAACAGAAAAAAAAACACATGCAAACAGAAAAAAACACATGCAAACAGTAGAAAACGCATGCAAACAGAAAAAAACACATGCAAACAGAAAAAAACACATGCAAACAGAAAAAAACATATGCAAACAGAAAAAAACATATGCAAACTGCTAATTCTCACAACGCAACCAAACACAGAGAGGCGCTGCAAACACATGAACACACTGCAAACACAGAAATGCTGCAAATAGCATAGACCACAACAATGTTTCAGGGGGACCTCAAACAGTGACGAACCCATCTGACCCATGCCCTGTTCAGTGGTTCAATGTCCGTTCTTGGTGTAGGTTAAGTCTCTGCATTTTCGACAGCGTTTTCTTGTTATTGTTTTAAATAAATGTTCTTTGTTTGAAATCTTGTCTTCATGCCTGTCTGCCCACTGAGACGCGAGGCTTTAACTCGTTACAGAAGAACCAACCATTAAAGAGATGGCATTCACTGAGGGACTCACCGCACTCGTTCTCCAGGTTCGAGGACTTTCTGTCTGAATTTTGCCAACAAGCCGAACAGTCAGGTTTCAGGGACTGTATCATCACAGTGGCACCCCGTTGAGCTCACACATGTAACGAGCTAAAATGGAAATCGGCAATCTTCCTTTGCCGCATGACTGTACGGGCTCAAATAGGATGGCTAGCCCAAGCCGCTGTATCCCCACAGGAGGATCACTCGCATCACGAGTCAGCAGAGAGCACCTTCACAGACACGAATGCACCCATCTCCATCGACTCCGATCCGCATTTACGGCTCAGCGCACCGTCACAGACGTTTGCGGATTCCAGTCCGCCTGTTCCTGATCCAGTTCCTGAAGTTCGGTCAGGAGTGACGATCCAGTCATCCGCGGATTCCAGTCCGCCTATTCCTGATCCGTTTCCTGAAGTTCGGTCAGGAGTGTCGATCCAGTCATCCGCAGATTCTAGTCCGCCTATTCCTGATCCAGTTCCTGAAGTTTGGTCAGAAGTGCTGATCCAGTCACCCACGGATTCCGGTCCGCATTTCCCGCCCTGGATGTAGAGTGGGAATCTGACATGCCAGAGTTAATCTCTGCGGATTCCAGTCCGCTGTTGTCGGCTACCAGCCCCGAATCACGACTAGGAGAGCCATTGCCAGGTCTGGTTTCCGAATCATGGCCAGCAGTGCTGTATGAGATCCCACATGTACCTCATGTGCTTTTGATTTCTTTCTGTTGTGACCTGCCCCCTCTCATCAGTGATTGATTTAATTTTTTTGATTTGTTGCTAAATTTGATGATATGGGATAAAATTTTTCTTTATTTCTGTAAGAATGTTTTTTTTTTGTATGAACCCTTTTTTGATTACTGCAGAAATCCTACTTTTGAGTTTTACAGAAGACTGAGTCTGAGCAAATGAAAAAAAATAAAATAAATAGAAACACAAAGACTGCAGTGTTTTATATAAAGCCCGTCATTGTGTTGCTGGTGATATGAAAGAATAATTCAAATGGTGCTTGAGTGTGTGGTTTTGTTGCAAGAATTAAATTTTCAGAAAGGAGTGTTAAGTTTTGATTGCAGTGTTTCATTCTAGCATAGATGTGAGTTGTTAATCTCCAAGTGCTGTTTCTGATTGGCTTGTGTGTAGAGTTTTGACATAATGGACCAAATTTTGCAATAATAATCGGGGTAAGCAATAGTAATCGGTCATTTAATTTAGGTCACATACAGTATTAGTTATAGGTCTGTTTATGGCCAGGCTGCTGCTGGTTTGTAGTTGCTAAAATTACCATTGTTTAGTTACAAATTCATGAAAACTAGTTTTCCACTCTCATGTATAAAAACAGCAGCCCATTACACTGTGTCAGCAGCTTGTCTGCAAATTTGCCAACACTGATGTTATCCTTAATGCAATTTCTGAGTTTGCTGACAAATGAAACTCTTTTAACTTGTTTGGTGCGGTATTGTGGTGGTGTTTTGTTATTGCGCAGAGCTTGAAATGTGGAATGTATAAAAAATATGAAGACCAAGTAAGTGAAAATGATTAAGCCTATGTAGTCATCCAGGGTATTGATTCATAAAACATAATTAGATTTTTTTTTAAACAATGAGGGGTCCGTAAAAAGTTACAATGGAGGCCCTGAGTTATTAGCTCCAATTGTGTGAGTATGTGAGAAAGTTTGTGTATGTTTAGCAGTATCTCTGTGTGTGTGTGTGTGTGTGTGTGTGTATAGTAGTTGTGCCAGTTTTGGTACATTGAAGGCCACAGCATGTCACTGTGTCTTGCTTGCGTAAGCCTCTCAGAGCTCATATAACAGTATCACATCACTCTCTCTCACCCCTCAATCTTTCTCTCAGTTGTAATTTCAGTACAATAGTTACATGAGTCATGGAAACAGCATGCATTTCCTAGAACAAGTAATTTTGTAATTATAGGGTGAATATGCAGTTGTCAGGGATACATTGTTGCACCTCATCAACACAAGAACAGATGGATCTCTGTTTGATTGGTTTATTAAACCATAATACCCTACTGATGTTGTTCATTTACATTATTATGCCATCAGAGCTAATTTCTGTTTTCATCCCATCCACACTAGCCATTAGCCAAACTGTTCTAAAAAAATGTAAAGTTTGGTTTGGCACAAAATAAATACAAACCTTTCTTGGCCTAAAATTCTCGTCATGCTGGAAGAAGGTGTGTAATGATGTTGCCACTCGCGATTGGTCACATGTTTGTTGTCTTGCTAGTTTCTGGCCGAGTGTGGAATTCGAGTGATGTAAATTAAAATATCTGACCGTCCTCCACGACACGGTCACAATTTACATCTCATACCATATGTCTACACTTGTGTTACCAAAGCAATGACACAACACGTTTGTATTACGAGATCTGTTATCAGCCCCACAGTGGAAAATGAAACCGTAACTGTACCGGCCTGGCTAGATTGACATGGAATCGAATGGTTAAGCAATGATAACGGTTTGGCCAGTTTGGAAAAATGCTATTTCTTTTATAGCGTTTTCATTTTCATGTATATTTAAGCATTTGGCAGAAAATGTATTCAAGATACACACTTTATGAGTTCTTCAGTTCTTGCTTTCCGTGGGAATTGAACCTGTGACCTTGGTGTTGCTAATGCCATTCTCTACTGTTGGAGCTCATTAACAAATTCTTATTTAAAGGGATACTGTATTTTACCTGAAAATAAAATAAAGTACTGTTATTTTGTTCATTACAAAATGTCCATTTTGCACATTACTTGGTTGACCTGAATCTAACCTGATCTAATTGTGTACTTATATTTAACGGCTAACAGCTGACAGTTATTTAACCTAATTAATTCATGAGACCGTGTTATAGAAGGATGAAAATATCAAGATAAATTTGTTCTGATAATAGTTCTTGTTATATCATTTTTTTATAATTTTATACCATTTTCTAAACTATAACAAATAAAATTATAAGTTAAGAAATTTTGGTTTGACTGTATGCTCCTTAGCCATATTCTAGATCCATAATCCTCCCCAATACCTAAACTTAAACTACTGTACCTCACTGACTTTACTAAGCAGCATATTGGTAATTCATTAAGGTAAATGGTGAAAATTGGACCTTAAAAGGCCCCTATCATTTCTTTTCAAATACAGTATGATCTTTCAAGCAGTGTGTCATGTAGCTGTATGCGAAGATAAACTGCAAAGTTGTGACGCAGACAGTGCACAATAAATGACGGCTCACATTCGCCTAAACGAGTCATCAGCAATTCAAATCTTTTTCTGTTACGGCCACACGTCACAAAGTAACATATTTGCATAATGTCCACCCACGTTCTATGTCGCGAACAACTTGCCCGCCCACAAAAAGTAAAATTTCCACGTGGATTACATCATGTCAAGAAGACGCTGTATCCTGGGAGAGTACATTTGTTTTATATGCCCTTCCGAAAGATTAATCTACAAAGAATGAGTGATTAACATCCACTTTTTCAACAACACCTCAGATGTACAATCCTGTGTTGTGTTCGCATCATTTTACTGATGACTTCTTTTCCAATCTTGGAGTACAACGCGATATTCACCAAACGGTTCGTTTCAAAAAAAGGATCAGTTACCTGTTTATGTGGACCGGCTTGCTCCACTGAACTTCTACCTGTAAGTATGATTAATAATTGATGATGGTATTTTCTAGCGATCGTTCAAAACACGTATTTGTGTACGTCATGTTGTGTAACAACCCTGCACATGTCTTGGTAACCGGCCAACTTACATTTCTGTAGTTCTGTTGTTCAGCTGTCTTATGCATTATGCAGTGTTGGAGTTTACAACGTAGAGCTGTGCCCCATTCGCTTAAAAAAGCAATTTGCAAGCACTTTCCACGGTAGTCCGTGCTAACTAGTTGACGTATTCTCTCTGGAAGCATCCCTAGTAATGTCAGAAAGTATAGTTTTGGTACAAGCTCTGTGGAGCGCTGTAGTGGTAGACCAATCATAAAGGACTGCGCCATCTGACCAATCACACCAGTGAGGGCTCACGGAAAGGCAGGGTTTAGACAGACTGATTTTTTAAACTGCTTCACACGAGTCGTTTACGAATCATTTAGAAATGGGGTAAAATTAAATCTATTTTTGGAGAAAACTAAGTGTTTTTTGACCTTGCATACATTTAAACCTATTTTAAGAGACTCACAAAGCAGTATTAACCTTTAAAATCGCGTAATAGGGGCACTTTAAATAAAGTGTATGTGTACATATATATATATATATATATATATATATAATATTTTCAGGCTATGTACTTGCTTCCAGATGATTCCGTTTTGCACTCAAATACAAAAGCGACGTTCTTTTTGCATTGGCAGAGCCTCATCTGAGAGGAATGTCATTAATGTGTGTGTTGGTGAGTGGGTGGGTGAGCATCAGCATGTAGAAGTAAAATAGACCTCTCTGCTCTACTGGAGAGGACAGAGACAGAGCGAGCGAGAGAGCACTCCACACCATCATTAGTGCTCTTTCATATTTACATTTTTAATGTAGAGGAACAACATTCATGTTCTCGTCTCAAAGAAATCAAGTACTTGTCCTGCAGGCCAGTTAGTCACAAGCAATTACGCTAAATGATGCAAAAGCCAGAATATTGTGGGGTTAAATTGCTTGTGGAGAGGCTTTTGACATGTGACTGTCTCTCTCATCTCTTTGAGAATAGGTGCATTTCGGGGGAGAGAGAACCATTAGAGTCCAATCATAAATAACTCTCTGTCCTCTGTTTGAGACGAGAGAGGAAGAGAGCAGAGGCCAAACTACCTGTGATTGAATTTGAGGGCATTATAGTTTGGACGCGAGTCAGATTTCCATTATGTCGAACAGCCCCAGTGTATCATATAGCCATGCAATAACACACCCACCTGTTAAATATCAGATTACTCCTAAACAAATGGCATCAGTTAGCACAAGGCATTTAAGATCCTTTCAGTGCTGCAGCTGAAACACTGCCCAAAATTACTCATACTGTACCATTGAAACCTTTAAATAGGATTACACCCTTTAAAACCCTTTACTTCGCTATAGCAGCTCCACAGAGGTTCAGGTGGGTTAGAAATGGTTAATCCAGAAGACCAGTTTGCTGGAGAATGATGACTGGACTGCGTGTTATTACCCAGAGCAGTCAAAGAGCCAAGATATTATAACAAGGGAAAATCAACCCAGATGCTCTCTCTTTCTCTCACTCTCCTTCCTCTCTATCTCTCTTTCTCTCTTTCTTAGTGAAGTTTTGGCTGTCATAATATAGTCTTGCCAAGCAATTCAGACCAAGCAGGAAAGATACAACAAAAATATGTTGTTTAAGATATATATAAAAAAAATGCTTTTTAAGCTTGCCAAAGTTTATTTGATCAAAAATAGTATTCTCAAATACCAACATGATTTCATGACAATTCGTAAGCATTTTCCAAAACATTTTGTTTTATAAAATGTATATTTTACAGGCACTAAAACGTACAATACTAACGTATTGTCAGCATATAAACATACGAATTCTTACGTATTTTCTGCTTTTTTTGTTTGTGTTTAGCAATACTTCATATGAAATGATAACGTTTCATTCTGTTCTGTGTTTTCTGGGGTTCTAAAAATCTAAATTGCTTAATGACAAAACAATAAAAAAATGCACTGTTACAAATATATAAATTATATAAAAGATATATGCAACTATTTTATGTATTTTAACAAAAATACGTAGCCATTTGTACATATTAAACATTAAAATACAGCTAAATTGTACATTTTAGCACCAGTAAAAACCGGTGCATTCACTCATACATGATCACCATCCTTTTGAGAAGACAGTAAAAGTGGTAGATGAAAAGCTAATGGGAGACTTAAGTGTTAAAAAAAAGATCTAGAAATATCTTTGAGCAGATGGTGAGGGTTATAACACATTTTGAAAATGGTGAGAATGACTAACATGTCTTGCGTATGTTTTTAATTAAAATATTTAAGACAAGGCAGAATGCATAACCATTAATTTTAACAATCATTCTTTATTTAGTTTTTTTTAGGTATTTCACAGCCCCGATTAAATGCCAGACAGTTAATACAGGCAGTTTGGAGAGTTCCCTCACAAATATTTACTGATAAATTGATCTATTTAAATATATAATTAAATATATAATAAATGTGCATGCGGTTTCTCATAAGAAACTATCACATAAGCTGTTTACCAGTTGAAAGCTGACATTGATAACTTAATATATATTGAGATTAATGAGCAACATTACTGATCTAAAGGCAGGATAAGCGACATAACAAAGAACAGATCAGTCAAATGCAATCAGTAGCCATAACCATTTGGTAACAGCTGTTTTTGTTTTTCAACTGTCTGATACACTGAACATATATCAAGCATGTAAAATGTACACAAAAGGGTATACAAAATATTTATTTGTATATGAACTTATGGATATAGGTGAATATAAATAGTTTTTATTGGAGGTGGTACTTTAACTGTTTATACAGATCAGGCATTTGTGTAGCTAAAATATAGTTAATGAGAACATGTTGCTCTGACGGTACTTTAATTTTATTGTATGTAGTTCATCAGATTTCCCTCTGGCTGTGAAAACTGACAGCTTAGAACATCTGCTCATTTCACACACAAACACACACACAAAGCTCAATGTAACACTGTAGTGCAGATGAAGTGTGTGTGTGTGTGTGAGAGAGATAGAGAGAGAGAGTGAACAAGCTCCATTCAGATATCTTGCTCATTCTGTGGAGTGTTGACCCTGAGGCCTTGACAGTTCAAAAACCCATTAAATGTGTAGCGGTTGCCGGAGCTAAAATGAGAAGCCAGAGGCTATTCTGGATAAGGTGAAGTGAGAAAGAAAACACAGTTAGGAATATGTCATAATACAACACTAGAGGTGATGCTGCATCAGCTGCTGTTTAATACATCATATCGCACATGAATGTAATGAAGGCAGTGCTTTGTATTAATCAGCCACAATAACAATATTAGTCGAGCACATTGTGTCCTTTAAACCAGGAAAAAAAATGCTTTTCTTTGAGCTTGTTTTGATGAAATGTGATTGCGTCGTTTGCCCACTGGCCATGAGCACAGACAAAACATTAAAGAGAGACTGGAGGAATCTATTCACCACTCATTATTCACAGTAATACATATTTCCCCCATCTGTGGCACAATTGCATTTGCAGTGTTTATTATCTTTTTGATTGTGTTCATTGATAGCTCTATCTCCACAGCTTCATTTGTTATCTGTGTTTTGTTTGGAGCTATAGAGTTCTGTGCGTTCTGCTTGGGAGCGGAGCACAAGTCATTTGGAGCATCCTGTCAGTTCTGCTGTGCTTTAAATGAGATGGAGAGACTGCGTGAGTTACTAGTAATGGAAGTGGGAGTCAATAGACTGTGAAATAAAAACCAATGCATTTCAATACCAGGCTCATTGTGACCTTTTCCACAAAATCACCAAACAAACTCTTTCTGGAGAACTATTCAGGTGGAATCGCCCACTTACAGACACACAGCTCTTTTCTTTCTCAGACAGTCTGCAGTATATGGTCTGTTCTGTTTTTGTTTTGTTTAGTTGTGCAGGGCTGTGTTTCTTAAAATCATATAGTAAATTATACAAAAAACATCAGTGCTAGTTGAGTTTGATGCTTTTGTGACAGCCCTGTTTGATGGTTTTGTACTGTTCTGTTTTATTCCCTTTCAATAGTCCTTGAAGTCTAGAGCACAGCTTTTTTTCTGAACTGTTTATGGAGTAGCATTCCTCAGAAGCTAATTTCTGAATCTCAGTGGATGCAGTGTGTCCTAAACCCGAGACACACTGCACAACTTTCAGCTGTCCCAGACGATTGCCCTGATCGTGCCTCCTAATCAGTGGTCTGAGTCATACAGTAAGAGAGGTTCAAAGAGAGCTGTTGTCACAGTCTTGTGACCAGAGATAGTACCAAACTGTAAAAAGTTTAAGGTTAGTAAGAAGTTTTATGCTTTTGAAAGTGTCTTATATTCATTAAATCTGCATTTATTTAATTACAATTTAAAATACATGTTTTATACTTATATTTCAAAATGTAAATTAGTCGACACTATGGAAAACTTTGACCATATTTTTTTTTTTTCTAAATCACAGCCATTACTTCAGTCTTCAATATCAATTTCAGAAATTAATCTAATATGCTCAATAAATCTCTTATTATTTCCAATGCTATAAAAATCAGTGTCACGTCTGCTACTGAGCATGAAGCACGCAAAGCATAGATCTTGCATTAAAATAAATTTAATGAAGACTGAACTGAGTACACTGGGTTTGACACAAACGATGACACTTGAGGACTCAACAACAAGGACTAGAACATAGGCACTATAAAAACACACATTGACAACGTTGAACTAAACACACATGGGGTACATGGCTGGACTCTAATTAACACAATCAACTAAACTAGGACAGGAATAACCAAATAAGGGCAAGGAAGACACAAGGGGAGCAAAAACACAAAGCACACTAAGTCTGACATCACCTCCCCCACCCAGAAGGTGCGTCCTAGCAACATCTCGGGGAGGGTGGGTAACCTGGAGGCCGGACAGAGCAGAGTCATTGGTCGCCTCCAGGGTGGCTCAGGAGCCCTGGGAGGCCATGGCGGCTCTGGATGCTTGGACGGCCACGATGGATCAGTAGCCTTGGGAGGCCATGACAAAATACCCTCCCTACCCAACACGACCCTAACCCTTTTAACCCCCTCCTCCAAAATTTTCTTTGGGAGGTCAGCCGACCATAAGGGCCCCGGGTCGTGTGGGTGTCCATAGGAAGGACCGGGCTCTGGAGAGCGCTCTTGCAGCGTGAACTCTGGTGGGCAGAGGAATCAGGATCAGTTCTCCTGGCCGAGTCTCTGGAACTGGGATCGGGATCGGCACTCCTGGCCGTAATCTAGGGACTGGAATTGGGATTGGCACTCCTGGCCGAGACTCTGGAACTGTGACTGGGATCTGCACTCCTGGCAACAATCTAGGGTATAGAATCGGAATCGGCAATCCCTGCTGTAAACTAGGAACTAGATTTGGAAATGGCACTCCTGGCCGTAATTCTGGAACTGGACTCGGGAACGGCTCTCCTGGCCATGTCTCTGGAAATGGAATCAGGATTGGCTCTCCTGGCCGTAATCTAGGGACTGCGATCAGGATCGGCGATCCGGGCAGAGAATCAGGAACTGGAATCGGAATCGGCACTCCTGGCCGAAGATCAGGAACTGGACTCGGAAACGGCACTCCTGGCCGTAATTCTGGAACTGAATTCGGGAAAGGCTCTCCTGGCCATGACTCTGAAACTGGAATTAGGAACAGCTCTCCTGGCTTTGAATCAGGAATTGGATTCGGGCACGGCTCTCCTGGCTGTAAACTAGGGACTGGGATCCGGATCGGCACTCCTGGCTGAGGCTCTGGAACTTGGATCGAGATCAGCACTCCTGGCCGAGACTCTGGAACTGTGAATGGGATCGGCACTCCTGGCCGTAATCTGAGGGCTGGAATTGGAACCGGCACTCCCGGCTGTAAACTAGGAACTGGGATCGGCTCTCCTGGCCGAGGCTCTGGAACTTGGATCGGATTCGGCACTCCTGGTGGTAAACTAGGAACTGGAACCGGGATCGATTCTCGACCGGGATCGGCGCTACCAGCTGAAACTCTGAAACTGGACTAAGGAACGGCACTCTGGCCGTAACTGTGGAACTAGACTCGGGAACGGCACTCCTGGCCATAACTGTGGAACTGGACTCGGGAATGGCACTCCTGGCCGTAACTCTGGGACTGTATTGGGAAACTGCGGATCGGAATCCGCAGGAATTAGAGCTGGCATGTCAATTTTTATTTCAGGATTCTTTGAATAACATTTATTTGAAATATTTTTTTTTTACCATTATAAATATTATAAAATGTTTACATTTTAATGTCACATTTAATGTCACTTTGGAACAGCAACAGTTTTCGCCAACGTTTAATGAATACTACTCATTTAGTGAACTGCTTTTAGGAAAAACATTGCATATTTTGGACATATGTTAATTGGGGTAATACCGAAAGAATGGGAATTTGGAAACAGGCACTCTTGTGCCACAAAAAATATTTACTTCTGCATAAAAATGAGCCAGATCAATGGTCAGATCATATTCAAAGTCTCCTACTAAAACTCAGTGGCCTGCTTAGACAGTCTGTGCGCTAAAAAGACAAACCAACATCTCATTCTAATCAGGCCCATGTGAGTCCTAACAGGTCAGTAATTAATACATAAGCCTGTGCAGGCAGACACATTGCTAGTTTACTAGCGCTCCAGGGAAACATGTAGAACATTAGGGAAACATTAGTGTGTGAAACATATTTTTTTTCTTTACTTAGTTTCCATAACAGAAAGGAGTCAAAACTCAAGAATAATGATTCAAACTATTTTTAAATGTTATGTTTATTACATAAAAAAAAAAAAAAAAAAAAACGTTATTATCTTCTGAGGGTACTACATCATAAGCTGTCATTTGTTATCAGTTGGATGTTGTGTCTCTGGGGCACCGGGGATCTTTCGACGAGCCCTAATGTCAGATGTGGTTTTGAGGGTTGGACAAACATTGGGCAGACATCCACTCTCTGCTTGCGATCTTCTGATATGGTGGTCCTGTCTGGAGCGTTTTGATCACCGTGACCTGATTAGTGCCCTTGACCAGAAGGACACTTGTCATCAAGACTCTCATAGATCGAGTGGGTCTGTATGTGTACAGAAGTCAGTGTGTGCCCCCCCGGGCTCAGAGACAACATTACCCCCGTCTTCTCAGATAAACTCACAAAGCATGAACCATGTGTTGCTGCTCAGGAGAACCAAGGACAGCGGCACATGAGCATAATGCAAACAGATTTAACAGAATACATACAGCGGTGCGACATGAGCAAACAACACACCTGTTATGTCTGTTACAGTATGTGCAGTCTCTCCGTCTTTCAGTCTCCGTCCCTGATGACTCCATGGCAACAAGCTGGACCAAATCCAGTATGTGTGTGTGTTTGTGATGAAGTCAGAATGTCTGAGGTCTGTAATGAGAGATAATGTGTTTATATTTGTGTAATGTTGTACTGATTGCAGTCTCACTGGACCCCGGCTAAATGAGAGCATCTCTTCTGCTCTGCTCACTGGCTCAAAATAATTACACAGTGAATTATTACATTACGACTCACTTTGTTACGACTGAAATTATTCCCATCTAGATATGCAGAGCAATTTGATGGACTTGTAATGACCCTTGATGGCTTTTCGTTATGTTTAATTTTCTAATTCAGATCATTATTATCTCAACGTTTGACTTCTGCCTGCTCCTTGTTTGTGAGTTTATTTATTTGTTTTTTTGTGCTTATTTTTAAATATGTGATTGTTCATTTATCCCATGTGTTTTTTTGTCTGCTTCTGTCAGAATCGCAGTGAATTTGTATAGTATTGTTTTTCAGTATTGTCTCATTGTATGCAGTATTTCTGAGAACTAGGTTGTTGTGATACAAAGTTTGCCGTTGCTAAAGGTGAGCTAGGGCGTATGACGACAACCAGACGGAGAAAGAATACATTATCTGGAACACTGTGTTTCATTATTAGTCTACAGTACTGTTCAAGATTGTATGTTTTGAGGAAAGTTTCTTATACTCACCAAGGCTGCATTTATTTGATCAAAAGTGCAGTAAAACCGTAAGATTGAAACATTACAATTTACAATAACTGTTTTCTATTTAACATATTTTAAAATGTAATGTATTCCTTATTAGCAACTAAAATATTTTAAAAAATAGCAGATGCCTTGTAAAATGCCTCGAACGTCAGTATACAGCTTCTAGGATGAGAAAGAAGTATTGCAGATAAGCAAATGACATCCATCATCCAGACAAAAATGAGCTTATCACATAGATAACTCGCTGAAGTTATTGTGCGATCGGAACATTTTACCTTCTATATATGGCAAGAAAATTGTGAACTGTAGGGAACACAAATCATGCTGTCAAAACCATGTAGTAAACAAAATATTATGGTAAACAGTGGAGAGGTTTTCAATAATCAGTTGTCAGTGTGCAAACTTCTTTGGCATGTATTCCCCTAACTCTATTATTCACTACTATTTCGTCTTTTAAAAACATCTTTGGCCTCATAATTCACTTGAAATGTTCCTTTTTAGGGTCTTATATGGGCATAGGTTAACATGCTTATTCATCAGCTATCTAGAGGGAAAAATCAGCCTGTGTCCATTATTAGAGCTGTCAGAGAGCTTTGTGATTGAAGCATGGCTACATGCTGTGGTAGCTAGTGTAGAATGCTAATGCTAGCTGTCAGCTAGAGCTGAATTGGTTGGGATAGATGGAAGCAATCTGGCCATGAAGAATGACTGTGTGCGCTGAAAAGGTATGCCAGACAGACTACAATCGACTCTTTTCTGTAACAATGTTTGCTGAAATGAGCTTCAGAGGCTGAGAAGTGTTGTAGGGATGTTCTGATGTTTGAATTTGAGCTTAAAGCTTTTCTCGTAGTGCAGTTTGTTTACTTGAAAATGTTGAGCATGAGGAATTGCCTCTTCACGCTGAAGAATTATTATCAGTAATATGCATCCTTATTTTTCAAAGGCTGTAGTAACTACCATATTCATCACATTGCCTTGCTGCAGGGGGGTTTAAAACCATTTAATGTCAAGGAACCCCTAAATATTACGATCCCCTTTTGAAGGACCTTCTTCCTAAACTATATAAAAGCGGTTATATATTCACACATTCATATTATGCATTCTTTTATATGGTCTTATTTATACTAAAAAACTAAACGTGATTTTATAAAGACAATATTAAAAAGTAGGATTTTAATTTGTTGTTGTGTTGAAGCTGAAGCAGATCAGGGAGGGGGGTGGGGGGGTATGTTTGTAACACTGGGGGAGTTGTAAAAGCACCATTTCCACCTATTAGGCATAATATTTACCCACTGCCTCCCTGATCTTATATGAATGATTTTCAAGGCTGTAAATAGATATATGCAGATGCAGAAGAACAAATAATTTTGGTATAAGAATCTAATTTTTTTGACCATTTGACTTAGTAGGCCTACTTAAACCATTGCAGATTAAATGATTTACGTTAGAAAAATAATTAAACTGCTAATTTCAAACCGTTATGCTAATACAACTGAACACTGGAGGACAAGGGTGGGATAGGTTGTAATACATTTTAGCATTCCCTTGCACAGAACTGAGAACTTTCATGTTGTCTATATGGAAATTTATTGGCAGCTCAAAACCACAGAAAGTGTGGATAAAACATGCCCTATATGCAGTTTCTGGATCTGCAAAGCCAACACTCTAGGGTTAAAAAAAGATTGATTTGACACCATTGCGAATCTAATTGAGAACATCCATACATAGACAAAATCTCACACAGTTTTTTGTTAGATGTACATAGTCTTTACCTCCAGTACACTCTGTTTAAGGTTGAAGAGAAACATTAATTTATTAAACATAAAATCTTTATTGATCTGAAAGGGCTTTTCATAAAACCCTATGTAGATTTGGCCTTAATGTCTTACTGTTATAAACTATTGCTGTCAGTACAAAAAAATAACCTGTGATAAATCTACGACATGGATTTAAAATGTTCAAATCCAATGAATATGATAAAACTGATGTGCTAATTGATCTAACTTTGTCTGGCCCAAAAATATATTCATGTCATTTAAATTTTTCTGCGGACCACTTACAGCTCACCCTGGGTCCATGAACCCCTGAAATCACCTGCAGTGGTGAAGCATGTAAACAGGCCAGGGCTGAGGATTGCATGCACTGATCTTTAGACGTCCTGATTTGTGGCAACATTTGGGAGAAAATGATTATAAGGTGGAAATATTAGGTACTGTTTGACAAATCCTGCTGGCTGAGAGAGTGCAGAGGAGGATCCGTTGCATTTTCTACTGGAAATCATCTCAGTTTAGACAAACTGGCTTAAAAGCGAGAGAGGAAAGCAGGGGGGCAGTGGTCTGGGGAAAGAGAAAGGTACATTCTGCTGTGCGCGATAATGAATGCTTTGTCAGGAAGAATCCATCAATGGTCACCAGGGGGAGGGAAACGTCAGGAAAAGTTATGGTTTGTTGGTTTTTTAACTCACGTGGTCTGCTATAGCAAAGTAATTCAGGAACCAAAACTGTCATGTTGTTGTACTTCATCTATTTGTAAAGCTGTCTGGCGGAATAAAGAGAAATACGGTGCTCGCGACACAATGCACAATAAATTTAGGCCGTTTTAAAGACAAGTACCGCAACATTGCAGAGCTCAAAATGCACAAATACAGACACTGTGATACGTTCGATTCATCACCCAAACGTCTTTTTGAACAACACCTTGGTTATCTCTGAAGAAGAGTGTTTAGACGTGAATGTTGCCGCAATTTCCAGGCCTGCGCTGATCTTCTGCTTCTCCTTGTTGTCTTCGGCATCTCTTACAGTTTCTCGTATTAACCTCTTTAGCTGTTGAAGCATGGCAACTCCTGACACTCCTCATCTTTACTACAGACAAAGCTGTTACTGTCAGTCTTCCTCTCTCACATTCTCTTCCTCTCTCGTACCCCAGGCTATCATTCTTTATGTGTGTAGTAGTGTTAGCATTTGGAGAGCTCTCATCCCTTTAGCTGTTCTCTTGTTTAGCTAGCCTACTTTCTTCCACTATGTAAACCCAAGAAATTCTTCATGAAGTTCACAGGGGTCATTGGTGGTGTTTAGCCTGGGGAAGAAAAAAGTTTCACTGCAGCTTTTCAGATTAGAGGACAAATACACGGAGAGGAAAAGAAATCAAACCCTGGCAGGCTGAGTCTGACCTGTCATACCATAAGAATGTTCTGTTGACTTGTCTGTGTAGGTCTGGGCAACGACGCGGCGCTAACAAGAGAAAAGACTGATCTCACTGAGAGAGGAGAGGGGGAAAGAGAGAGAAATGTAGAGTAATTGTTCCCAGGAATGAAACTGATTCACACTCAGTGATGTGTGAAATGACACTGGCAGATGACACGGGCTGTAGTGTTGTTTCACAACATAAGAACACAGCACTGTTTTAAAAGCGCTCATCAACACCATAACTGAGAGAAACAGCTTCTTATATGTTATCAGTCAAAAGCAAATTAGACTGCCAGCTGTATCTGTTATTATATTACAGAATTGATTTATAGCTAGAGATAAAGCGTGAAAGTAACAGTGGGTCTGTGTTAAAGTGTAACCCTCGAGTTTCGGGTCTGAGAGACCCTGAGGCCATTTTAATAGCTCAGAAACATACTTAACATTCCGGTCGGTACTTGATGGTGTGTCTTCATCTTAACTGTTTAAAAACTAAATTTCATCTTGCTGACACGTTTCAGCCTTTCTTTTTTTTGTTAAAAGAGTGTATTGATTTTCACTTGATAACGTTCTCCGCTAATATAAAGAATGTAGAGATGTACTCTGAGATGTAAACAGAAATGGTGCGGGTAATTTTCTGCAAGGACATTATGTATCAAGTGGTCCTTTCAACCCTAAAACACAACACAATGCAAAGCGTAATTTAAAATACACTTTTCGATCCATTTAAATGCTTCAAATTAACTCTGTACATTGTGTCCTACTTCTACTGAATTTTCTTATAGTGTCTTCTTTTTATTACTTGTTTTAATTTCTTTTGACCTCTGAATGGAAATGTTAATAGAATATAAATAACACAATAACACGTCTACTTTTTGGTAAAAAGATTTTTGTGAAAGGTCAGTTTGAAATTATCCATGCATCACTGCACTCTCAGGGACTCCAAATGTAGGAACATAAGAGAACATAAGGTTTTTGTGTAGTAGCCTGTATTTGCACTTTTTTTTTAAATGTATTTATAATTGCATTTATGTCAGTGTCTTGATATGTATGCTATGTGGGTCACAGTGATTTCACCTAGTAGAATGTGATCCTGGATCAACATCTTTCCAAAAATATAAACTTATCCCAATCCTTACCCTTAAACCTACCCCTAACCAAAAATTATGCCTAAAATCAGTGGGTAATGATAGGTGCTTCTACTCCCTTGTTAATCCGCTAACTATGATTATAAGCCTAAAACAGATATTTCCTGAAAAGTCATTCCTCAATTCTGATTGGTTGATTAGAATGTTGTTTCAGGATCAACAAGGATGTTGATCCAGGATCACATTCTACTTGGTGAAATCACGCTAACCATGCTATGTGGTATGGTATGTGTGGTGGCTGGTGTACTCACACTAGGCAGTTTGAATCGTGCACGAGTGCGTTTAACCACCAAAGCGCGGTTTGTTTGATTAATGCGAGTGCTCCGAAACGTGCCCGGGGGCGGTACGTTTAGCTGGCCCTGGCCCACTTGGAAGAGGTGTGCCAGAGCATGGTTCAATTGGACTTGGGTGCGGTTCGCATGTAGTTTGAGCGCTAACCGTGCTGGAAAACGGAACAGGAGGCGCGACGTCACGTTTTTGCGACGCTCCAAAACAAACATAGCGGATGGACTCGGTCTACGGCAGAGGTGTAATGTTTGTTTAACAATAAGCTGTGAGAGGGATAAGCTGTGATAAGCTGTGAGAGGGCTGTGGACCACCGCGGACCAAATTACTCAAAATTACTATCCACAAAATAAACCGAGCGATGGACTCCATCGCGTTCAGCGAGAGTGCCGCTCTTCCTGTTTATCCTGAACCGCCTCACTATAATGACGTAAGCCCGCTCCGTCACACTTGTAGAAATCACATGTGAGTGCAGGCCAGCGGGGGAGTGGGGAGGGGGGACAATGCCACTCTGGCCCGGTTCACGGCAACCATGCCTAGTGTGAGTACACCCTTATGGTTAGGGTTAGTGTAAGTAACTGGAAGTTTGTTGGTTGAGGCCCTGTAAGAAGTGAGCCATGAGCTATCATCATTGTGCCTTGAGCAAGTCATTTAGCCCCTGGTTGCTCCAGAGGGATTGTCCAGTCTGCTAAATAACTTATTATTAGTGCACAAGAGAGGAGAGAGTTATGCATAAGATTTATGTTTTTAACACGACATAAACAAATCTGAAAGAGAGAGCATGTGAATGTGCATCCATGTGTAGGTGGGGAATGTATGCTGACAAACACATCTGTTGTGTGAAATGAAATCTAATTCTAAGTATAGGCTAAGGAATTTAAATTTATTTGAGATAAAATAGCAAAAAAACATTTTTGGAACTCAAGGGGCCATTTAACGTTGATGCACTGTTCAATTAAAACACAGATGGGAGTGGAAAATTCTGTGGGTAATTTACTAACAATGTGCATGTTCAAAAACAGCTAGATCATTTACATAACGACCATTGCAATCTACCTTTGTGTCTGGAAATACAAATGCATATTCAATTAGGCCAGGCACAAAAATAACATTATATCCACACTTTGTCAACGCTAATTCTTCAGTATGTAACTTTAGTAAATCCTGACAGTACAATTTTAATGCCTAAAGACGTTAAATCTGGCCCAAGAACTGTTAAGCTAGTCACAAAGAACATTTAGTGAAACTGAGCAACAAAAAGTCATTCTGAACTTTCACAGCCTCAACTTTGCTCAGCAGTGGAAAACAGACTGTTTATTTCTAAAGGTTAGAGAGAGGGTGAAAAATGACTGGTTTTGGCAAAAAACAACATTATATATAAACCTCAGGGGTAGAAATAATAACAGTATGTACGATATAAGCCCTTTAAATAACATTATTTTGTGTAAAGGGTAAAAAAGGAATGTAATGTAAGACATGAATAAGTGTGTGATTTTCTTTTTTATATTATTTATATTATGTTTTTGTGCATGCACTGTGTGAAAGTCTGTCTTCTATACTGTAGGATAATATTAGCAGAGTCTGTCTATAGAAAGAGAGTCAAAAAAGACAGATTGTAAACATAGTGATCAGCTGATCTTTCAGGCCTCAGCTCTCAAATGACTGATGGAGAAAACATATCAGTTTGTGGAAGACCCCTGGGTGGGTGTATAAATAATAGTGACTGGTAACTCCTACTCTTTGTGTAATCTAAAAGTTTTTAGTGTTAAGCACAATTATCAATTCATGCTTAATTCTGCAACGAGAGAGTGTGTACTGTGCAAAAGGCACTAAAAGTTGTCATATGTCATGTTTTTTCCCAGAACATAGCTGTGGTTTGCTCTCATCAGTGAAGCACGAGATGAGATCGACTGCTCACTCTCCTCTGGAGGTCCCTGCTAATTCATCTGAACAATCTTAACTGTAACTTAAAGCTCAAAAATCTCTTACTTTTGTCTGTGGAACACAAAATATGTTATTTTAATGATTTGTTTGGACATTAATTCTCTGAGAAAGTGACTGTTGCCGAACTTAAGTTTTTGCAAACTGTTGTGCAAACAAACTGCCGATCCAGATAAAAATCCAGTCCAGATTTCGCTAATTACAAACCCCTCTCCTCGCAAATAGTCATATAATCTAAACAAAGGCAGCTGCTAAGCTACAGGTATCCCATGAGGCTTTGCTACAGTTTTATTTCAGTTGAAAATGAGTTGCGTAAGGAATTAAAAACGGGGGTTAATTAAGAGAAACCTTCTAATCACAATCACTAATCTGAGTGCCTTGAATGCAGCACTATCTTGAGAGCGAGAGAGGATGCGGAAGGGAAGAAGTGTACAGCTTGATAGGAGCGCAGCTAAAGTTTGTAAGGCTTATCAAATCACTGACAGAGCTTTTAATTTATTCAGTACAGCCTAAATTACGAAATGAAAGTCACAGGAACAATACTATTTGAAAGTGACTTTATTAATGCAAACTCAAGCTGAACAGTCATTGTGTGATAAAAGCCTAAATTAAATAACTCATTAATAGAGACATTACTATGCTGACCCTCAGTGTCTAAAGTCTGTGGGTAATTTTATTAAAAGATCAAATGCACGTATTGCATGACCAGTCCCGTCTTAATTGCTGTTGTATTATCACTTTAAAATGATATTATACTGGTTTGTGTTTGATCATTAATACATTTAATACATTAAAACAGATTTTTTTTGCTGTGTTATTTGTAAACAGCTTGGACTACAGCTGCTTGAACTTGTAAGAAGATTTGAAGCTCAAGGCTGCCAAATGATGGTTTAGTTTTAATATTATTGAGATTGTGTGGGGATAACCTTTTAAAGTTGGCGTTTAGCAAATATTACATACTACAATACTCCTGTAACACTACATGCTTGGGGATCATGGTAAATTATAATTACATTGCCATCTGGAAACATGCAAGTTTTTCATTTAGCTTTTATCGAGGGGAAAAACTAAATTAAAAAGCATGATCTTCAAACAAAAAAAGAACAATTTGCTCATCATCCCCCTGGTTAAACTTACACCCCCCAGTTCTTGCATTGTGTTGCCCCCTTGAACATCAGTACATGTTTCTATGCTTAACAGTCGTTGTGCATCACAGGAATAAATTACATAAATTACAAAGATGGATCTCAAAATCATTCAGTCATTGTTGGAAAGATGGCAAATGTGCATAAGATGCTAGAAAACATGTTATTTCTGTAAAATTATGAACATTTTGCATATACCGTTGAATATATTTAATAAAACTTACAATAATATTGTAAAATATTACATTTTTTTTCTCACTGTAATACAATTTAAATATGTTATTTATTCCTGTGATGGGAATTTTCAGCAGTCGTCAGTGTCACATGATCTTTCTGAAATGTTTATATGCTGATTTGGTGCTGAAGATTTCTTGTCATAATCAATATCAAACGGTTGTGGTGCTTAATAATTTTGTAGAAATGGCATTTTTTTCTCTTTACTGCCAGCAAGAAGTGCATAAATTTCATCAGATTAAAGGCTATGGAATGTCTCATTTTATGTGTGTGTGTATGTTTGTGTGTGTCATGGTGCATTGTTTATATTCAAGCATGCATTTGTCCTCAGGATATGCTTCTCTCTGGGTGTCAGTATTCATCTCTTTTAGATCAGGACTGAAATACACTGATATCAATGGCTCGAGTGTGTGTGTGTCTGTGTTTGGAAGGAGCAATGATTTCATCAGTGTGTTAGCTTTGGGCCTCATATGGTGTAAAAACAGTCAAAAACCTTCATCAAATCAGTTTCTTCCTCTGCACTGATGCATGAGAACACAACAGGAACATTGTCATTTAGGGGAAAAGATGATTCAAATGCTCAAATCAATGATGTGAGGTTTGTGTGTATATGTGTATTATAGATTGAGTTTGTGGGGAAGTTTTGTGCCAAGGCTGACTGCCTCACTCTTGCCTCAGTGCGTAATGGACTTGAATTTACATTTTACTCCTGTTCTGCCTTCCCCGTTTTCTCTCCATGTTGCTTTCCCAGTGTCCTGGATTTGTTCTTTCTTCAGTGACTTAACCGTCAAATATTGTTTTATCTTGTATTATATCTCTGTGTTTCTTTTAGTCCCCTAATTGACCCATAATCCTAGTTTAATTAAGATCCGGGATTATAGTGGCAGCCTCTGTGCACTTTTGTATCTAAATGCTTGGCTGATATGAAACCAGACTTTGGGGAAGGTGCTGCTGTGAGAAGACATCTTTACATAGACTGTATATTAATAAAGCAGTTATTTGAGAGAAAGATCTGTTGAAAACTCACATGCAACTTCTGTGTTGTGTTTAATGTGGCAAGAATGATTCCTGAATCTCACTGATGAACAAGACAGTTAAAAGGAATTCCATGGGGCAACAGACTAAAATCATAAATCTGGAGGCCTGTTTTGATCTACTCTGTTCTCCCCCAGCGCCACGTGCTCAGAATATTTAATGTTTGTTGTTCTGACGGACGCCTGTAGGGGGCACTAGAGTGTTTTGGGAATGAGGCTGAGCCTGTTTGCTGTAGTTCAGTTCTGAGCCAATTTATTAAGACAAGGAGAGAGAGGGAGTAAATAAATGAAACTGCCCCCGTTGCTCCAAGCCAAACATCAAAGTAATCAAGGAAAACAAGCTTTTTTTAATGGGATGGATCCAATTAGAATATTACTGCTCCATCTGATCCGTCCACGAGCAGAGAGATGGTGCTTCTCATTGGCCTTCTCCATTAATGCTAATAACCTCTTCTTTATGTACACGGCATACTGTACATGTGATGGGCAGAAGACTTCAATTTAAGCCAATTTGTTAAGTCAGACCCCACTTTGCTGTGTACCTTTGGTGACCAATTGCATTTAGGCCTGGAGATGTTTTTTTTTTTATTTAAAAAGAGAGACCATTAGAGAGATGCTAAATAGTAGATATTAATATATGATTCATATTTGGTCTGTTTATCACCACATCATGCTTTAATCTTTGATTTGGAATCAGGCTAGACTATATTTAATGGATGTTGTTTATAAATTCGGTGACATTAAACGCGTAGCAGAAGGAAATGATTTAGCCTTTTTCAGGTGTTCTACTTTAACTGCTTTTATGACTTGCTCGCTCTTTCTTTACTGCATTTCCTCTCTGTTACTCATTTATTTGTTCTTTCTCTTGTCGTAGTGTTATTATTCTCGTTCTCTTCCTCATAGGTATGTGGTGAATGTCACAGTATAACTCGAATGATCCCAGTGGGACTATACCGCTCTCTACAGTCTTTAGGAAGCCAAAGATGCTTGCTTTATTTTTCATTCACAGTTGTAGATTTTTATATTATGCTTTTTCTTCTTTGTCTGGTGGAAATTAAGTCTTACCTGGGAAATCCCTTTAAAGCCATTTCTAAACTGAACTGTCAGTCAGACAAATTGGTGATTTAGAGTATTTTAGGATCTCTGAGGAAGTTCATTTGACGTGGAAATAAGCGAGTGATTGAGCTGAGAGTCTATAGTTTTTCAGTTCAGTTCTTTAGTTCTTCTACTAATACAGACAGATGCATACAGCATTTATACTGTTATATATATCTTTAACCAGATATTTAATTGCCTCTAAGAAGACCTGCCACACAATCACAGTCATCAATCTGTTTTTTTCTTCTCCTTCATTATTCTTTTAATGGACTACTCGCTCTAGATTAGCTGCATCATTTCAGCAACCAGCCGTTACATAAATCTAGAGCTCAGCAGGTCAAGAACACGTAATGTCATGTGTTTGACCATATGTGGCAATTGTGCGTTAATACCCCCTGCATTTTAACATCCACTGAAATACACAGGAACTCAGAAATAAATGAATGTCTAAAACAGACGTGTTGTAGCTGTTAAATATCTATTACTGAATCTGTGAAAAATTCATAATGTGAGGTTTTTCTGTGCAAAACTGGAAGGTTAAATTTCCAAATGGTGTAACCTGGCAACAGAGTGCTTCTGTCGGACTGAATTATGGTCCATTTGATTGTGTCTCATCAGCACACTCTTTTCTGCCATGTTTTAATTCAGCATCTGCCATTTTACTATAATTTACTGAATCACCACTATTGACCTATTTAAGACCTGGATAGGGGACTGAAGGAGGTTACTGCAAAAATATATGTTGTCTGTCACAGTTTGTGGAAAATCCGATACCGCACAGGCTGTATATAGTTGGAGACAGTCCACCAATATGTTCCTAAAAAATGTATTACCAATTTTAAAATAATGTTTGGTTTTGAGTGTTATTTTAGTATCAGTAATGTTGATCGAAGTAACATTATGATATATCAAATGCATTATTTTACCATGACAGTTCTTAGTTTTTTTTATGCATTTTGTTTTAGATAGCCTAAATAATATCACTTGAAATTGGAAACATATCGGTTGATATTGAATTTTTAATTGTGCATGCGTATTTACACCTATTTAAATGTATTGGCGTTTACTGTTATCTGACATCTTACAAAGTTAATCTACTGTACTTATGTATACAGTACATTTTAATTAGGGCTGGGCGATATATATCGCACGGTATTTTATGCGGATCTCATCAGTAAAGACGGTTCTTTGATTAGCGGGAAAACTCCGTCAGCTGTTTTTAAAAGAATGCCAGATTATACACAGAGCTGTAGATCACTGAGAAGCTGCACCATCGAATCACCCGCGAAACTCAACGCGCAGCTTCATAGTGATCTACAGCTCTGTGTATAAGCTGGCGTTCCTTTTAAAAACAGCTGACTGAGTTTTGCTGCTAATCAAAGAACTGTCTTTACTGATAGGATGTGCATAAAATACCGTGCAATATGTATCGCCCAGCCCTAATTTTAATGATGCTTAAATTCAATTAATTACATTTTTAAGCGTTTTAAATGGTATATATCCGAATTTTAATACTGGTGCAGTCATGAATGTTGTGAAATATAAATGTTAGACCTCATATACTCTTTGAGGAACAAATTATTTATTCATTTTGGAACAAAATGATTACACCAGTAGCTTACATTTCACACCCCGTTTTTTTTTTTTTTTTGAATAATGGAAAATACTCACTTTGTGTTGTACCTTTACACTTCTTGGCAGTTGAACTGTGATGTTCTTTGAAAAGCAATTCTCCATTGAAACAGTCTCTCAGTCGTATTGATAACTATGTCTGCAAAACTGGCAACAGAGAAAATTTGTCATAACTACTGCTGAAGGTGATTCATATCACAGGGGTCTTTCAAACATTGTGTCTGACACTGGGGAAATTACACCTCTTTCATCATCACGTTAAGAACTCTTCACAGCTGAGAAGGTGGGCTGATGTGACTTAACATCATTTGAATAATGCCATTCATAGAAATACTCAGATCGATGAATTATTAATGAGGTCTGCAACAACAGCATATCCAAACACTGTCTCTTTTCTCTCTCTCCCTCTCTTCTATGTTTTCTTTTTTCTCTGTGTCTTTTTGGCTTTCTTTCTGTTTTTCTCTCTGCTGGGAATGCTTGTGATTCTTGGTACTAGTATTGCTTCTTTTATTAATTTGAATTTAAAGCCTTCGATATAGCACAACTGTAAATAATCTGAACACGTAAGCCTTATTTAGTCTCTTTACTTTTCAGACGGAGTATTGAGATTAGTTGGCGTTCAGGAAAGTTTCGGATTGAAGTTTTTAAAAGACTAAATCAATTATTTAGCTGTGTAAAAGAGATTTGCTGGGTTGCGTTTTGCATGTGATCTGTGTTGTTAATAATTTATGCCATCATGAAGGGTAAAATCTGTTAAAGTAAATACGAGATACTGCTCTACTAGCGTGATCGAAGAAGTCAAATTGTGCTTGTAGGAACATCAGTGTATTTCTGGCTCGGTAGCAGCAGGGGTGAAACCATCACAGCTTTCACACTGATCCCAAAATCCGCACCAGTGTGGAGGTTAAATATCCATATCAGAGGGGAAATGCAATCAAAATATTTGTCCCGTTCTGTTACTCTGACCAGCCACATTTCACAAACACCATGAAATATCACTCTCGGCTGAACTATGAAAAAATCCCCAATGATGTACATTTCTCAACTTATGACAGTGTGTTTAGGCAGGAGTGGATTTAGTGATTTTTGGGGCCCTAGGCAAGGACAGGAGCGCGGTCTGTCCTTCTCAAATCAATTTATTTACCTGGGGTTTCTCTCTTCATCGTACAGCTTGCACTGAAGTGTTCTTGTTCTCTGTTGTTAATTTTGTTGGAGACAGTGAACAGTTCTATTATGGTGGTTGGTACAGGCCTGATTGTCTTCAGGGGTCCCCAGGCAGCTCTCTACCTTTGTCTGCTGTTAAATCTGCCCTTGTGTTTAGGATCTTGAAGAAAAACCTATTATCCTGTAGAACTACACTTGCTGCATAACTAAGCACACTTACAAAAGCTCTAAATGTATGTTTTTGTGATGCATGATATATTGGTAGTATATTGGTTATTGGCCATTATTAGATTTTCAAAATATTAAGTGGTGTTGAAAATGACAGAAATTTCATTTATACATGCTCATACATTTAAATTTATTAAATGTATATTAAATATATATTAAATTATATTTTGTTGTGGCCATTAGATCGTTTTGTCGAGGTAACGACATCCTTATGTCGTGGCCTCAAGATGCTATGTTGAGGGAACATATTTTTCTCGTGGCCACAAGTTTATTGCATAAACAAACCTGCGTGACCATAGCAACCTGGGATTATCAGAGATATTTAAAACATTTTTATTACATTACACATTTAATTTACTATTTGCACATTCTTCTTCTTCTATTATATTAACTTGTTAGGGCTATATTTGGACATTTATTTCATATATTTATTTCCGGAGTATAGGTGTATTCGTAATTAATATTCTGTGTAGTTATTGCTGGTATACTTTCTGATGATAAATAAGTGTGTTGTGTTTTCATTTGCAAATGAAAATGGGTGAATGATTCATTCCTCAACGAAAAAGATGATTCAGCGGCTGCACTAGCCCTTAGACTATATTACTAATTATTAATTCGCAGAAATAAAATAAAATATATTTAATTCAAACCTTTAAACGGCAACTTAAATTCCAGTCGCCATATTCAAAGCTTTATTAGGCTACATTATATTACATATATTTGTACTATATATTGTTGAATATTATAAAGCCAGAACGTTATGTAAAAAGATCGAAATGAATAAAAAAAAAATTATGATGATGCAATTATGCATTATTATGAAGACGATAAGTTAATGGACACAAAGCTAGCAAGATGGGTAAAAATGTTTTCTTGTAGGCCTATTTTATTTACTTTATGTAATATTTATTTATGATGAACGTAATAGAAATAGTGTTTAGCCTACATTGCGTGCAATATAATAATCTTTATTATAAAACAATAAATTAATTAATCTTTATTTATATAGTCCTTTGAACAAGACACGAAAAAATTTAATACTTTTTATAAT
>JAUCMU010000125.1:15629309-15645874 GCA_032275025.1 Enteromius treurensis
ATCTCTTTCCATATATCAGATGATTTGCTCTGCTCTGAAAACATAACTGACGGTGTGTTCATCAGTTTTGTATAAAAGTTTTGTACAGATTAACGGCGATATTTTTTATCGCGCGATAAGAGTCTGCGTTAACGCCGATAACGGCCCACCACTAATATATATATATAATCTTTTACTGTGTTATAAGCTATTTCAGATGAACCTGTCCCTAATGACATTCAAAAAAACACAAACTGTAGTTAGTCGCTGACATATGTCAGGTTTTATAGTTTCTGTCCAAGTGGGCGGCTGTTCGCACCTTGAGGTATTGAGCACAATCATACACTGCTGGATTGTGGTAAAAATGTGATATGAATGTACATGGCTATTTCTCTCAGCTCTCTGTAAATACTGTGGTTCTTGCTCCAGGCTTTAAAATAACACAATAAGCCACAAGAGGCCATACATTACAGTGATTTTACCATGCTCACAGCGTGATACACAGTCTCATCCAATCAGATTTAGAGCTGGAGCTGCACATTATATAAGAACATTTATACTCCTGATGTTCACCAGCATACTGAGGGAATATGAGTCATGCTAAATCAAGCACAGTAGCACCTGTTATTTTTTCTCCCTGTTGTAGGTCATACGGAATAAAAAGCAATATTCAATATTCGAAGAAACCTGTTACTATTTTATGTCCTGTGAGGCCTTATGATTTGATTTTGATTCATGATGCAAACAATAAACACTATCTTATATTTTAGAATATTAAAATGTGCTTAATGTATTGTACAGTTGTATTTTTAATACATCAACAAAATGTTATGAAATTAGTATAAAAAAAAAGTTATGTCAACTGAACTAGTTGGAAAGATAAAGACTCTGATGGTTCAGAACATTTGACTTGTCCAGTAATGTACAGTAGACAAAAGAGGGGATGGATGTGATTATCATTTATTTTAAGACATTTTAATTTCTATTGGATTCAGACTGTAAGCGCTGCCATGTCTTTCTGACTCCAGGTGTCTGCCTCAGGAGTAATCAGTATGCATTAAATCTCATCTGCTTTTTGCAATGTTATTGATGTGAGAGGAATAAAAAGACACAGGTATCCTTTAATAATCACTCTGATTCAAAATTGAAAAGAGCAGATACAAAAGCCATTTTAATTTTAATCAGCGCACATTTATCTGTCCTATTCTTTTTGTCTCCACTTTGTGAAATGACTCAAGTCTAACAGATGAATAGCAGCTTCATACTGCATGATTGAAACACAAGCTTTTCTGACACGACTCAACCTGTGTGACAGGCTGTTTGGAGTCCAGCATCAATTAAACATGGCAGATGGGCTCACCACCTCGCTGTTCTTTATGGGAATAAATTCTGTATGAACTTCTGTCAAATAGCACAAGAGGGAACAGTTCTGTGATTAATAAAGCAGTTGAATTGAATTGTAAAAAGAAATTAGGTTTTGAAGACACATAATCTGCTGCAGTTTCTTTTGTTCAACACTTTTGAGCTTTTGGCTCCTCTTTCTTTCTCTGTCTTTGCAGTATTGAAGTGCGTTTGAAGCGTCTGAAGTTTACAGGCTGCATGATTAGAAAACTAAAGTGGTTTTTCAATAACCATATGTTTCTCGTTTTTTCCTTAACATGTTACAGTTTTATAATTCATGCCATGGAATGGCTTTTTTAGTAGATTTCTCCAGATATATTCAGTAAACGGCTATCCATTTCTGCCTCAGAATAAAACAGAAGCAGCAAAAATAGCAACTACCATGTTCAAGGCAGTTGAACCACTGATGTCACATGGAAAATGTTACCAATGTCCTTATTACCTTTCTAGACCTCAAAGTTGTCAGTTTTGTTGCTGTCCATGCAGGGTCAGAAAGCTCTCACATTTCTTAAACATATATTAATTTGTGTTCTGAAGATTTATACTGACAAGCTTCCCCCATCAGCCAGTTGAACCTCTGAACCAATATAAGTGTGATCAGTTTTGTGTAAAAACACTACAATATCAATAGTGTTTTAGACCGCAGGCAACTACAACTGATCTTTGAGAGCCACCGTGGTTTGATGCTGTTGGAACTATTTAAAATGAAACCAAAGTTGTGGTTTGGTTTACCGGCAGTGCCAATGACTAAATGAGTTGCCATTCACAAAAGTTGAATTGATCCCAACCTAAGCAGCCGTTGGGCTTGCTGTTTCTCATTCATGTTAAAAACCACAAGTGTGGTGCATAGTCGAAAAGCTTTCTCCTTCTACTCACACAAAAGCAACGAACACCTCACTTCTCATAGCTGGCATCGCCATGTCAGAGAATGTAACAGTGAGAAAGTAATTTTTATGAAATACAAAATTGCTGAAGTGCAGAAACGGAGCAGGAAAATGATTTGATTCTCTTAATGTTGAGTGTTGGCCGGGTTCCAGGGGCCATATACTGTGTAAAAGGCCTTCTCAAGCGATTTCTTGGTTGCCAAGAGCTGCTACAGCAAACAGATAGCTACTTTGAGAAGATAGCTGACAGACTGGCAGACAGTCAAACACAGCTGTAGGACCAGAACCAGAACATTCTATGTTTCTTTGTAGTCAGCAGATTATAAACACTGTAAAAGTGCCAGAATCAGTCAGTTAGCCTGGAAATGAGATTTGGTGTGAACTTTCGCACATTTCTTCATGTTAAGGAGTGTATTTGAGGTACGGTTGCCAAGTTATATGTTTATAATAGTCCTGCTTTAATAATTCATTACAATGACTCAATTGAGAAAGTTTGAGATGGCTTTAGAGGGGTTTTAGTGTGCTTCGGTCATTAATAAATGATGTTTCATTACTTTACAGATGTTATTTTGCTTTGCTTTTATTTCTTCTCTCTCAGGCCACGACAGATTCAAATTTAAAAGTGGGATACGTCAGTACGGGAAAGTTGGTGGTGTAAAACTATAAGCCTCTTACATTAGCTTTTTTTTTCACAGTAATAACATCTCACAGCTAACATGGTTACTTACACCAAAAATGAGGATGTTTTTGTGTTTGCCCTGGAAAAGACAATAAACGTATTTGTCTCTCTTTCTCTTTTTCTCCGCCTTTTACCCACAACCCCTATAATTGAAATCACTTCTTGCACATTTAAATGAAGAAAGAAATGGAGAGGAAATGGTGTCAGAGGCACAAAGAGGGAAGCAGCGTTGCTCTTGTAGAGACTGTAAATGTAGAGCGGTAGGAATGAATCACTCTAATGGCTCAGCTGACATCTCCTCTCAATATTGTGACTTTTGAAAACTTCTCTAGAAGATTGATTATATAACACTCACTCTATTTACTGCCTGGAACAGAGCGCCTTTTTCCTCAAGTCTTTTAGAGACAGAAAAAGTCTACAAGACAAAAAAAAGGCCATAGAGAGGGAGTGAGAGATGGAGAATTCATCTTTAAGTGGATGGATGCTTAAAAGCATGACATATGTTTTAAAACACTGAAAACAGTCATGAGTTCACCCGTGTTAATGGGAGAATATGTGACTCATGCTATTGTTGAATGTGTGTGTGTGTTGCCTGAAATCAAACACCTGTCTGGAATTGTTGAATGTGTGATTAGGAGAGTGATGTCAAACAACAGATGTTTATCAGTTTCTACTCAAACAACCTAAGGAAAATGAATGAGTCTCAAAGTGCTGTGAACGTAGGTGGAGAAGGTAATGCAGAACTGCCATTAATACTGCGACTTTCTTCTTTTTTATTATTTGGTTTTATTATTGCACATTAAAGATAAGATCCGCAGCAGCTGCAAGTGTTTAGAATCAGTTCACAGGGACCCTAATAAACAGACATAAACACTAACGACCAGCTCTCATCACATTTTTGTTTAATAACTATAATAGAAAATTGAACATTTTCAAAGTACATGTTTTTCATGAAAGGAGAATAACTTCTAACTGCATCAGTCCACACACACACACACACACACACACACACACACACACATATAAATGTGTTGTTTATATCAAATTCCTAAATTGTAAATTTGAGAAAGATTATTTATTTATTCTGTTTTGATAAAAGGAATAAATTATATATTAAAATAGAAGATATTTTAAGTGTAGTTATTATTATTATTATTATTATTATTATTGTTGTTTCACAATATCCTACTGTTTTTAGTTTTTTTTTTATTAGATTTTTGCTGCAGTTTTAATCCCAAACCCCAAACTTTTAAACAGTAGTGCATTGTATTTTTCAAAAAAATAAATAAATAAATAAAAAGTTAGTTATATAGGCTTCTATCCACGATATGTCACATAACTCCAGCATCAAACTCAGAACCTAGTCACTTACTGGTCGTGATCTGTATTCATCAGTGATACTGAGAGGGTGTGTTTTCATAGCTGCAACATAACCTGCATGGTAATTTGGTTTAAGGAATTTCACTCTAAACAAGTGTTCTTCAGATAAACAGGAAGATTATACTCCTGACTGTTGTTATGCTAACTCTAATAGAAGTCTGTGTATGTCATGTTTCTGTTTACGATTAGTCAGCAGGCTAACTGTCATTTGTTTACATAAAGAACTTTGTTTAAACTTTATTTTAAGGGGCTATACTACTAAAAAAAACATGTGACCATAATATTAATGCACTTTAACCTCTGTAAAAGTGCTAGCCATTATGTAGCAGGGCAAAATCAATAACATAAAGGTTAGTTTAAAGACTATTCAAAGGTCAGAGAAACAAAACATACCCAGCAAGTATAGTTTATCACATTTGTCACAGCTTTTTGGGGTTGAGCTACATTATGCTAATTATAGCCTGGAAGCATCTGTAGATGAGTCGCATGTGTGAAGCTAGATAAAAATGCACGCTTATATCTGGGGTGCTGTGCTTTTTTAAGCAGACATTGTTTCTTACCTGACAGCTCATTGTTATTTTTGCTACAGAAAGCTGTGTGAATAATTTATTATGCATATATTTGAAAAGATAGCACTGGAATGTGTTCTGCATACTATCGCTTTTAGGTGTGTACGAAAAATAGTCTGCTTTTGATGAATGCGTCTTTTGCATTTGCAGTCATTTAACAAAACATTTAAACCTTGTGACATAAGTGTTACAGATGGATTGGTCTAATTTGTTCGTTTCGTAAGTATGTGAAACGGTTTGATATGTGAAACGTTGTTTACAATGCGTCTTCCAACCAACCGAGGTGAATTATAGATGTGAACTTTGACCTTGGGGCTGTGACCTGCTGTCTGGGTTATTGAGCAGAACTAGTACTCAAATTGTTCGCCTAAGCAGTGATATAAATGCACAGTCACACAGACAATAGTCACTGAAACAGAGCCGTTTTTCAGAGGTCTTAGAAGCCCCATTACTCTGTATTTATCCACGCACATAAGTCCGGGCTGGGAATCCACTGGAATAATACATGCGATTCTAATGATAATTGGTTCGAAGAGAGAAAGAAAATGTAATTCAAACAGATCTCTGCTATAATTTCATGCGTGGGGGAGATCAAAGCCCCTTCCCGTGCTGAAGTTATTCAGATACAGTTGTCTCAGACAGCTGCCTGATAATCACATTTCAGCAGTTGTCAAAGGAAGGCCTCTGATGGGGCTCAGCCTAGAGTCAGGTCATTATTAGATCCCCATTGTGCTAAATGTTATTTATTGCTGTCAGAGAGCATTAATGTTTAATGTTTAATTCAGCAGTGGAAAATGGGCAGCTCAAACAGTCACAGTCTGATAGGACAAAAGAGCTGACTGAACCAATGCCAAACTGTAGGGAGGGAGGGAGAAGAAAAGGGAATGGTAGAGATTCAAACATATGGCAATGGAGTGAAAGAGAGAGAGAGAGAGAGAGGTAGAGGTGAAGATGAATGGATAATCGCTTAGATAATGGTTTTAATTTACATGTGTTGTAAAGGGTAATGATGTAATATAATGTTTATCTTGTCTGAAGAGTTTAATTTCCATCGGCCTGACCCAATACTCCATGACACAATGCATTATAAGACATCTCAAATGGGCCTTATAAACAACACAGCAGCTGTGCGCATGCATTAGTGTGTGTGTGTGTGTGTTTAATTGTAAAAGGTGGAGAGAGTCCATGATGCATGATTAATTCATTAAGATGGGTTTTGGCCAACAACGCTCTCCATGATTGAAGGAGATGTGATGTTTCAACTCCTTATTCTTCATTCCCACCTCCAGCGTGTTTGTTTTTAACCGCTTAATCTGTTACTTTCCCAAATTCTTCTCATTATTGTCTAAGAATAAAACGAAAACGGGTTTGAAAGGAGCTTTTGTGTGGCAGCGAGTGAGAGGAAGATCGCATCCTGCTCCTGAAAAACACTGCTGATGTAAAAAGGCTCTGATGTTTGTCTTTTAGCCTGTGTAAAGCTCATTCATTATGTAAGAACACATTTATATTCAAGCCGTAGACCTTGAGACCTGAAACCCTCAAACACACACAGTCACACAGTAAGATGTGCTTATAAACACAGCCGTTTATTTTTGCTTGTTCACCTCGCGCTCCCTCCTCACCTCATCCTTTAGCTCTTCTGATGAAACACAAATCAGCAGACTTTAAAGGATGCGCATTACACCTTTCATGTCCCGAGCTCAAAGAAAGCTGCAGAAAAGACTATTCTAAATGTGCTGAATTAATATTATAACCGCTTTAGTCCTGCGATCCCTCCCACGGTTTGCTTTGATAATAAAATCGATCCTTTTGGCGAGCGGTAAGCGTGTGACCTTACTCTTACGATGAAAGGAATTTCAATGTGTGCGGCGTAATATTGTCAGAACAAGCGACTACTTTGCCTGTATGCGCTTAAAATGCTTCAACAGTCCTCTCAGTGCTGTTTTTATACTCTCACTGAGGCCGTGCTGCTAAAACATGTCAAAGTAGTCAAGCTGTCATCCACTCAACAGCATCGTCATGTTTAAATCTTTCATACACTTGATTTCAAAAGCATGTGTGCAGTACTACAGCGGGAGCCATTACTGTGAGTAATAATTGTAGAGAGAGACAGAGAGGAAAGCACAAGGAGTCGGAGCAGCCAACACATATCAGCGTGTGATAAAGGTGCTTGACATCATCCAAGCAGCGCTGCCCATTTGTAACCAGGTTACCATCTATCTTTCATCAGTAATTGAGAACATGTAGCCACAGCCTAGAGTGTATCAACAATATAAAATGTTGTTAGCCTTCCATCAAGTCAGTGCAGACAAGAATTAATAGCTGTCATCAGAAAGGGAGAGAGAGACCCTGTGTTGAGTTTTACTGTGTGTGAGGGATTGAGCGGCTCAGTTCATTATCATTGCTGTCACACTGTGTGTGTGTGTGTGTGTGTGCGCGCACACGCTCACCTTCATATATTTATCTACGTGCAAAAACAAGCAAAAGGTCATAGGTATGGCAGACAAATCCTGTTCACATAAATATATTGGTTGTACTGATATATGACATTGACGTGACAGTAGATATACAGAAAACCTTTATAAACCTTTACCTAAACCTATATACAGGAATTTCTTCTGGATTAACGAGTATGTTTACTGGACAGTATTTGTGTTAAATGTGTATTAATACATCCTGCATTCCTTTTGCTGGGTAGCACATGTCTTTTGTTAGAGAAAAAAAAGATATTTTTGATGAAATCCTGGAAATCCCTGACCCCCCTTAGACAGAAACAGAACTACCATGTTCAAGGCCCTAAAAGGTAGTAAAGAAATTTGTTAAAATGGTCCATGTGACATCAGTGGTTCTCGGATTTTCATAATAGCTTAATTTGTGTTCTGAAGATGAACGGGTTTGGAACGGTAAGGTCTTATTGGTTTGGAATGACATGAGGGAGAGAAATTAAAGATACAGTTTGTAAAATTGACAGTTAGTGATTAAAATGGGTACAGAAAAAACAAAGACATTCCGCCCTGAAACACACATTTCAGAGTATAATTATTGGCTATAGCATTATTTTTTTTAAATAGATTTTTATGATTCATTGACAGCAATATGCTGTGTTCTCAGAGGACTAGAAGTGGGCAGGATCATACATTTTAAAGGTGCAGTATGTAATATTGCCAGCTAGCAGTTGAAATGGGTACTGCAATTCTGAAATTTAGTTATTACAGAAATAGGATCTCATGGACTGATTCTGAGCATGGTTGTATAATTGTGTCTTAAATTATATAAATCCCTTTCATGTTCCAAACCTCGTTCATCTTTGGAATACAAATAAAGATATTTTGGATGAAATCTGAGGGCTTTCTGACTCCGAAAGCATAACCACTATCAATCAAGACCCAGAAAAGTAGTAAGGATATTGTTAAAATAGTCCATGTGACACCAGTAGTTCAACTGTAATTCTATGAAGCTACAGCAATACTTCTTCATGCAAAGAAAACAAAAACAACAACTTTATTTAACAATTCCTTGTCATCTACGTCAGTCTTCGAGTGTCATTATTGCTTTTTTCTTTTTGCACAAGTTGAACAGTTGAACATCTGATGGCCCGTGGACTATTTTATTGATCACTATTTTCTTTTGTTAATTACTATCTATAGAAAGCTCTCAGATTTCATCCAAATATATAAATTTGCTTTAGAAAGATGAACAAGGGTCTTACAGATTTGGAATGACAAGAGTGTGAGTAATTAATAACATAATTTTTATTATTGGGTGAACTATCCCTTTAATCTCTTGAATTCAACCCCATGGCATAATTGTACCTAGAGGCCCTCTTTTGCAAGATGTGAAATATGTTTCAATAAGTACTTATCACTGCAGTTTTCAAAAGAAATGTCCCCAGATACGTTTATGCCATGAGACCATAGCTTTAATTACATTATTCATGTCAAATCAAGATTACTATAGAACAAAAAAGAAGCAAGATTGGTCTACCTGCATGTTATGTAAACATTAATCAACACGAGTAAACAATGAAGATGTTTTGTGTTGATAAATTAGTGAAATATTAAATCAAAATATCAGCAGATCATCTAAAAATATTTTATTCCAGTGGGTTTTAGCTGACAAAAATGTTTGAGATCGTTTATCACAGACAATTATGCTGCATTATTTTAGGGGGAAGTTCAGAGGTCAGGGGTTATGTCTTGCCTCCCCTACAAGGCACCTGGGTCTTAGGACAAGATCTTAGAAAAATCCCATATGAATTGTCTAAACAAATGATTGCAGTATTACAAACAAGACCAAACAGTAAGGACTCTTTTAATCTCATAATTTAAAGGATGTAGAGAAGAAAAAAAAAAAAAAAGGAAAGGATGAAATGTTTTCCAGAGGCAGCATGACAGACTGTGTTAAAGTATATGTATGTGTGTGTGTGTGTGAGAGAGAGATAGAGAGAGAGAGAGTGTGTGTTCAGTGTGTATGTTGAATGATCACTCAGCTCTGCTTGTGTGTGCTCTAATTACACTGCAGATTAGAGAAGGCAAATTAAACTGCTCAGTGCCACTGGCAGTAATGACTGCAGGCAAATGATTGTAATTATGAACAGATTGCTTTACTGTCGATAATTAAAACAACAACACAACTTACTTTACGACTGCCTGCCAATGGCTCTCTTAAACTGACACAGTTGATGTAGACTGTGTTCTTCAGTCTGTCGAACTCTATACATCTCCCGCTCTGTTCATTTATACCACAATCTTTGTTTCTCTCAGTGGTTTTATTTATTCTTTAACACCTGTACTTTCTCCTGCCATCTCATTCTTCAGCTCTGACCATCCTGTGATATCCAATTGCTTCCTCTGAACCTCATGCTTTTTCAGAACCGAAGGCCTATCTTTATCCTGCTGATTATGTGACTACTTATTATAAGCAAAAGAGCATTAAAAATTGTTAAAATAATGAGTTTAAATAATGTTATTTTGCGAGAAGAAAGAGAAGTGCACAGTCATTTAAGACATTTGAAACTAGTCCTGGCATGTAGGAAATCGGATACCTGGGACAACAGCCAACTGGTAATCTTAATCTTGTGAAAATTATCACTTGGCTACTTATCAAATAAACTAATACATGCAATTCTACCACCTGCATACTGTGTTAAATAAAACAATTACTAACCACTGCATGGACTAACAAGGATAGCAACAAGATGGACACTGCAACAATATCACAATAAAATGAATACTAAAGTTCACAGAGATAGTTTTTTACTATGATTGATAACGTCTCAGTTACGTACTGTAACCCTCGTTCCCTGATGGAGGGAATGGAGACGTTATGTTGTGACGACAGACTGGGGTCCATATGGAAAACCCCACACCAAGACTCCCGTCACAACCAACAGGACTGCAAGAGTCCTGGACAGGCGTTAGCGTGCCGACAATTGCTATGCAAGGTCATAACCTTCCCAACGCCCCAGTGCAAATTTGCTTAACATGATACCCGCAGGGACCATATGGTGAGTACTTTGCCACTGGAGAGGGCCAAACTGTTCGTTCCTGAGCTAGAGATTGACTCTAGAGAAGGGATTTCAAACTTCAAGAGGATTGCTTCAGATCCTACTTTTTGTTGTTACAGTTTGGCAGAACGGGGGGGGAAGCAAGCCTTCCGTGGAAGGGCGCTACGGAGTCCACACCCTGTCCGCAGGGAGGTAATGTGTGGAATAACCAGTATGGACTAACCCACGGGGTAATACACATACGCTTAAGGCCTCTGGGTCTTGTTCTGCCAAGTCTGACTGCCGTTGGTGCTTGGAGGATGCTTGACCAGGGTCCGCAAAAGGAGACATGACTGGGAGAGTACAAGCACTCGCATCCCCGGGGGAGGGGGAATGGTGCAGCAAGCAGGACACCAGTCAGTGTCACCTAACTGTTTTGCAACAAAGAGGAAGAGACCGGCACAACCCAGAGGTTGTAATACCTTGCGAAGGTATTTGGTGTCGCCCAGTCTGCAGCTCGACAAATTCTCCCATAGAGGCTCCGCGTGCCAACGCATGGGAGGACACTACAACCCTAGTGGAGTGAGCTCTCACGCCCAGGGGACATGGGTCGTCTTGGGCCTGGTACGCTAAGACAATGGCATCCACTATCCAGTGGGCCAACCTCTGCTTGGAGACAGCCTTCTGCTGACATCCGTAACAGACAAAGAGCTGCTCAGAGCTTCTGAAGCTCCGGGTGTGATCCACGTACAAGCAATGTTCTGAGTCCAGCTGCTCAAAGGGACCCCTCTGAAGGCCTGCTAGCACAACAGAGAGGTCCCAGGAGGTTATCAGGGGCGATCTTGGAGGGTTTAACCTCCTAGTGCCCCTCAGGTACCTCACAACGAGATCATGCTTTCCTATGGACCGGCCAATCTTTACATTGTCATGGGCTGCGATAGCAGCCACATACACTTTCAAAGTGAAGGGCAACAGCCTGCGCTCCAACTTTTCTTGCAGGAAGGAAAGCACTACTCCAATCGTGCATAATCGGGGGTCTTCCACACAAGCAGAACACGTGCTTGTCCTGCAGCAGCGGCCGGAACCGCTGCAGGGCCAAGTGCACTACTACCAGCTCCAAACAATTGATATGCCAAAGCAGCTGGGGCCCTGTCCAGAGCGCCGAGGCTGCTTGCCTGTTGCATACAGCACCCCAGCCCACACTGGAGGCATCTGTTGTGACGACAGTGTGCCGAGACACCTGGCCCTGCGGTGGACGGGTGGCAGCTGGAGGGTCACGCCGGGGCAAGATGTGCTGGATAGCCTCAGTCTGCTTGTGAACTGCTCAGAACTGCTGTGCGAAGTTCTCCACAGTGTTGCCGAAGAGCCCAGCCTGAGTGATCGATGCGTTGAGAAAGGGAACCTTCTCGGCGTCCTTCATCTCAGCCAGGCTGAGCTACAAATAGCTCTCCTGGGCTACCAGAGCGGACATCGCCTTCCAGAGGGACCGTGACTGTTTTGACACCTCCAGCCCGATGCTCTCGGCTGCCCGCACAAGCATGGCTATCATCTCCGAGCCAAATGAGAACCCATCCCCCGATACTGTGATCGACATCCGATACTCTAATGGCCCACCGAATGAAATGACAGGCTCGCCGAGGACGGTCCAGCCAAAGTACCAGCAAACTACACGGAGCAGTCTTTGCGGGAGATGTGAGAGGCCCGTGAGGACGTACCTGGCAGGGAAGCTCTCACAGCCCTCGAGTCAGCACCAGTTCTCACTGCAGAGTCACTGCTGGAAGCAGAGAACTCGACATGGGAGGCCAATGTTGACTCACTCACACTCCCCCGGAGGAGAAAGTGGCGAGACCACAAGACTGTCAGGGCCATGGACTCGCAATGAGCACATGAACCCTCCACAAATGCATCTTCAGCGTGCCGGATCCCCAGACACTGAAGACAACGCTCGTGGAAGTCATTAGCTGATAGATTATGACCACACCCAGAAGGACAAGTTCGGAACGTCATCTTTAAAAAGACGACTGCCAACCGTGTCAGAAACTGCTCTTTTGTGAAACGCCCTGGGGAATCTGCACAGGGACTCCACTGATCACGTTGTAGCACCACACCGAACAGCTCCCGCTTCCTTTTCTCTTGTTAGTAGCACTCGAACCAGAAGAAAACTGCGTGCAGCTCTCGGCTCCAAAGCAAAATCTGATGAGTGGATGCACCTGCTGTCCTATTTATACCAGCTCAGAGGGGAGTGGCTCAGAATGCAAATTCCACTAGCCAATTTTCATTGGGAATTTCTCTCTATAAGAGCGAATCAGGGCTCCCATGTAATGACCCCAGTCTGTCGTCACGACATAACTCGTAGTAACTGACAGACAGGGAACTGAGATGCAAGATGGTGCCAGCTGTGTAAAAAATAGAGAGTGAGTTTTTGGAGTTATAAAAGAGACATGAATGGTTGAACTATTGCAGTAAAAATTCTAAATATTGTAAATGTATTTTTCATCCGGCCCCCCCTCCTCAGACTTGACCCACATACAGGTAGAGTAATTTGAAAAACGTTTCAGGTTACGTATGTAACCCTAGTTCCTCGAAGGAACGAGATGCTGCGTCAAACGAAATGCTATGGGGAATGCCTCAAGCGTGATGGCTCTGACTAGTATGTGTAATCAGTGCTAAAGATGGGCAAGACGTCATGGGCGGATGATGTCATTGGCCAGGAAGCATAAGAGCATGTGGAGTGCGGCCGGCTTCAGCTTCAATGTCATGAAGCAAGTGCAGGCAGGAATGCCGAAAGTGTGGTGGCGAGACGCTGCGTCTCGTTCCTTTGAGGAACTAGGGTTACATGCGTAACCTGAGACGTTCCTCTTAAGGAACTCGAGCCGCGTCAAACAAGACGCTATGGGGAACGAGATGCCCACGCCCCCACACTTGCAAGACCAGGAGCAGCTCAGAATTGCGCCACACCTGTGGACACATGTGTCCAGTGCTATGCGTCCAGTGCTCGGACACATGCAATTCCGCGCCGGGCTCCCTGAAGGGAGGAGGATTGAAAACCTGAGTACGACTGGCTGTAGTGTGACCGTAGGGACCTTAGGGCTGTAACACGCTTGCAGGTGCAAGATCGAGAGGGCTTGAAGGTCACCTACTCTCTTTAGAAAACACAGCGCCAGCAGGAGTGTGGTCTTGATCATACTGTAGGCCTCAACCTCAGTGCACTGCGGTGAAAACTATGTAACCAATGGGTCTCTACCAACTGTGTGTCCACAGAGAGAGGCGTGATAGGCGATATTGCCGCCACGTAAACCTTCAGGGTGGAGTGGGTGACCCCAGTGGAGAATCTATCCTGCAGGAACTCCAGCACTGTACTGACTGGGCAGTTAAATGGATCCTGCTTGCGTTTTCTACAACAGAAAGTGAAGAGTTTCCACTTCAGGGCATACAGTTTCCTCGTAGATGGAGCTCTGGATTGGAGGATGGTCTCAACAACCTCGGCTGAGAGACCTGTGGCTAGGAGTTGCGCCCCTCAGTGGCCACACTCTAAGTTTCCACCACTCCGGACGAGGGTGCACTATGGTGCCCCTCACTTGTGAGAGGAGATCCCTCCTGATCAGAATTTTCCATGTAGGGCCATCTCGGAGGTTCATCAGGTCTGAGAACCATACTCAGCCCGGCCAGAATGGCCCGCCACACTCTCTTCAGAAATCCTGGGAGCAGAGAAAAAGTGTACAGACGAAGCCTCAACCATGTCTGTACCATCGCATCCAGCCCCAGCAGAGCTGGATGAGCTAGAGAGTACCAGAGCATTCCCTCGAGACGCGAAGAGTTCTACCCGATCCTGGTAAAGAATCTCCAGATCTGCTCCACCACCTGCTTGGCACTCAGCATTCTAAACTTCAGCTTCATCACTGAGCAGTTTAGAAGTCTGAGATCTAAAATAGGCCTCAGCCCTCCATCATTCTTTCCTTTTTCTTAAGGAAGTTTCTACCTCTTTTTCCATCACCAGAGCCTTCTCTGTGCCCATAAGTGTGGGCAAACGCAGCAAATTGTTCCTCCTCATAGATTTTAACACCATTTAGTTCCTCAGAACTAAATGCAGTGAGAAATCCAGCAATTTAGTTCCTCAGAACTAAATGCAGTGAAAAATCCATCTCCCATGAGGAACGAAGCATACACATCCAAGGACTGACACACACAGAGCGCCTCGCTGAATAACAAAAAGCTGAAGCCGGCCGCATTCCATATGCTCTTATGCTTCCTGGCCAATGATGTCATCCGCCCATTACGTCTTGCCCATCTTTTGCACTGATTACACATAGTATTCAGAGCCAAAAAATATAGATGTAAAAGCCATGTGTGACAAAATTAGAACATTTGATGATTCAGTTGCCTGTAGATCAACATTTACACCATTGCAACACTTTGATTCTTTTCTTTTCAGCCATTCTATTGTAGATTTACTGGTGTGCTTGGGAATTTTCCTGTTGCATGACCCAGTTTTGACCCAACTTTGACTCTAGAATACTTTGCTATACAGACTAGTTCAAGGTCAATTCAACGACTTTAAGGTGCCAAGGTCCTTTGGCTACAAAACAAGCTCAAAATCATGAGCCCTCCACCAGAATGCTTATCTTTTGTTAATGGGGTGTTTGTGCTGATATGCCTTTTGGAGTGTAATCAAACATGGTGCTGTGCATTTTGGCCAAACAGCTCCACTTTGGTCTCATTTGTGCAAAGGACATCATGATAGAAGTGTTATTGTTTGGTAAGATTCAACTTGTTCAGATTCATGTTTTTTTTTAGATAGAAGAAGAATATTTTGTATCGTACTGTCAACATGTTAACTGATGCCTGTAGAGTCTGTGTTGTAGTTCTTGGATTGTCTGCCATTTCTCTGAACGGTTCATGGTCTGATCTTCTGAAGAATTTCTCCAGAAGTCTGGGACTTCTACTCCTAGCTATATTACTCTTCCCAGATTGATGGCAGCAACAATTGCTTATGTAAGATCATTACTGAGGGTCTTAATGTACCTCCTTGGCATTGGGTTAACACACACCTGAAGGCTCTAGAACAGCAAACTGCCAAAACATTTGCTCCTGTAGAGGTGCTTTCACACTTCCTGATCATCAGTTAATCAAAGGAATTGATTTGCAGTGCCTGACTGCTACTTACCATCTTAATTCATGTCAACAGTAAGAGTGTCCTAACTTTGTCCCACACAGCTTTTGTATTTTGGCTTTATTTTAGTTAAATAAATATAATGACACAATGCGATAAGTCATGTGTTGTTGTTCATTTATTTTCTAAATCTTAAGACCTGTTAAATGCAAGATAATGTTTTGTTATGTCCTAATACAGAGGAACATGTAATTCAATAGGGTGTCCTAACTTATTCACATGACTGAATATAGCCCTTTTCTCCACACTTTCACTCTAAATGCTTATACAAATAAACTGCGGTGTCACATGTATTTCAGAGTTGTGATGTTATTACTTACTGGCCATGTTTGTAATCCCACACCTGCTGTGAGAGACTCTTTTATATGATGAAGCACTTTCTTGTGTGCACTCATTACTGACAGTCCTGTAAATGTCTCCATCATTTCATCATGTGTGTTTCTTCATTAGAAGCCTGCTAAAAAAGCTGTGCCTGTAAGTACTTAGATTTGGTTTTTAAGCCATTATTATTAGTATCATTCAGAATGGGGTTGGTGCGATTTCAAATTCTCTTGATATGCATGCGGCCACCTCAGCCAAATAAAGACTTTCTCAATGAGTTTTCTGAGTTTCTCGCGGACATTGTCACTAGCTCTGACAAAATCTTACTCTTGGGAGATTTTAATATTCACGTATGCTGTGACTCTAAGCCGCTCTCTACAGGGTTTAAACATCTCATAGACTCGTTTGATTTTATGCAGTGGGTATCAGGTCCTACTCATATTCAGGGACATACTTTGGATTTAATTTTGTCACATGGACTACCTGTATTGGATGTAAATATCACTGATACAGCTCTGTCAGATCATCTACCAATTTTATTTTCTATACCTTCTGCTGGAGACTCATATAAGCATCAACCCTGTGCAAGGTTGACTCGTGTTTTTACTGACTCTTCAATTGGGGATTTTACTGCTTCATATCTTAATTTATCTATGGATTCATGTTTAAGCAATCTTGATGCGGTCAAACATCTAGA
>JAUCMU010000125.1:15657867-15691603 GCA_032275025.1 Enteromius treurensis
GCAGTGAGTATAATGTCTTTTAATGAATCTTTGCAAATCACCTTTCCTAATAATGTGTTAATTAGCAAGTTTCACTATGAATACTGCTAAAAAAAGATCATCTGAAAGCGCCTAGGAAAAGAGGGGCGGAGCTCGTGAAGATTTAAAGGGTAAGTACACAGAACAGAGTGATTTCTTAAGAGCTGTTTTGACAGGGTAAAAGTAACGTTTTGTAAACTATCTTTGAGAAATTATTAAAAAAAACTATATTACAAACTTTCCATTAAGACCATAAATAATCATATTAGGTTGTAGAAAATTCCAGTGTTAAAAGCAAAAAATGATGGTGTTATGATCACCTAGACATTTGGCCAAAAAAAAAAAAAAAATCACCTGGCTTGAATATTATCAAACCACTGTGGGCAGCTTTGGATAGAAATGTGAGAATTCTCACTCACATTCAGCTGGAGACCATTCAACAAGAATCTTTTCTATGAAGGTTGGAAGCTGTATTAAATGCAAATGGTAGTAAAACACTTTAATAACATTAAATTAATATTAAATACGTTAGATATACTGCCTCACTAAACTATAATTTGGAAAGCCTGCATAGAGATAATTATAATCTTTTAAATGATATTAATGGTATTAAATATTTCTGTTTGTCCTGGATCTCTGTTTTGGTACTGATTTGCGGTGAGTGACTTGCACTGCATACTATAATATCTGCTATCTCTCTTTCTCTTCCTCATCTGACTTCCCTTTCTCTCTCGGTCTCTTTCTCCTCCATGCAGTCAGACAGTTGTGACAGGCCTGCTTCTCTCTGACTGATGTTACTGAGATGCCAAATGGGAGAGAGAATGGCAATTATGTCAAACTGCGCAGAAACATGTGTCTGTGTGCACCAGCACCGACCCACCTCGCTGCACCTGATCACTCTAAATAACTCTGAACACAGGTATTCTGTGCCCGTGGCAGGCAGTGAAAGAGACAGAACCCTATCCTGCGGGTTTTGTTTTCCTCATTTTCCTTCCCTCTGTATTGTGTTTTGTTTTTTCTTTCCCCCTACGGCTCTTCAGTCCGCAGCCTTGAACTATCAGAATAAACAACCCGCAGTCTTTCTATTTGTGAGAAGCCTCTAAAGTGTGGTGAGAGACAGAACGGCATTGCTACAGCATTATATGTGTGATTATATATGCATGCACACAAATGTTACTTACAGTCTCTCAGTACGAGACAACAGCTTCCAGTGCTGTACATTTAAAAATAGCAACCTGCAAATACATAGTTATGCTCCAACCACAAAGTGGAACAGTGGACTAAATGAGATCTAGAGCAGATTGTAGGAACATTTCACAAGAGAGAAACACCAAGTGGAGCAAAGGAAAGAGGATTTACATTCCCTTAAGAGAAGGAAGATAGACAGACATAAAGAAATAAACAAAAAGAGAAAAAAATGAATAAATGCTATAGAAAGTAGCCTGGCAGTGTTTGCCAGTAGGGCACCATATGTGGAGGTCTGTTTTCACAGAAAATAATCTCAGTACTGCTTTTACTGCAGATCCACAGGCTGACAGCACTTCCTGGCACTCGGCCAGTAACATGCAGGCTTTAGGATTTGTTCATTTTTGCTACTTATTATTTGGTGGGAGTGTGACAGAATTGTTACAGAGGTTTTGAACACCAGAACCACTTCTTAGGAATGGATAATTGCTACCATGCAACAACACAGTAGAAGAAAAACAGCAAAGTTTGGAAAGTTTGGTGTGTGGTTTAAGGAACTGAGTGACTGAAGGAAAATGTTTGAAAAAGAAAAGAGTTGTGTGTGTGGTGTGTGTGTGTGTGTGTGTGTGAGTGAGAGAGAGAGAGAGAGAGAGGGAGAAAAGGATGGATGGGGGAAGGGGGTTCTTTTTCTAAATCTTGGCTAACATCCAGCTGAAGGTAATCTGTGTTTGTGACCCTCTCTCTCTCTCTCTCTCTCTCTCTCTCTCTCTCTCTCTCTCTCTCTCTTTAAGACATATGATGACTCAAGAAAATTAAATGGTTGAGATGGTACTCTGATAGTAAATCACATAGTATGAAATAAATGATTTGCTAACTGCACTGAAAATTAAATGATTTTCATTCAGAAATTGCTAGTAAATTTCCTAAATAATTACAAAGACACATCAGAAAACACTGAATTAAACATTACATTTTGAAGTAGAAAAACTGAAATAGTATTTTCTTGCAATATGTACTGAAACTTTCAAAAAATAAGAGAATAGTGGTGGCTTTGTTATTATTTCATACAATATTTGTTCTTAAAACTTGTTACCAAATAGTGTTATAAAAAAGTATTTCCAAAGGCACCAGTTACCATATTTTTTGGTCCAACCTTGCAGACAGTAAATTTTAGTCTCTTTTCTTATTTTACACACGAGTGGGCTTGCAGTGGACATGCTACTGTACATGATGTGTTCAGCTTTATATATTTAAAAAATTATGTTAAAATGACTTTAATGTAATGAAATCATGTCATTTTAAGCTATGAAATATACAAAGTGCAGAAAGTTATGAATAATGTGTCACTAAAAATATGAGTTTTCAATTCATTTATATTTCACATCAATGAGTCAGATGTGCGTCAGATATATTCTCTTCCATTTGAGTTTTGCTCTTTTTTTTTTTCCTGCCCATTTGACATTCAGGTCAGAGACAGTTGTCAGAACACGCTATCATCTTTCCCTGATTAATGTATATTAATGCATCTTACATGCATAAAGCCAAGATTTCATTGCTGATAATGTCCACTAAAATGGCCTTGTTTTTAAATAAATTAAACACCCGTGGTTTGGAAGCCAGAGTCTGTATTTCAGATGAATTTTAGAACAAGGCTAATGAGAGATCACTTTAGCCTTTTGATTGATAGTGAATGTGATCTGTAAGAGCCAAACGTCCCCCTAGAGTAGATAGTGAGCATCACTGGCTGCAGTGCTTTCTGAGCACTGGCCCAATTCTCACAGTCCTGCACAGTGAGGCTGCAGAGTAAAATAAACACAAGGTCATTTGAAAGGATTTATGACATGTTTATGGGGCAACAGAATTCACATTCCTACTTCCTGTTCTATGGTTATTAACTAGGTTAACCTAAATGATGCCACTGCTCACATTCTTCTCACAAAACAACAACAACAAAAAACACTTAGAGCCAAGACGAGTGTAAAAACAAAAGCACACACACACACACACACACACACAAATCTTTGAAAGCATCTATCTGTCTATCTATCGATCTATCGATCTATCGATCTATCTATCGATCTATCGATCTATCTATCGCTCTGAGTGAATCTCTAATTCACTTCTTATGGCAATATCATGCAACTTAAGACAAGGGAAATCCAAGTTAAAGGCAATAGAGAGAAAGAAAGTCATGGCAGAAGGAAACATGTCATTATATGCTGATAGAAAGGCACACTGAGGCATATAATGTAATTACTTCCCAACTTTCACAGTGTGTCAATCATGCCACTATCTGCTTATGCTTTAATGGGATATTGAAATGTCCTCTCAGCTGAGAGGCAATGAAGGCTCCTGCTAATTAGTATGAACGAGGAGCGTTAAAATGAGTAATGCTGTGGAGGACAGGTTTTAATTGAGAATAATATAACGCTCTATCCCTCAAATTCATCAAAGCCACACACTAATTGCTCATCAGACTAATGTTGCCACAGACCATGTTTTATTTCTTGTACATTTTTTGGACTAAGAAAGTTTCTTTGCTCTAATTGATGTAAGGTAATTACAGTGACATTTTAGAGTAGGGTGACATACACATTTTAAAAGACAGTGCTTAACAGAAATTAGGAGATAAGTAGATTACTAATTAAGTAATTAGCAGTGGTGTGGTTATGACTCCACGTGTGTCAGAAGGTGAGCCGAAGTCTCGAGTAGGGTGTACCTTTTAGGACATCCTCAGACCTTAGTCATAAAATGAAAATGCGTCATGCCTAAAATGTACACCGTACTCGAAGGCATTGGTCTTAGAAATTTTTATAGTTGTCAACAAAATACCACTTAATATCTCTATCTAAAAACCATGTAAAACTAAATCTTATAAAACATTTGACTATAATCATGAACAGCCTGTGATATAGTGATATCATTTATTTTTATATTATATTATTATAGTTTATAGTATAATAATGGTGTTTAAAACAGGGGTTCCCAACCCTGCTCCTGGCGATCGACTGTCCTGCAAAGTTTAGCTCCAACTCTAATCAAACATACATGCCTTTAATTTTCAGGCGATCCTAAAACAGCTAATTAGTTGCTTCAGGTTTGTTAGATTAGAATATAAGGTCCCACTTTATTTTAAATGGCCTACTATGTAATTACATTTAAATTAATAATTTATTGCAATGGGCTTATTGTTTACAGACATGTTTTTACATTGTACTTATATTTTAATTAATTTCTGTATTTACGTTTATAATTACACTGTTGACCCTTACACCTTAACCCACCCGTAAACCTACCCATACCATCAAACCTGTCCCTAAACTTACCCATGTCCAACTTCAATAGCAGCAAGAGTTTTGCAATATATTATGAACACATGATGTAAGTACATGTAGTAGTTAAGGCCAATTAATATAAAGTGGGAGCGAATACAAATAATAGTTTACAATATCAATCTTGAACAAGCAAACGTATATTATATACAACAAAACCACTCCAGCATAGTAAGCCTATAGTCAAAGAACTTGATTTACAAACATTCACGTGAATCAATCAGGCTTTCCAATATTACTGTAAATATAGCAGAGGACCATTTACTGTAGCATGTTTGATTATTTAAAATGATGAAGCATTTGTTTGTGAAAAGTTATAATACCTTGAAAATAGCTAGTCTAATTTTACGCTACTTATAAGGCAAGGTTATCAGCCTGTATTGTGTTAATCTGATTCTAAAAAAAACATTCATTTGTTGACTTTTATTTGCTAAGTCTAGTCTATTTAATGCATTTGTAAACTTTGTTAATTATGGCAGAGCATTTTAAAATAATGTTGTCTTCATTTTTATGGCTATATTTGAGATGAAAACATTGTAGCACATTATTACCTACATTTAAACAGTGCAAATACAGCAATACAATTGTAATGCCAGAGTGGTAAGGTGTGAGAAAAAGATAGATTAGGAAATGGTGTAGTGAGAAAAAGAAAGCACTTTTATCTTTTATCTCTCTCATCATTACTGAATGCTGTAATAGAGGCGATGCCCCCTGAGGGTTCTATATAAAATGCAAAGACAGCATATTCACACTGCATACTGCAGTATCAGCCATGATGTGGTAGGAAGGGGGGGGCGAGAGTGCTGGAGAATCAAATCTCGTGAAAACATCATTTGTAAAGGGAAGAGTAAATTTATCCTCCTTTGATCCATGTTGTTATTCTTACACACGATTAAGATTCAAATGCACGAGTTTAAAAAACACAAACACAGAAAAATCAGCTTCACCCAAACCCATCAGTGACATACGAGATACATCATTTAGTATTCAGTTACCTTTTCAGATTCTTGTCCAATTCTGTGGTTTGCCCTTTTAAAATAAACATTTTAAATATTTAAACCCTTTCCTCTGGAAGTGTATTTATATTTCTATGGAGATTTCAGCTGGTTTCATGAACTTGCAGTTTTAAGTACTTGTGTTTAGCAGATTTGTTGTTGTTATTACTGAAATTATTTTACTCATTTAAATATGTACAAATGCATCATTTCATGGTTACATCACTGATCAGTGGCTGCGCTAATGAATGCAAAAGTATTTTCTTTTGATGAGCTTTTGGACATGTGAGACCATTTTATTCAATGACAATTCGACTTTATTGCATTACAAAGTGGGGAGAGATCAAAGACCTCCGTGTCTGATAATGAAGACTGAAGGCCAAGGCAATCACACAAACCCAAGCGCCTAAGAATATCATCACCCCTCTACAGTATATGAATCCTGTAGCTGAATCTTGAGTTTATCTGTTCTATACTCAACGGAGCAAAGCTGATTTGTCAGTTTGCCAAGGTCACAGCAGATGATGCTCTTCTTTAGATTCATAGCAGAGAATAATTTGGAGCTCTGGGTGAAACAAAAAAACTGTGGGTCACACGCTTGAGACCCAGAAGACAAGAGTCGCACATAACAAATGCAAAATGATGTGTAGGCTGCTATATGATAAATCACAAGACAAAATACACTGCACAATTGAATTTGTATGTATCATGAAAGGGCAAGTATAAGGTGTCGTTATCACATTGTATATCAGTGTGGCCTATATAAAAATGCTGCTTAAAGATTTGCATTATGTGAAGATCTATTTGGCCTTGTTTTATAATAAGCTCATGAGAATTGAGATATGAATATTATTGATGCCACCGATGCCTCTTCTTATACATCCACAGCTGTTCGGTCTAATTTAGAGCACACTGCCACAATGGAGAGATCACAGGCTTAATATGAGGGGCGCATAAATAAAGATTATTAGGTTAATTAATTATTTTGCATTTATGATTCTTTTATACCTCCACATAATTACTATGGGCTGCTATAATTGAATTTGAACTTGTGCCAGAGTGGGATAATTTGTTTTCAGGTTACCAAATGGTGACAATGTTGCCGGGTGTAGAGGAAATGACATGAAGTGTGAGTGCGGCATAATTCATCTGTTCTCAGACGCTGACACCAAACCCACAGAGAGGAAATTAATTCAGTCTCCCTCCTGCCACATGGGCAAACAACATTACACACACAAATAAATAATAACAGAGAATCAAAGATGCTCCTGCGCACATCAGATCGGGCCGCATTCATCACCGCACTTATCAAATGTAATAACAACAACGTGGAATGTGGAACACCCTCCTTATCTGATTGCCTGTGTGTAGATAACATTCATGCATGTGTGTTTGTTTGTCTGTTCATGCATGTTTATTGTATGAGTGTCTGTCTGAGGGGAAGAAAGAAATGCTATGCATATAATGTGCATACACTCCATGCATTTCTTCCCCTTTGTAAAATTCTTAGCCCTTGTAGATAATTTTTTTATGCGGAAAAAACACATCTTAATTAAATTTTTGGCTGTTTTGTGTAATATGGGATTATGCATTGCACGAGAGTGAACATTTTCAAAGGAAACACTGTGAATGCAAATGCAATCATGATTGCCACTTACCTTTCAGCTGAGCCTCTGTTTTGCTGGTGGAGTTACTTTCATCTATAGCTCTCCGATTTAGACCCCTGAGATTACACAACTCATCCCATCCCATACTGCACTATACATGCGTGACAATTTTTTCAAGAAAAGAGTTCTCAGCAACCTTTCAGCTTGTATGAACAGAAAATAAAAGGTTTTAGTTTTGTGTGTTTGTGTGTGTGGCATTAAATACGACAACATTCTTTATTATAATTTAATAATAATATAATTATTTTCCAGACATCAAATTTTATTTGTTTTCACTATTGCACTGCATAATAATCTGAATGCTGTAAATCCATGCTGTTATTCTAATGACATAACTTTAATGAGAAAAAAAATTAAATGAAAACATTCGTATTGCTCTTCTAAATGATAAATCATTGGAAATTGCCCCCAGTGTGTTTGTAGCCTGTAGCCCCTGGTGGTCATACTTGGAAATGTTATCCAGCTGCTTCAACAAAATGTTTGATTTGGCTGCAGGAACATATGTATATATGTCCCATCCTCTCTTTTTCCAACTGCCCCATATTTGTCTTGCATTAGTTAAGAAATACACAACTAATGGCTTTTTTCCTAAAGCATTGCTTACCCTTAAAAGCTGCCTATTCACATGCAAATGATCCACCCAGGATATTCTGTTCAAACGTCTTCTGCACATTTTGAACACTGAATTGCATAGGAAAAGAAAAGATTTGCATAGAAAAGGTGCATAGGGTGTCTTTACTTTTTAAGAATTGTTTATATTTGATATGACCTAATAAAATTATGTTTTATGCCTTTGTTTCAATTTATAATTAATTTTTGTTTAATTAAACTTCTTGCTTCAGATCAAAGTGCAGTTTCGTGTTCCTGTTGGAGTCTGTAAATGGGCAGAGAATTTCGAGTTCCCTGCATGTATATTTAATGTGTTTTTGAGCAAGATGAAAAAAAGGAGGAGACTTGTTAGTGTTTAATGCCCTGTTATGTTGGGATTTACAAGAGATTCTGTGATGTTGAGTTGTGGAGTCTGACTTTAGGTTGAGGATGAGCTAATGGGAATGAAGGCCGCCATGAACTCTGCTTTAAACCAAGAGAAAATACTGTATACCAACTCAGTTGTACAAATGTGGTGAGAATTTGTAGGCCAACTCTGAAAGCTATTTTACCCTTGGGAACATCCTATGGGTTTGAGAATAGTGCTTTTCTTTTACAAGTATACTCACTAGCCTGTGGTTAGAGAGACTTTCAAGTTTTGTTCTAAAACATAAATCACATATACAGTGAAATCTCACTTTGTTTATTAAAACCAAAAAGTTGCTATTTACAAACTACAATGGTTGCCCTATTCATCTGTCAGCGTGTCATTTATGTTGTTCAACAAAACATGAAAGTCTCTTCAGGTAATAATTACCGCAGCTTACTTTAATTTACTCATCACAAACTCATGATCTCAAAAATTCTAATTCTTAAAGGTTTTAAACGCTATGGTTAACAGCTGCTTCTCACAGTGTTAAAAACAGGTGGCATTAATGATTCTATGAAGAACCTTGACAATCCTTAGTCGAAATATGCTCCTTGGTTTTTTAAAATGTTCTTCAAAAATGGTTGTTTTCAGGAACTGTTCACTAAAAGGTTCTTTGGGGAACCAAAAATGGTTCTTTAATGGCATCACTGCAAAAACATCCTGTTGCAACCGTTATTTTTAAGAGTATACAGTATGTGCGTTTCCACCGACTTACACTATATAATAATAATATAATAAATGTATTATCAGCATGCTAATGTGCAAAAAGTTTGGTAGCTAGTACTTAAAGTGCATTCACTCACACAATTGGTATTAAAATTTTAATCATAAATAAATATATCCTTATAAATTTCAATACATAGGCTATTCAAAAAGCACATAGTGGCATGTTACAATGCCTGATATAGAGTTTATATATATATATATATATATATATATATATATTATTGTTATTATTTTTTTTCAAAAACAAACAAAAAGAAAGTTGACGCAAAAAACAGCTTATTGATTATGAGTTTACTATATTGGCTGTTTGGTCCATGCATGTAATGTACGCGGGTTTTTTTTTTCTGGGGCTGATAGGGGAGTGGCGATGGGTGCTCGGGGAGTGGTCGCATTGAGCCCCACTCTCTCCCATACTCCTCCATCACAGCTTGATGTTGGCTGAAGTAAACAGAAGACCATTGGCTGTCCAGAGTCCCTCAAGCGCTGTAATGAATATGTAAACACCGCTTCCCAAGTTTCTTGGACTAACGGTGCCATCGGACAGTATTATTCATGTGTCTGGAGGGCTTTATTTTATTGAATTAGCCAAGCTCTAGAGGCTAAAGTGTCTCCAGATCTCCAACTGACCGGCAGCGGTTCATTTGAAACGTAAAGTGTGGATTGATGGAGGGGTCTTTGAAACACTGAGAGCGGGAACAACCTTGTGTTTAAATCATCCAGGAGCCGAGCTTGTCTGTGAGCGTGTATCTGAGCGGAGAACATTAACGTTACAGCGGAGTTGCAGTTTGCCGGCTTTCTTTGTGTTGCTTTTCTCCAAGCATGCTTGAACCTCGCAGCGCAGGAGCAGTTTAACATCGGCAAGCCTTCCTCAACATCCCAAAACTATGGCCAGTGATCACTGCTCATAGAAGAGGATTACTAGAACTCCTTACATCATCCTTTTATCCTTTCTCTGTCCCATTGAGCTACATTAAACCCGCGTTGTTCACCGCTTCCCTCTCATTCACCGCGCCTGGATTGTTGAAGGACAAGTAAGAGAAAAATTGCGCCCTTTTCATAGAGCAGCGCTTCGCCGAGAGGAAACATGGATGTATTTTATCCGTCTGCCGGAGGGAATTCTATTCCCGGAGACCCGCAAAACCTGGATTTTTCCCATTGCCTGGGATACTACAACTACAACAAGGTAAAAGACTCAGTTTGAACCCCTGAGCTGGTGTTTCCAAACTAGGAGCGCAAAGTTGATTCTCTTTGGTTCAGTACATTTGAAACGGCGAGCGGTGTAGCCTTTTTTTGGGACTACATATCTGTTTTTAACCTGTTTAAGTAAGATGAGGTAACTTTGGAGAGGTTTAATTAAAGGGTCGTGATGTTTTCAGTGATTTAACTTTGTAAAGCACCATCATTTAGAGCAGGTGGAAGAACTACTGCCAAAACACGCTCACACGTGGCAAGCCATTTTAACATTTATTCCAAGAATGTTTTTTTTTTTTTTTTAAATGTTATTAGTACTCGTTTTAAATAACTAGTAGTTACTTTGGTAGTGACTAACAGTATCTTTTTTTCACTGATAACTATTTTACTCATTGGATACCGATAGTGATGCTATCTCACAAGGAAAAATAATTACTTATTACAGTTTTACCAGCACTTATATGTTGGAAACTAGCACCTACTTAAGCAACACTTAAAAATCATTATGACAAGTTACAATGACCCCCCCCCCTCCCCCCCCTTGCATGTCATATATAATAAGTTGTCAGTAGGTTTGCATCATAGCTTAATTCTAAATCTTACTAGTAACAGTTTTAGAGTCTGTTCAGTATCTGCTAGGAAAACTGCTGTGATAAATACCAAAGGAAGAAATTGATAGTCATTATATCAGTCATTATTAGATTACTTACTAGTTATTGGTGTAATTAATACATGTTTAAATGGCTTGCCACACACAGCACTCTTTCTGTGCTGTTTCTTAATCCTTTTATTTTCCTTAAACAGTGTTGAGTCAGCCTATGATAGACATTTTAAGAGAGGTTTCACCAAGAGTCAGCCCCACTTTTCCTTGTGTCCTTTTGCCTGCAAGTTACTTCCATAACCCCTTAGGTCTATGGATTTAGTAATGACTCTATAGAAGGGGGATGCATGCCTTCAGCAGTTGAAGAAGACTTTCAAACAAAAGGCTGTCAGTGTTACAGGACAATGCGTGAATTGTGCTGCCTTACAAACTCTGCTTAATATGACAGGAATGTTTTTATGCGCTCCTTGGGGAACAGTTCTGCGATTCCAGGATTTTAGCCCTCCCAGCAAATGTTGTTGTTTAGTCATTCGCAGAACTATAAAATCTCATGTCACAGTGTCTTAGACTGGCAGGTGTTGCCTGTGTTTAGAGGGGCTTGATTTTGTTTAGGCAGCTCTCTCATCACACACTAAATTATTTAGCCCTATTGATAAATAGTGTCGGAATTGTAAGTATAATAGATTGTGGTGATAGACAGTAATGCACTGCAAATGTGTTTTACTGTAAAGACACGTTTAACCTTTTATTATCTATTCCAACTCAAACTAAATTATATGTTGTTGCTATATACTATAGTTTGCATGGAAAACAAAGTTTTGTTGTAATTAGTGATCCTTTTGTTTGAGGTTTGAGTCGAAGCAGAGTTGCCTGCTCTTCAGCATTTACCACCTGCCAATATAATTATATAATGCTTGACAAACCTAAAGCAACCTAAGCAGAAATTTGACCCATACTTTTTAGCCTTTATATATATATATATATATATATATATATATTTCCTGCCCTACTTGGCCTATATGAAGTAACATCTTTACAAAAACTCAGAATGTACTCTAACCATAACTGCTTTATTTATTATGAAGTGGTAGTATCTAGCTGTTTTAAACACTGTCAAATGTGTTTAGATTCTGTTTTGAGAACTTTTTTGGATGCAATGTATAGTCATAGTCATCTCACTCCAAACATTCACCAAACATCTCACATTACATTCACACTAACATTGCTTTTAGGCATCACATCTTTCTTAATATCCACAAAACAAAATAGTTCAACTTAATTTGGTACTGAAATAAAGGCAAAATCCTGTGTAAGGGTGAGATGGAAAATAGTGGCAGATGAGAGAAAGAAAAAAAAAAAAAACGGGATTGTGTACTGCTCTCCACCTGCTCGTAACGCAGCTTCAGGTGTTTACAAAAAATAATAATAATTTTAAACAAGCTGAACAAGCTATGTTGAAACTGAAACCACAGGCTTTGGAAAGGTCAACGATCACAACTGATTTGCAAACATCCAAAAAAAATGAGGTGTGTCCAGTCGACAGTTTTAATAATGTGATTGTTTTAGTGCAGTAACAAATCCGTGTCTGGGGCTGTCCCTTCTTAAACTGAACTTTAGGTTATCCAGTTATCCTGTACCCTTGAGGCAGCTATAAGGGGTCTTGATTTGTGTCTGCAGCCACATTGTGTGCAGTGGATTCTGGGTAATGAGTGTGGTTTGTGCAGGAGCATTGGGTTTATGAAGCGAACACATGTGGTAGCAGTCAGTGAAATTTACTAGAAAAGTGTTCCTGATGGTTTGAATAAACCAGTGCCTACATTTGCAGGATGCAGTGTGATTTTATTTTTGCAGTTTAGAGTTTTGTGGAATTTTGAATGACACATGTAAACGCTGTTTCTGTTCAGCGTTTGGTCCAGTTTTGGTTTGTATCGATCAGCTGTTCTTAAATATCAAAGACAGATCTGTCCCACCGAACTAAACTCCGTGCTTGCTTTGTAATTTAGTGAGTTTGTGGTTGTATTTACATAATGTCAGGTACCAGTAATTTGCATTCTAGGTGAATTGTATTTACTCTGTCTGATCATTTACAGATGTCTAATAATATAATAGAAGGAGCCTTTTTATTATGCAAAGGCATTACGTTTGACGGATAATCTTCACTAAAATCATTCAAGACTGTTGCAAAGGAGATAGTATAATGATTACATGGATAATGAGACAGCACATTTTGGCAGGGAATGTCCGTCTTTCGTTTGGTGGTTGTCAGCATTCCTAAACCTATTCAATCTCTCTCTCTCTCTTTTTCTCTCTATCCCCCTCTCCCTTGAAAAGCATCATTCAGTTATGCAAGAGATGCATGATTCTCTTTGTCCTGGAGATGTTTGTGTGCGTGTGCATTTTGAATGGACATAAACAATCACTTTAGAGCTGCTGCAAAGTTGTGCACACTAATTCACTTATTGTTTAAATGTAAAGGACAAATGTATGTTGTGCAAATTATACAACAAAACAAAGCCATAAAAGGTTCATATAGTCAACACTGAGGTTTTTTTAGTACAAACTCCCTGCAGGGGATGACAAGTTGTGTGGATTTAGTCAGACTGTTTATAGAACAAATCAGAGTTTGTTTTGACATGCTGAGTTATTGCAATTTCAAATGACATTTACTTTCCTTTGATAGCCAACTTATCAGTGTTTACTCGTAATTATCTTTCATAACAGTCAGAGTTTGGTATATAATTTCAAGAACTTTTAGGAATGCGTACATTTCTGTTTTCTGTCAGTGAAAATATCACATATTGAAATAGAAGGCATTTGAGGAATTACAGAAAGTAATTTAGTTGAATGCATATTTGCAGAAACTAAGGCTGTTATGATCAAGAAATACTGACAGTTGCCATATTATATATATATATATATATATATATATATATAGTAAAATGTTGCCTTAATTGTTTTTTCTTAAGCTATGTATCTAAAGTTAAATATAGAGTAATGCTCTGAATAAAGACAGAAATGTTTCCCACATGAGTGAAGGAAATCACTTTTACACAAACTGTTTGCAGCTGCTGGCACTGATCAGATTTTCCAGGAAAGGCTATGTGAAAATACAATCTCATATAGCAGACTTTATGAACTTTGAGGATATAGATGCTGTTTCATGGACCTGTGCCAAAGACAAAGGCTAGAGGAAATGAGGTGACAGCAGCAGGAAATGGCAAATGTCAGTGTTGACTACATTCAAGTGCATGTATTCACTCGTTATCACCCATCTCATCCCCCAGGTACATAGCTTTTCAATTCAGCCCTAGTGCTGATCCATACAGCAAGGGTTAAATTACACGTTCTTACATTCAAATCTGTGTACAGTGATACAATGAATGTACACAGCAGGTGTCATTGCACACATGGACAGGAAGCAGCATAGATCTGATTCAGGAGTTTTAATCGATGTAACAAAATCCTTTGTAGGGCAAGTGGATACGTGTGTTTGTAGAGATTCTAGTGGCAGATTCTTTCTGAATGGAGGATTTTCGGCAAATGATACTTAGTGTCAGAAATAAGAGAATTGCTGATGAAAGGTCTTTTGAAAAAACGATCAATTGTTTTTGTCCATGCAATGACTATCAAAAAAATAAATAAATTAATGTGTTTGAAGGAAGAAAGCAATACAGGTTTGGTATATACTCGAGGGTGAGTAAATGATTAATTTAAGAGAACTATCCCTTTAACTACCTGATCGACAGCTGAAGAAAATAGCAACTGTTAGCCTATATGCCGACTCTGCAAATGATATAGTTTCACTTGCCATCTCCATTCAAACAACATAGCATTTTGAGATGTTTAACATTTTGAATCTGAAATGTTTCTCATTGCTTTTGCCAGGAATGCTGATGTATTTATTAAAAGTGGAAAGCTTTCATCAGGATATGATTTCACAAAAATGGCAGACGGTTGCGAAGGTTGTCATTTGGACTTGTGGTGTTTGTGGCCGGCTACATGTAATCTGCTACTGAGTGTTCTGATCTTGCATTGACACTCAACAAAACGACATGCCAATCACATTAAGTTCCCTTCATGTGCGTCATTGCACAAGTACTGACCTCTCTCTCTTCTGCTGCCCTTTCTTTTCTGATTCCGGCTCTCTTTGTGTTGAACCATCAATTTAAGTGAACTTAGACTTAATGTGATTTCGCCTCCAGGATGAAAAGTCACTTGATGGTACTAGTCGCATATAGCCAGCCACGTTGTATAACCTACATAATGTATCTCTTCTGTGCATGGAAGTGTCATCATTCGGTGTAAATAGCAATGTAATTCACTCGAGTCTTTCGCAGCAAATCGTAACCAATGGCCATCTCAGATGCATCGGTGATGGATGGAAGAAAGGTAACCATGCCGGTACAAGCCCCAGGCTCAAGAGCTCATTTCCACTAACCCCTATCAGCAGACTCTTTAATAGTGGCTATGATTGATTTAGTAGCTGGCTGATATGATGTTGTGTGCCTGGGCAAATATGTAAATTTGTAGCTGACACACACCATTAGCCAGGCCGGATCACGCTCTATAAATCATGTCTTTAATCCTCTACATGCTGCTTCCTGTAAATGCTCTTCATCTCATTTCCTCCGATATTACCTGCGTGCCTCTTTTGGTCGCTATACATTGAGGTAACTGATGGTATGAATGTCTTTTTATACTTCTAAGTGAGACACAGTTCTGAATGTGCAGGATGAAACTGAGTAAAATAATAAAAGAAACCTGAAGTTATGTACTCACATGTGTGTGTGTGTGTGTATTTAGATTGTGAGAGAGAGGGAAGGTGAGACAGAGAAAAAGAAAGGAATCATTGATCCCGAGCTGCTGAAAACTGTCACCAAATCTTCCCCTGAGATTGTGTTGAACAAAGGTTTGATGGCTCCTCTTCAAGACAGGAATGTGCCCCATGCTAAGGGCACAGCACATCTGACAACACATTGTGCTGATGCCAGTCAGCTATGTGGAGAGGGTTTAGCATGTCCTCCTTCTTTTGTTAAGAGCCCAGCTGAAATTCTGATTCTCATCCTGTTCCAAAACACTTCTCAAATCTTATTGTTACGAAACAAAGGGTGCCAATCTGGAATGCTGATCACTCAGAAGATATTCCAGTTATGACAATGGCTTCCGATAAGAGAGAAAGGAAACTTTTCCATACATTGTTTTAGCTTGATGGGGTCACCAAACATCTCTGTTTTGATGAGCAAGGCAAGATGTAATGCTACAGTTTTCCACTTCTTTTGGGGTTTGTATGTGTGGAAAGAATATTTAATGATGACCTATTGTTGTATTATTTATACAGAGCTGTTGATTGACTTCTTTGTGTATTGCATGCTTATGCATGTACTTTTTTAAACTGCTGAGTTAAGTCACAAAGGAATAGAAGTAGCAGCAGTTCTTTTCAGCTGTATTATGAAGTGCATCAGAGTGAAACAGAGCTTTGGAAAAGAAAAATTGTAGGGTGGTTACTTGGTTCTATTCATCGGTTGTTGATTGAATTGAGCTGAATACAACTTTTATCGAAATCGTGAAACTTACAATAATTAAACAGAAATGTATTCAAAGCTTAACAAAAAACAAAAAAAAATATATATATATAAATACTGTGTTGTGTACTTTTTTCTGCTACATGAATTCTTCTGGAAAACATCATTTTAAAAATAATGTTTCAATAATTGTATTATAAGTACTAGTAGTACTATGATGACATTAAATAATATTTCTGTCACTGTGTTTTTGAAGTTAAACTGATCTTTTGTTTAAACAGGTTGCTGTAAAGACCTTGAGGTTTCTGTTTGTATACTGTATGATATGATGGTAGTTTTGCTGAAAATAAATGGTAAAGTGCTCATGAAGTGACTCAGAGCAGTTCTGGAGATTATTCATGTGCTTATGTACTCCTGTATTGAGCTGGCAGAGGCTGAAAACACTATGACCATCACACACACACTTCAGTAGTAAACAAAACCATTCATGCAGAGACACACAGAACATGCAGGATTCAGATTTTAATGGTATTTTTGCAACTTAATATTTACCAGACACTAGTCCATGTCACATTTTGATTTACGTGTACTGTTCTACATTTGATGCATCCATCCAAGATTTAGCAATTTATGTGACGTTCTGAGTTATACAGTTGCATAAATTCCATTATTATGATTGAAACTCTGTCTGTGTTTTCCGCATCACGGGAGTCGTAGGGCCCTATGTATGTAACCATATAATCTGGCAGAACATTTAGAGTATTTAACATGGACTGTTTTATTCAAAGTGTGAGGTTACAAATATGCATGGGTTAATTCAATAAAATCAACAACATGCATTTAGAAAATAGAATTGGATGATTGGATTTTCATGTCGACGTGTAAAGTGTGTGATCTGACAGGTTTCCAACAAATACTTTTTTTTCCTCTGCACCGAAAACAAAACTGCTGTGTGTCATGACAGTCTCAGCCAGTAAGATGTTTATCGTACATTTATGTAAGGTTTGGACAAATGAGCGTTTGCTGTGGGTGGAGATGACCTGCAAAATAGAAATGAAAGTAATTAAAAACATTGTCCTCTTGGTCATTGTTATTGTGGTTGTTTAGACATACTTCTGACACACAAATAAGCAATGGCTCTTATCCTTTGTCATTTTATTGCATCAAGTTAGGACACAGTGAAAATCTGTCTGAATATATACTGAGCTTTATATAGCTCTTCAAGTGTAGTGTTTCTGAGATTATAATTGCACTAATGATTGCTCTCATTTCCTTTGACCTTTTATACATCATTAAAGCTAAAAGTAAGTAGGGGAAACAGACTATTTAAAGAACAGTCTGCAAAGTGTATGTTCATGGCCCTACAAAGTATATTTTGGTCTCTCAAAGCTCTCACAAGCTTTGTCCTGCTTCTCTGAAGTTATCGACCTCTCAGGCTTATTGCAGGGATATTTTCAGTGACCTAAAAACAGCTTTTGCTATGAATCAAGTGGTTACTAAAGATCCAGTTGGCACTCCATAAGTGTGCAATGCAAAAAAAACAAAAAACAGTTTTCTTTATTTATGGTTAAAACAGCTGCTTTTTTAATCTTTTAGAAGTTGCTCTAGATAAGAGCAATGTCTTATCTAATAGTCTTAGCATTTAATCAACTCAAGCTCATCTAACAGAACTAAACACTTTTGATTGTTACTTTATACTGAGGGTAACATGAGGCTCTACATATTCAATCATTTGTGACAAAGAGGTACAGTGTCAGTTGTTCATTTAATGAAGACTGTGTGGTTTTCATCAAACTCCGTTTTTTTTTATATCCTGTCGCAGAAGTGAGTAGTGACAGAAAAAGAGGAAGAAAGGAGGGAGAATCTCATTATTGTAACTGAAGAATGATGCCTGAGATACCACGTGTCAGATGATAATAAAAAATCACACTACAGAGCTTCTGTTAGTCCTTTGTCAGGTTACTCCACGCATTCCCACAATGCCCTGTGGCTCCAGGTTGTCCTGTACGAACTGACAAAGACAGCAGGTGTGCAAATACTAGTAAGGCTCACTGAGCAAAGAGTTCAGATAGTGAGGGTAAACAGAAGACTCATTTGAATGAGCAAACAGAACACGTATTAAAATGACTCGTACGAGTTGCAACATTCATAGACATAGAAGACTGTAGAGCTGTTACATTAGTCCCTTCTTTCTTTCTATCTTTCGTTACATAATTTGTCTTTATTTGTTCCTGCTTTCTTTTCTTGCTGTCTGTTTTCTCTTTCTTTCTCTAAACATGAAATTCAGTTGGATTTTAAAACCAGTAAGGTGATTGAATGCAGCTGGAGAGTGTGCTATGGAAATTAGGGACCAATGTATATTTGCTATTAGCTTAAAAAAGGTCATCTGTTACTGACACTGTTGGAAACTCCTCCCCTACTTTTCCCATAAGGTATCTGGGTACCTGTTAAATATCTTCAAATCCAGTTCTTCTTCTCAAATTAAAAAGCTACCCTCTCCCTGTCGATTTAAACTGGAACCTTTCATAGAGGTGCATTAGACTGATAAGAAATAAATAGACCCTTTGTTCTTCATGGGAATGTAATACTCTGTAATTTATGTTAAATAAATTGTTAGGCCATGTGCACTTTGGTTCTACAATGTACTCTCTCTCTCTCTCTTTCCTCTCTTCTTTACTTTGTCATCTATTTTTCCGAACTGATTTGGTTTCTTGTGTTTACATTAGCCCTTCACAAAAATCGGATTCTCAGCATGTTGATTCACGGCTGTTCCTTTGGACTCGTTCGCTCGCACTTGCTACTTACTTTGTCAAAGCCAAAGAGGACCCGGCGTTGTCTCCCATGCCTGAGGCGGAACAGGAGCATGGTTTTGTTCTGTAGCGGCACATTGCTCCAAGGGCACTGATTTCCAAAGGCTGGCAGCTTGTGCTGACATGCCGACTCATTTAAATTGTGCTTGACAGAACAACCCAGGGCAATTAATCATTTGACTAGCATGTGGAATGATGCTGTATCACAGACAGAGGAGAGAGAAAAGGACCTCTCGCACGTTTGCTCTTCCTATCCGATTCGCCAACCATGAAATTGTTATCATGCCCATGACAGCGTATTTTCCCTTGTAATAAAAATCTGCTCCATACAGAGGAGATCTTCTTTTCATTAAGACAGGGCAGTGGACATTCGCTTGCTGTCACTTGTATCGTAACACATTAAGACATATGTTTTCTGTTTGATGCCAAATGAAGGCAAGGTTCTGCCAGAGGCAAGAATGACAAAAAAGAAAGAAAGAAAAGGGGGGGGGGGGAAAGTTTGACGCTGTGTTAGTTTTTCATAGCCACCAACCATATGGTTTGCCTCACTGCTGAGCCAGCTGCTGATATTTATTTCATATGCATATTAAAACTGGAGAGTGGATGCTTTGTAGACGGTTTCCAAAAATTGTACAGTGATTGCTTCATTGCTGATGGGTCTTTTATAAGCCTCAGAGGAATCCTTGAGAGAAACACCAGTCTACACTCTGCTAAAGTGTGATTGAATGTTGCATTTAGCCTCTAATAAAGTTCTATTGGAGACTTCGGCAGCTGGCTCCCATCTGGAGTTTGTGGAGAGGCTTTTACTGTGTGCGAGTGTGTTTTGGGGTGCGAGGGGCTTTTATTTAAATATATTAAGGTAGGCGTAAAAAATGGAACACCTCCTTATTGTGAAATGAAATTTGACTGGAAGAACATTGTGGTTATTATGCGAAAAGATGGCAAGGTTGATTTGTGCCACAGAAGCTGGATGACTACAAAGAGGACCTTCAGAGAGTTCAGTGATGTCTTAGACATGATGTTTGGTTGAAACCGATGAAACCAAAGTATAAACAGAAGAGGTTTGCAGTTGGTGCTAACAACCCAATGTTACTGGATAAATGTGCCATCTGGATTTTTTTTTTTTTGTGTGTGTGTGACAGTTCAGAATTTAAATGTCTGGTGAATTGCGCTAAAATGTTAATGCGCTATCCTTTTTGAATAATGTATCACTTACACCAAACCTAACACCAAATAGTGTTAACAGAAGCAAGCCTGAAATAAAATGCATTAGTTGAAGCAATCATGCCATTCACTCTTGCATTTCAAGTCTTTGGGCTCTTTTATTAATGCGACTCGCAACAAAACCCAAACGCTTTGCATCGCAAGTGTAATGCTGTACCAGGTGGGCTACAGAGCAAGGTTACTGTTTCAGATGAGCTTTACATAGGTGCTGGCCATGTGATGTAAATGTCAAAATGTATTAGTCTACACATCATGTGACATGGTTGAAGTGATGTGAGGTCATAACAGTATTTTGCAGTAAGTTTGGTAAACTGAGATGATGTCTAATCTAGGTTAGGGCTGTTGCGATAACCGCAATATTGTAATACCGCGCTATTGACAAGCCAACCGCAGAGGAAGGAAAGCAACCGCAGAAACCGGGGCAACCGCAGGGACAGGGTTAATTTTTTTCTTCTTCTTCTTCATGAGGCTGTGACCTTATTGTTTTACAATTCATCACCTGTATCGAATGTTAAATAAATGAATAATGATACCAGAGTGTTACGAGTGTAATTTTCCCGCGAACTGTTAACATCCGGGGTTTGGTTGATTTTGAATACTGAAACGATGGCAGGCGCTCTCGTCCCAAAACCTAATGTCACGTCGCCAGTTTGGGTAATTTCGGCTTTCAACTCAATGAAAAGGGTGAGCCGGCAAATTTAGATGAACCGATTAGCAAAATTTGTACCAAAAGGTCCCTGTGACACGCGGCAATACATCTAATTTGCGGTGTCATCTCGCTAACTGTCATCCAGCCATTGAAGCGCAGCTGCCTCTTCCAGCATCAGGTCGCGGAGCAACATCAAAAAATTGCGAAATCGGTCAAATACAACTGTGAAAGTAACCGGTATAAATGTGTTACACAGTTACACAGTATCTAGTTGAGGAGATGGTTCCATTCAATACAGTGGAGAAACCTGCATTCAAGTCAATGCTTGAAAAATTCGACAAGCAGTATGAGTTGCCGGCAAAACCTACTTTTCAGAGACTGCTGTGCCGAAAATGTACAACACGTTAAAGACAAAATTATTTCTTATTGTTTGTTTATTGTTAGCCTACTTTAGGATGATTTGATTTCGTGTTTTAAATTGGAAAAAACATGTTCTTATTGCTGTTTGGCATAAAAAAAATAAACAAAAAATGTTTTGTCTCTCTGTCAGTTAAAAAGCAACAATGCATGCTACATAACTCAGCAATAGAGCTTTGTATGCAGTAAAATCAAGATTTGTATTTATTAATTTTTTTTAACGGCGGTAATACCGCATACCGCGCTATTGAGCCACCCATAAAAACCGCAAGGGAAATTTCCTTACCGCGACAGCCCTAATCTAGGTAATCATCATTTATATAAAAAAGTGGTGTTTTTTGCCGAGTTCAGACTGCACGATTTTAGCCCCGTTTTTGACTCGCCGACAGGTTTTGAGAAATCGCCGATAAATGCCCGAAATCACAGGAAATTCGGTGCTCGTTCACGTGAGTGACAATCACACAGTGTGAACTATCAGTGACGCGATCTGAGAGAATCACAGACGTGTTGCCGACATCCGTGAGATATTTGGCATGCTAAATATCTGGACCTGTCGGCGATTCAGGATCATGCCGTGTGAAATGTCTTCTGACTGAATAACATCGGCGATTATCTACAGCCAATGAGAGAGCAACATCCAGGGCAGTGGGACGTTGGGGGAGGAGTTACGAAGTTATAGAAGGTAATTATTCTCGTCCATAATCTTCTTTTCGTTGCAAATGAGCACACATGCAATTTGTATGGGAAGCGTATTTTGCTTGCTATTATTTTTAATAAATAATCTTGCACACGTGACCTCGTGTTGTTTCCATGTCACTTCTCGCGTGGGTTTGGCAGTGAGATAAAGTTGCCGGCGATTCTTCCTATTGTAAAATCATGCAGTGTGAAAGACCCTTTCTCCGATCTATCATTTAGTGTGAACACAGCAGCGACTGAATTATACCACAGATAGTCATGCAATGTGAAAAGACCTGTGACGCAAATACTTTGAAAATCACGCAGTCTGAACTCGGCATTACTGACACTAGTGTTCATTTAAGCTATAAACTGCAGTAAATTGTGTTTATACGTGTTCTTTTGGAGTTGTTGGTGCAGGCATATTTTCACAATGAACCTAGGTTTGGTATCCACATGGTGTAATAGTTTTTTGTATGAAAGTGATCTAATTTCAAACATGATGTTTTCTTCTGTTGTCAGCATACAGATGCAGTTGTGCTTTTAGTTGCAATGTTTTTCTCAGATGCAAATTCTTGGAAATGAAGCCTTTAAATGCATCACTACCAAAGGGGTTTAACAGGATGATTCACCATGGAACATATCACTTGTGAGCACTTTGATTCTTTTAATACATTTAATCTACACTTCTCATTCTTATCATTGATCCTTTGTACTATAGCTGCGGTAAATAAAACCTCAACCTCTGTTTTTGCTCATCTCCTTCCCTTTCTCTATCTCTCTTCATTAGTTGATATAATGGAGCGTTGTAAAATGTATTATAATGAGTTGAACCAAAAGGTTACAGTAGAAGTTAACAGCTAATAAAAGTGATGAAAAATAGTCTAACAAGAGTGCTTTGTTCAGTGTTTAGGAAGCAACTCTGTGGCCTATAAAGTGTCTTATATCAATAAGGATTCCTATGTAAGCGTTTGCTGCGTAATATTTTTGATCGTTTTCAATATAATTAACTTTTGATTCACAGTTTTAAGAGATTCAACTTAAATTCACTTTTTAAACGCCCACTCTTCTGTACAAATGACGCCCTCAGGATTTAATTGCACTTTTTTGGGGCGGTTAACAGTTATTCGATTTGACATTATAACTGTTTCATTCTGCTCTGTGTGCTTTCTAAAAACTGACCTTTGAAACTTATTGGAACTGATCGTAGTTCACCCTCAAATATGTCCCTAGCAGAGCACACACTCCTCAGTAAATGGAGATGAATAATCTTTGCAAATAACGAGTAACACTTGCATTTTTAATATTTGTTAGAGCGATTCAACATAGAAGCCAATGGCATGGGTCTGAGGCGGGACGTAGAGTTTATCCAATCAAAGGCAGGCCGGTAAAGTGTTTGGAGAAACCTACCCGGAAACCTGCCGTTGCACTGCTAATTGTCCAGGAATTAAACACTTCACCTTTAATGAACTTGCATGACTTTGTGTGTTTTCTATAAATGTACAGTTAGTAGAGGTTACCAGATGTTGCAGCAGCATTAGCATCTGTTCGCTTGGACCGCCGGACAGTGCGCTTCGGAGCCTTACACTCTGTAAAACCCCCAATGGTAGATTGTTTTAGGATCATTACCCTTCTCACTCACCCTGATAAAGCTTGTATGAGAGCGTTCATCTCCCCATTCTCCTCTGAGCCACATGTCAGAGCCCCAGAGACTGGAACCTCCAAAGCTCTGTTTACACATGAGCTCAATGCACTCCTGAGCTCAGCTAGCCTCACCGAGCACCGCGGTGTAAAAGAAGGCCACGTTCGCTACTAATTAAGCGTCGGGTGGAGTCGGAGCTGTTTGACGTCCCCTTGCTTGAATAGCCATTCTGTTTTGTGCCAGTAGTGAGAGAGTGAATTGTTATCGGTGTAATCTTTGTGGGTTGAGCACATAAACAATGTCTCTTTAGTATAGAAACATTCTGTGCAGCTCACTCCGTGTAAATGACAGGCAGTGTTGTGTTCATATAGAGATCTGATTTAGCCGTATAGGTTTTCACCACTTTGGCATGCGAGACCTCTGTGTTTAACGTCTTTGTTCCCAATCCAGGGGTGCCGTAGGATACAATCTACCTGGTAAAGATCGCTAAGCTAGAGCGCTAGAGAGAGCCTGGCCCCTGTCTAACTGAGGCTAAAGGGCTGCAGAGGAGAGCTGTGATATTTGAAGTAATTCACAAGTGCATGTGTTCGCACATTAGTGGGATGCAGTCGGACAGCCACAAGTTTGAGAGCTAATTACAGTATTTAAAGCCTATCAGTTCCATGTGATTGCTGCTTGTGCTGGGTAAACGGCTTTTATTTGGTATGCTGTGGAATTTTCCCCTCACAGCGAGGGCTCTGTGGCAGCAAATTATTTTCATCTTAATTGCATGTAGGTGGAGACATGAAATAATGGGGCATATTTGTGTTCAATCTGCTGTGTTTTCATTACATTGTGGAGGAAAACATTGTTAGCGGGAGTTAATTAACAAATATGAGTAATTGCTCTATGCTCATATTTATCACTAGTGTGTTCGCAACAGGCAGGCCTGAAGCGCTAACGACAAAGTGCTACATAAATCAAAGTGCTTTTCTTTGCCAAAGCAGAGCCCTTGGGAGGTACCTTAGAGCTTAATTAGAATCTAGAAGGATTTTTTTTTAAGTGTGAGGTGACCAAGCACTTGAATAACAATGATAAATTAGGCCCCAGAGCATTGCCTGTATGTTTTGGACCGTGTGCGCAATGTTATATCCTATTTCTATATAATTCATAAAGTGTGATGGCAGAGGCGCCGCGCCAGACGTTCTGCCGGTCCTGTCGATTTGATGAGAGAGATTAATGCAGGGATTGCTGTTGCTGGCAGAAAAGTTTACTGAAATGATGCCAGAGTGTTCACTGCAGAATTACCCAGATGGGATTACGTGGACTATTCAGATTTTACGAGGCCGTTTAGAATATTTTTCTTGTCACGAAGTAATACGAAGGGATGGTTAATGTTGTGCTTCGCTGTCAGTCATAATTCAGCGATTTGGCCGACCAAAATGTTTGGCATCCAAAATATTTGTGGTCAGCCAATAAAGTGTTCATTATTGACTCTTGATGGGAAATTACTGTGTAACTTGATAAGTCTTCTGTTTCATCAGTTTTTTCTTTTTACATATTCTATTTTTAGAACTTCATTATGGGGTTTGTTTGTAATAAACTTTTAATGCAACAAAAAACTTGTATGATGATACATAGGCAACCTGTTGCTGGCTACATTAAATAATTTACTTTATATTGTTTCTGTATTGAAGCCCTGAGGCCAAAGCAATTGGCAATTGTTAGATTCAAATACTTTTAATGTTAGATTCATTAATCAATTAAATCCTTTTTTAGTAACTTAAAATGTTTCTATTACACAGTTCAGCATAAATGTTGTTCCAGTTTACTTTAACTTTGACTAAACCACATTGATTTTATAGCGGGGTGGGGGGGTGGGTCTGGAGGGGTCTTTGGATCCTACTTTGAAAACCCCTGAAATGACCGGTCAACAGCATTGTACAACCCCCTTCAGAAAGACTACATTCATCATTAGCGACAGAAAGGAGCAGACTCAGCGGTGTGCTCTTATGTACTTGTACAGTGAGCACGTCGCTAATGCTAAGGACTGTGTATTGCCACGTATTGCCAATTGAAGGCTTCTGTTGCACTACCACAGCAGGCCTTGGAGGTGCACTGAATGTTGTCTGCGGATTAAAAAAAAAAATAGCACACTGAGTGAAAAGACTTGTCTGACAGACACTTGTGCGATTCTTGATTACAGTCATACTGATACTCTCTGGACATGCATATGGACTGCCTGCCTGTCTTGGCACCAGATTCAGCCATCTGGCCTCAATTAAGCTTTAAACATGCTTTGTTGTACATGACAAGTCCACACTGACAGCGAGTCTGCCAGTGTTTAAATGTCATGCCTCTGGCTACGATTATACTCAATCAGTCACTCTGATTTTAATTGGAATGGTTGAGGATGAGTGGGAGACGTGAATGAAAATAAAAATGTCTTCATCTCTGCTGTGGTCAGTTTGGAGGTTTTAAGTGCGGCTGTGCTTAAACTGGTTGGAATTGAAATTTGTACTTTACAAGGTAGAGTATCCTGCATTATCCTTTCAAATGAAAAAAAGGCATGTTTGCCAAGTCTCTTTGACATGGTTTCTTTTAGAACAGTTTTTGTGTTTGCTTCTATAAGAACATATAAGTAAGACATTCGGACATTTAGGACTAGCTACGTGTTTTTTTATCAGTCTTTTTATTATCTTTATCACACAAGAGAAAGTATGGAAGCAGTCCATCTTTCGTTTCCCACCATCCTCAGATGCATTCCATTTCAGACCTTTCTCTTTTCTCTTAGGCTCGGATTAGCCACTTGCCATTGTCTTCTCCGGACCTGCTGTTGTGGTAAATTGGCTGGCTGTGCTGTTTTGAGGTTACTGCTTTCAAAAAACCCACGCTAACAGTGTTAGGAGTACACACAAGGTCCCAGAAGACCTCTTCAGATGCAGAGAAACGGGTCAAACACTGACCTAATGAAGACAGATGGAGGTGGACAATGTCTACATGTGCTGTGGATGATGGTCTTCCTGTGGAATGTTTTGTGTGTCTTGGCCAATCTGTTTTTTTTAGTATAGCACTTCTCCCATTTGACCTTTAACAGAGGTCAAGACTCAAACACAGGATCTGTTATTGACCCCCTTTTTTTTTTAGACTTTTTACAGCAAAATTGCACGATGTCCTTGTGGTAAAGGACTGTACATTTTTCTGGACCCTAGTGCATAATTGACACAGAATTTTTTTCTTTGAGCAATATGCTTGAATTATTAATTATATGTTTATTATATGATTTTATCATAGGGTGTGTTTAAAAATTTTTGTTGAGGCCAAATTGTGTCTTGTGTATTGTGTGATTGTACATCGATTCCTAGTTTCCTGTTTGTTGTAGTGCCAGAATCCCTCAGAGGTTGATTTCTCAAAACTTCTTTGTTTGCCGAAGATAAGTTCTCTCCATCCACACCACATGAAACCCTTTTAACAATGTGGCACCGTTTCAGTAATTCACAGTTTTATTTCAGTTTCTCTTTGATCTCTCTGCTGCCGCCCTGTCTTCAAGAGTGGAATAATTTTAGGGCATATATGTGTAAATCCTTAGTGCTCTTTTGTTCCTGGGCTCTCAAAATGTCATTATAATGACCAAAAGTGAATAGAGAAGATTAGGCATTGTAATTTGTGCAGCACTGCCGTCGTAATCTTAGCCCTTCTTTGAAAATGCAATGCGAGAGATGACAGTTCAGGTGTAAACTTATACATGGGATGGCTATCGAATCATTCGAATGCCTCTGGTGGTTTGTTTTTTATATTTCTTCTATTATTTAGCCTGGAATGCTGTTTGTCTTTCATATATGAGCAAGACCTCTCTTTTCATACAGCTGTGTGTGAATACACAATAGGTGTAAACGGTTTGTGTGGCACAAAACCTATAAACCGTTTTCATTATTCAGGCTAATTTATATCAACCACGCTGTTAATCTTCCACAACCTGTTGATTGCTTTGTTTCTCGACACATTTCTGGAGAGCGGCCATAACTGTGTTTTCAGAAGGACTCCTGTCAGTGGCGCCAGGCTACACAGCCACAAATTGGAATGTGGCACTGGCCCGGGAATACAGCCAAGATTTAAATTAGACAATAACCTCTGGCCCCTCATGCAGGCTTCTCTCTGCAGCTGTAGGCTGATCCATTTGTTTAATATGGTGGAGTATTCGCTAGAATAATAAGCTGATGTAGCTGATGTAGCTGTTAAGCTGGCTCTTAACAGTTTGTGTTTCACAGACTTACGAAGACTGAACAACAGGCAGGCAGAGTGCCCACTGCAGATGTATCCAAACAGCAATAAAGGAAATGTACAGTATGTAGCGGCTAAATATACACATTTAGAGAAATTAGTCATGGAAATGATGAATACAATAGAAAATGCTCTTCTGGAAGTTTTACAGAGAGTTTCTTGGTAATATGAAAATGCATTTAACATTTTTATAGGGTACACTTTTTATTGCGTTATTTTTTTTTTTTATTATACAGGGCTTGTTGGTACATTCCAAAACCCTAAATGAAATTAGGTGCAAGTCAGCATACACATAAACTGTGTTCACTTCCATATGTGAGGGTTGTGTGTGTGTGTGAGAGAGAGAGAGAGAGTGTGTAACTGGATGTTCTGTTCTATTGTGGGAATCTCTGGAGCTATATCCAGGGTGTACGCTTGACTGTGGCACACAGCCAATGCTGTACCAATCGAGATCAAAGATGAAGCTTCAGCTAGTCAGGGTTGTCTGTAAGAACTGACATAAAATAACTGACCTATAACTCCAGCACAGAAAGTTACAGAGGTTGTCATTAATCGGAGGTATTTCGACAAGACAAAACAGGACCATTTTGTCTTGTCTAAATACCTCAGATTAATGACAACCCCCATGGTAGGTCTGGCTCTATTACACTGCAGAAACAGATGCCGGGTGGCGGGAGGTGACAATCCCCAGTGTGCTCTTGTGTGACATCTTATGTCATACGGTATGTTCTTCCATAAAGATGTGTGTCCAAATAGGACATGTTGCATTCTCATTGTATTTTGTAACGCATGCTAATGTTATTAATCAACCCATATTTTTCAATGTCAAATGTACTTGTTTTAATTTGTATTCAGCATCCCTCTTTATGTATCACAGTGGTATAATGTCGGTCATACTGAAAGCTCAGTGGATAGAAACTCAAGGACTTATATATGGATCCATTTCATATCTCTCATCTAGTGGGAAAAATTTCAAGTAGCTCTCTGATTTTATTGTTGCCACTTGTAGCTCTTTTGGCAAAGGTACACTAGTCCAGATCTTCTCTTTATCTCTCTTGCTGATATGTTTGTAAAAGGCCAGTTTCTACAGCAATAAGTATCACGTAATGCAGTTTTCATTTATAAATGGCCCTTTATACACCCAGATGTGCTTGTTTTTAAAGAAACAGGGGTATAGTAGAATGCAATGACAGAACAAAAAGATCAGAAGAACGAAGGAAAGAGAGAGAGAACAAGAGCATGAAAGAGGAAGAGGTGACTGTCTAAAGAGAGTCTCTGTCAGTGTGATTGTATTCTCTCTGTGTGCAGTGCTTTCGTGTAATGATTTTAGCTTTAAACTGACTTTTAGTGATCGATTTCTCCTGCGGATCAGAACAGCCCTGCTTTAGGCTCTTTGTGTGGGCCTGCTGGACAAAGATGTCAGTTTACACATTTACCTCCCTGAACTGTGTGTACTTTTGCTGTTTTATGTTTGTGTGTACCGCTTATATTGTGTGTTATTCATGCCAGTTTAGAGGCCGAGATTTACTGTCTCCCTGAAAACTCCAAGGATAATTTCTTTTTTGAAAGTGTTATATTTTTATAAGAAAGTAAACTTGAATATGCGTCACACTACAGTATTTTTGTTCCACTCTCCCGTTTGTAGATAATGACCATGTGACCTCAGTAAGTCTTCGAACAGGTTGTTGGTCATGGTTACATTCTTCTCCAATGGATTGTGTTTGGTTGTGTCGGGTCTTAGTTCTGTAATATTGTTGGTTTCCCCGGGGTGATTGAATTCAGATATTGTAATAATATCTTATTTCCCTCTGGAAACACTTGCATAAGAATATACAAACACTTAGGTTATGAAACCCAGCTCAGTGTGGATGCTGGGGTCCAAAGTCAGTCAGGAGCCTAATAAAAGTGAAGCCTTGCATTTTTGTGCATGTAACAGTGGCGAGATTCAGAAAAGATTGTCTGATGGCACCGTTTTTGTCCAGTTCAGATTTGTGAAAGGTAAAACTACTTTTTTACCAAAATAATGAAATAAAATGTAAGTGAAGTGTTTTTGTGCAGACAATATAGGCATTTAAGAACAATAACATGTGAGAAGATTGATAGGTGAAACCCTTTTTAGTCAGTATATACATTAGAAATATTATATATATATATATACATACATGTGTGTTGTTATTAAATATGATGTAAAGATCGCAATGTTTGAGGTAAATGAAGGAACTAATGTTTAAAGGAATAGTTCACCCAAAAATGAAAGTTCTGTCTGAGTAGTTCCAAATCTGTATGAATTTCTTTGTTTTGCCGAACACAAAGGAAGATATTTTGAAAAAAGATTTGTAACCAGGCTGTTTTGGGTCACCATTGACTCCGATAGTATTTTTTTCCTACTAAGGAAGTCAGTGGTGACCAAAACAGCCTGGTTACAAACTTTTTTCAAAATGTTTTCCTTTGTGTTTTTGGTGAATTGTTCCTTTAAGAAACAAACAAGAAAAAATCTTTGAAAAAAAACAACTAAAACATGATGTCATCAATTAACTAGTTGGTTGTTGGCTAGTCATCTGTTGTAATTTATCCCTAACAGAGGCATGTCTTGAGTTCGTTACTGTTCACTAACGAGGCAGAGGTAGCATTTGCATTACTCCTCTCATCTTGTTAATTACAGAGGCTCCATTGTCTGATCTGACCCATTTACAGCATTCTCTCTTTCATTCTTTCAGTTTGTCTCATCCTCCCATCACAGCTAATCTCATTTGGCATCTGGCTCAATCCCACCCTGCCATGAACATGAGAGGGTCTGCTCTCTCACTGAAGAGAGCCAAGAGCGACAACAACACCCCCTGTGTCCGTTTCCATTCACGCTAACTTCTGTTTCCTGAAAGCTCTGCTTCGTTGTATTTCTGTTTATCGGCATCAGTTGTTAAATGTACAGATGACAAGTAAGAGGTGATTTAAAGCAGTCCTTCTGTGATATCCGTTTGAGAGTAATGTTTGTACAATTAATATTCATGAGATGTGGATCTGCGTGTGTCAGTGATGCGAGGCAGAGAGGCAGGTAATGGGATTTAAAACTGGGTGAATGCTGATGGTGTGAATGAATAACTCAAAGCCTGGAGCAGTGCTAGTGTACAAACACACACACACACACACACACACACACTTACACTTCTTTCTTTCCTTTTGCTGTTTGTATTATGTAGACCCACATTAGTGATGAAATGAGGCATGAACTTTTTTCCATCTTCTCAGAATCCACCTTGTTCTCTCTGTCTCTTTTTTGATAGATTTCTCTCTCTCACACTCACACACACAAACTTTCTCCGTCTCTCTCTATCTAGCCTATTCATTAAGGGTTCGAGTGTGTAGCACTGAAACCCTATTGTAATTGTTAGGATTTTTAGGGGTTTAGCGTAAGAGATAGATAGAAAAAACATATTTTCAGCTATAACTAGGCAACCATTGGTCCGATCGGCTTAAAAATTGATATGCAGCATCTTGGTCCAAACTGGCACAAGGCTCTATGAGAACATTGGTGTATCTCAAAAAACATGGCCGTCATCGGCCAATGAATTTTGAGCACTTATTAGACAAGGTTTACGGAGGTTGATCGGTCCATTTGATAGATTTCAGTTAAAAGTGCCTCGAAAACACGCATTTCTATAGAAAATGACCTCCGATTTTAGAACATTTTCATATATATTCACACAAACATTTAATCTTTTTATCATATGACAGGTCTCCTCATTCTAAATAACTTTGCCTCAAGAACCATTGCTGTCAAACAAACAATTCATTAATTATTCACAAAAATATTAAAAACCTACTTTTTTTCAAACTAGTCTCAGGTTTGTCGCTCAATCTGGATCAGACCAGTACAGAACATTTCTCTGGACTCTAGATTAATAATTATCAAACAAAATATATAGAATTTTGTACTTTGGCTAGCTATAACAGGGTCATTTAAAAAGAGGTGTGGCCATATATACTCAAAAGCCTATAAAACCTAAACAAAAACACAAAACATAAAACCTGGTTAAAACATGTGACAGAAGGCATACAAAGTTTCATAGAGCTCAGACTATAGGTACCACTATAACCATTAAAAAAGGCCTCAAAAACACAATATTTACAGAGCAAATGACCTTAAATCCCTCATACATTCACGTATATTCTATATATTCATATAATATTATAGATCTCCTCGTTCTGAACAAATTTGTTTGTGGGATTAATGATGTCAATCAAACAGTTTTGACAAGAAACACTATAATAGTTATAACACTTAAACACTGTGTTCTGTAAAAGATTGCAATTAATAACCACTAGACGCCAGCAGAAGACCACTAATGAGCACACAAACAGTGCTTTTTTTGGTTGCGGATGTAGACATTACAAAATCACTATTATAACAGTTAAAATCACATTTAGTTAAAGTTTACCATTTTGCTCATAAAGTTTTTTCAATTTTACAAGACAATCATTACAGTGAAACATGAAAATAACCTATAAACTCTTCAAAAGAGAAGACTTGCAATAATAACAATGTGTGTGAATGCATGCATGTGTATCGGTGTGTTTGTATTTATATAATAGTTTAACCATTTTATTTCTGTGTGTGTGGGTAAGCATGCTTACTGAGTATTAACGATTTTGTTAATTCGATTTGTGTCTGCGTGTGTGTGTGTGTGTGTCTGCATTTGTATTACTATAACAGCTTAATCGTTTAATTTCGGTGTGTTTTGTTTAGTTAGCCATACATCCAGGTTGCCCTATACAAAAAGTCCTTGAAATGCTCAAACTAGAGCCCGACCAATTTTTAGGCAGGCCGATATTAGGCATTTTCCAAACTATCGGTATCGGCATTTATAACGGCCGATAAATGACTATGTCAAAAATAAAATAAAAACACCCTTACTGGTAACTTTGATTTGGTTGTTGTTGTGTTTTTGTTCAATGGACTTTAAAGCTTCATATCTGAAGTTTCTATTTTTATAGATTTTATTTATCAGAACTTTAATATATTTTGATGTTCCCCTGCTCTATAGTGAATATAATATATTCATATATTATATAGTGAATATATAATATTTTAGTGAATACTCAACTACAAATAACTATTCTTGTACTGAACCTGCCTCTGCTGGACTGGAGCTATTGAGGATTGACTGATTCAGTAAACTATCTCATATATTGTTAGCAATTTATATTTTGCTGTTGTTGTTGTTTATCAGAACTTAACAGAATTTGTCTCCAGTCCTATTCAAAGTTGTATTTATGAAGCTTGCCAAGTCTTTTAAAACTGGTAACTTTGATTTGGTTGTTGTTGTTTTTGTTCAAAGGACTTTATGTTTCATATCTTAAGTTTGTATTTTTATACGTTTTATTTATCAGAGCTTTAATATATTTTGATGTTCCTCTATTCTGTTGTGACATTAAAAGAAACAAGTTTCTTTTCAAAATGCATTATCATATTATGTTAGACTCCGTCCACACGAAGCCGGTGCGTTCCCTATCCGATAATTTTTTTTTCCTCGTTCTAAAAAAATCGCGTAAACATGAAATCACTGAAAACGATGTAGTATATATGCCAAACCAGTATGGGGCGCTGTATTTCTGCCATAGAGATACACTATAAACGGAGAAGAAGACTTTGAGCATGCGCATAACCTTGCTTGCTGTATGCGAACCAAGCAGAAGAAGACGAAGTTGGCGAATGACGCAGCCGACACATGATTTGATGACATCATCGTTTCACAAAATATACGGATTAGCTGTACACACGAAACCGCAGGGGTGTCGTTTTCAGA
>JAUCMU010000125.1:15696825-15719962 GCA_032275025.1 Enteromius treurensis
TCTCACACAAGAGGGGAAGTACCGCACGCGGGCTTCTGAACCTCGAGTGACAGAGCGCTAGATCTAGGGAATGCAAGGTGGAGATAGGGTTTGAGCCCGTCTCCAACCCGTCCCAGATCTAGCTGCAAGACTCGCGATCTCAAACGCCGCAGTGCCTCGGCAACAGCGGGAGAGAACCGCGAGCTCGCATACACAGACACACTCCTCGGAGCGTGTCCGGCGAGAGCGGAGCATTTCCAGTCAGAAACGCTATCAGCCCCCTCGAAGGCTGACAGCGCGAGCTCCGCTCCCCAGCTGCTCGTAATGACGTGCTTGTGTGTACCTTAGAGCGATTCCCTGAACGCCGCCAGCGCAAACACCTCGGTGCAAGCGGGGCGGGATCATAAGAAACCCATTCTTTACTTTGACTGTTTCCATTACGCGCACGCTGCCTCGGCAACGCGCGCTGGTAGTACGCACAAGCATTTTTTTTTTCGGGAAGAAAAACGTCATAGCAGCAGATAGCTCTCACACAAGAGGGGAAGTACCGCACGCGGGCTTCTGAACCTCGAGTGACAGAGCGCTAGATCTAGGGAATGCAAGGTGGAGATAGGGTTTGAGCCCGTCTCCAACCCGTCCCAGATCTAGCTGCAAGACTCGCGATCTCAAACGCCGCAGTGCCTCGGCAACAGCGGGAGAGAACCGCGAGCTCGCATACACAGACACACTCCTCGGAGTGTGTCCGGCGAGAGCGAAGCATTTTCAGTCAGAAACGCTATCAGCCCCCTCGAGGGCTGACAGCACGAGCTCCGCTCCCCATCTGCTCGTAATGACATGCTTGTACGTACGTTCGCTCAGTCTGGTGGGTAGAAGATGAGGATAGGAGTCGCCGTCCTCATCAAATCCCCCAGCGCGATTCCCTGACACACCGCCACCGCATCCATCTCGGTGAAAAACCGGGGCGTGATCATAAGAAACGCATATGAAGACTCACTCTTCAAAGAGAGTCCTCCGGGAGCGAGGTGTGTATCGCGCTTGAATATCACCAACGTTTAACGCCTCTTGACTAAACAAAGGGTGTCAATGTGAGTGTGCACACCAAAACGTAAAACATGAAGCGTAAATACATTATCAAAAAAAAAAAACGCCTCTGTCTTGTTTTTTTGGTTTGACGTGCTGCATTAAAAACCTTCTGACCAATGAGATTGCTGCTTTTGTTCACATGCCTGGAGCTTCTGAGGCAACAGTACATGGCTCGGTGGTGCTCAAGCACAAAACGTTGAAACACATTGAAATAATTTGATGAAGAAGAGGCAAAATTTCTTCATTGTTGGAGTTGCTGCTTGAAATATCCTTTTTTTTGTTGTCAGTTAACACAGAAGCATGTGATTTGGTTTTGACAAGCTCGTCTTCTGGCTCCCTTCTTCTTTGTGACAAGCGGGTTTCAGAAGCCTAAATATTTTCACAGTGCCACCTTGTGTACTGGGGTATTTCTGTTTTTCATTAAGCTTCGTTGGCAGCGAAAGCATGAAAATAATCCCGGTGTGTACGATCCTTACCACAAATCACTAAAATAATGCAATAGTACTTCTCGGATTTTCCTTTTACTGTTTTTCCAAGGTAATTTCTAAAGTAAAATCTATTATTATAACAGATTTTTATAGTAAAATTACATATAATGCCGTGCTAAACTATTTATGCTTTACACAGTATATCATAAGGTAGCCTACGTTAACCAATTAACAGGTATTTTCTGTTGCATTTTTAGTTGCAAGGTGTAAATAATTCATACACACACATATTTCAGATATGATTATATATGTAAACCACATTATATTGAGCGTTGTAATGCAACATGATATGGAAACAGTATATCACAGTGCTTGATAAGGTGACCTCTTCCTTCCTGCTGTTGAACTGAAACTGATACAGCCATATTCAGTTCCACTTAGTAATATCACTTATCGCACACAATCTCATTACACACATGTAATCACTACTGTATATGTAGAAATGGATTTGGAATGGCTGCTATTGGACTCTGAGAGTCTTTGCGACTGTCATCTGAGGAGTGCTTTTCTCTCTGCTGAGCTGATGTTAGGAGCTTTGCTCTATCGATCCTCCTAACCATCGTGCTCAGTAATTGTGATGCACTGCCTTTTAACAACTACTGCTTATGTCTCTGCTGAATCAGTTTACTAAATCTACAAAGTGAAAGGGCTTATTGCTTCATAATCGGTGCTATTGCTTTACCTTGGTCATCTCAGTTTAGCATATGGGGCTGATGAATGAATTGAAGTTGGGCGTTTAGAACAGATCTGTTAGTAGTTGAATTAAAGGTATAGTTCATCCAAGAATTTAAACTCCGCCATCATCCGCCATCCGCCATAAAACCGGTATGCAAGCCTGCATGCAACACAAAAAAGATATTTTAAACTATGTTAGTTTTGGTTACCTCTGACCTTCATTGTACAGACAAGAAAAAAAACCTTGCTTAAATGTTCTTTTATGTTCCACAGTAGAAAGTAAGTCATACAGGTTTGATACAACGTGAGGTTGATTAAAAAATGTCAATTTTAATTTTTGGTTCTTTTTAGTTCACATGCAAATTAAAAATATTTGGCATTTACAGATTAGCATACAAATGAAAATAACTGCAGACATGAAAGAATAATAAGCACTACTGTAAACTCCACCCAGACTCTCAAAGGTCTTGCTTCGTTATTCTGCACTAATGAATGCTTGAGGGTCGGACCGCCTTACAGTGCCAGGTAAAGTGAGGATATTATGACAGAAATATTACACTGTTGTATTTTGTGCACAGATGATATATGTATAACCTGAGGCTGTTTGTAAATTAAAATCAATCGTGATTAATCTCATGATGTTTTTTAATAAACATTATTAATTTATCACAATTGGTTTTGCCAAATATTTCCTCTAAACATATATTCATATCAACTGTTCTGTGCGTTCTGTCTGCGCAATATAAATCGAAATATTATAATGTTTTATTGCTGCCTAAAGATCTATAAGATCTATGTTTTACTGAACAAAGACACCTATGTTTGATTCACCTTAAAAAAAAAAAGGAAAACCGAATGAAAATGCACCTATCTGAACTTGCCTTTATATTTGAAATCGAAAGTAGCTTTAGCTTCTAAAGTGCCTCAGTAGATTTTTAGTTTTCATTTTTGGTCGGTTTAGAGTTTAGTTTATTTGGAGTAGAATTTGTTTGTTTGAAAATATGGCATACAAGTCAAACCAGTCCATGACCACTTGCATATAAAACAAATAAGTGCGAACACACTGAAAAAGAATGCTTTCATCCACCCGAACTGAGGATTGAAACCACTTTGCAACACACACATACAGTCTCCAGTAATCTACTACCTCATCCCACAACTACAGCACTACACTGACAGCCGGCAGCTTCTGTATACTACAGCCATGCTACCAACATATCTCAATTTTCATTTACACACACCACCTCAATGTCTCCAAGAGTAATGTTAATTTAATCTCTGCCTTCTCTCTCTCGTCTGGTGTGTTCAGTCAGGTGTTCAGTGTTTTGTTTGTTATTTGTAAAGGTCAGTGTCATTTTAGTTATGCTCTGATGTGAAAAAGATGAAGAAAGGGACTATATGTACCTCACATTTGATCTTTGAATGTCGTATCAGATCTTACAGCACAGCTGTGTGTTGTTGGGACATTTAGGTCGGGCCACTCTCTTTTTCTCTCCCTCCCTCTCCTTCTCACTCTTTCTTTCTCTCTGCGGTATTGTACTGTGAAAACATGCTGGCACTGCAGGTCTTATTCATAGAGAAAGGTCATGAAGCAAAGTAAATGAAAAGAGCACCACTCTCTCTCTTTCTCTTCCTGTTTTCTCTGCTTTGCTATCATTCATTCGTCCTGTTTCACTCTATTTTATCAATCTTGTATTTAGTTCTTCTCCCTTGCTCAGTTTTTTTTTTTTTTTTTACCTCCCTGTTGGCCTTTAGTTTCAGTGTCAGGGATGTCTTGTGATCACTACCATGTGCATGATATCTGAAGCATACTTCTCTCCTGACACAATTTTTATTAATGCCTCAATGCTGCTGTTTTGATTAACACACTGTTAACTGCTGCAATGCCACAGGGAGGGAAAATGAGTTTGTAGCTTGTGTGTTAATGGAGAAGTGGGAAACAGAGCTGGGCTGGCCACTAATGGCTTTAGTTGGAGGTAATGTGAACATGTGTTAGGCACTGCAAGCCCCTGGCCCTCACTATGACAAAACACACCACTGCCTTTACAAGATTCGCTGCTCACAGCTGTGGAAAAAAACGCTGCAAGTTAAATGCTGGAATGGAGCCACATAAAAAATGAAATAAGAGGGAGAGGTGACAAAAGAGAGCTGATTATTAGCCTTCCCCTCGGCTGGATCTCATCATACAGGCATTGAATGAGCTTTGAGTCTCTATATATCTGTGTGGGTGGTTGGGTGGTTGTGCAGGGGGATGGTGATCAGGTTTTGCATACATTGTGAAGACCAAAATGACCTTATTAGGCAGTAGGGAACCCCAACATCCCCCACCTTGTGACAATTCAATGGCTATGAACAAAATGTCTTAATATAAGTACTAAAAATGTCTAAATTAAAATCTAAAATTCAGAAATGTTTTTTGTGAAAGTTTGGTTTGGATGCAGGAGAAGTCTTAACATGGTGTGTCTGTAATATTTACCTGCTCTAAAATAAGAAGAACATGAATAAGTTCTAATAAAAATGTGCTGGCAGATACACATTATGCTTTTACAAAAGAGTAAGAACAATACTGGAAGGAAAGAAGATTGGGGAAGTGGGAATATGAAAGACAAGATATAGCAGGATATAGCAAAAGTGATAGCAGGAAGAAAGACAAACAGCTTTAGAAGATGATTGATGTGTTAACATGAAGTTGATATGGTTTTTTTTGGAAGCAGTGAAGGAAACACGTTGAGAGTATTATAGTGAAGATTGAGAACAGGACTGAACATGAAACGAGAGGTTCTGAATAAATCAAAAAGCAAGAAATTGAGGGACACAGGAAGAAACAAAGAAAAAGAGAGAGGAGCAGAGCGGAGGTGAGTGAATTCCTCGATGAGGAGCCCAGAGCAGGTAGTCAACATAAGCAAATTAAGTGTGACGATAGGCTGTAATTCACAAGCGGAGGGATTTGGTCATTTGATGAGCAGATTTGGAGGTGCAACTGAGAAGAACAAAGTGCGACACTTTCATATCGCCGAAAAAATCTGTGTGAATGTTCTCTAAACCCATCACTCCCTGCACTTTCTTTTCTCCTCCAGCCAACATCATCCAGCTTGGATTAAGCAGCTTTTATCTTGTCCTCCTGCGAGTTTGATAGCCACACAATATTGCGTTTCATGGAGAATGTAATGGTTTGGGTCCGAATAAACATCCATTTCTTGTACAAGTATTAATAGGTTTTCTTATCCCTTCTGCATTGGTTAACAGATATTTCACAGCTCTGAAATGAAATGTGTTTCCAACTTAGGTTATGAGAAGTCAGTAGCTTGTGTTAAATTTCTTTAGGGTAACATTGTAGTGATTTCAGGTTTCAGGTTTTTTCAACTTTGCAGGGCAAAATTCATCCCTGATTTACTCCTTTGTCTTTTCCTTAGACGTTTCATACTCCAAGTCTTGGTGACGAGGAGTTTGAAATACCCCCCATCACCCCTCCTCCTGAGACCGAGCCTGGTATGGGCCTCCAGGAGGTGGACTCACCTTTCCCCGGGCTACCTGACCACCCCAACTCTCAGCGGGGGTCGTTCACCCCTCAGTTCCCACCCCAGAGCCTGGAGCTGCCCTCAATCACCATCTCCAGAAATATGATGGAGCAGGAAGGACAAATCAACAACGGGCATCCAGGGGTAAGAGTCTGGTTATTTGCTTGAACATTTTAAAGATCTTAATGTTTGCAGATGTTGAAGGCAGTCGTTATGCAAAGTCAAAAATGACACAAATAATATTTCCACAACATCAGTCGCTGGCAGTTACATTTAGCTTTTAGATCCTGCTGGATTTAAGTGAGGATTTAAATCCAGGTAGGTTTCCTCCTCTAAATGCAAATATGTTTGACAAAGGGGTTATGTGCAAAACAAATCAAGGTGGCTGATGATATGTGCCGTTGTTATAAAACTGGATTTGTATTTGTAGATAAAGGAGTAGTCCATCCATAAATATAAATTCTGTTGTCATTTCTTATCATCTTCCATGGAGCTCAAAAGGTAAAATCCTGGCCACACTTTCCATTTTTATGAAAGTAAAATAAAGAAATAAAACATATATATGTTCCCTATATCTCATGCAAGGTTTGCCCTAGCCCTTAGCTTAATGTTTGTTAGGCAAGTAGCAATAATTAGTTCTTGAACAAACTGTTCTGTTTTGTAGCATCTGTTCATTAAATCAGTTTATCCAGTTCTCAAAACTGGGCTGAATGATTTATTCCAAAAAATTAACTCATTTGTTTCTTAGGTTCAAGTCTGTGATCTGGTAGTTATGGTTAACAGCTTACTAGATTAAATAGATATAATTAATTAACAACACACAAAGCTATCGGATGGCTTCATAAGACTTGGATTACAGTGCACAAGACATAGGAACCACTTTTATGATTTTTCTTTGATAATGATATTTGAATGGTTTTCTTCCAAACTTCTCGTTCTCATTCATTGTGACTTCATGGAAAAGAGCAACCAGTATATTGAATGAAGTTTCTATTTTTGTGCTCCATAGAAGAAATCAAGTCATAAGTGCTCAGAACAACATGTGGATTAGTAAATGACAATATTTTGAAAAGACAACAGAGATTAGACAATGAAGGCATGCAATAAAATTGTTCAGCTTAGTTCAATCTATTTTTTAACCTTGTGTTGCTGTGGGGACTAACATGCAAGATAAAATAAAGGTCTAGGCAAGCATTTGCTTCATAATAATCATGCTTTATGATCAAGCTTTTATGGCTGTTAATTCAGAGAAATGGCTCCTAAATGCCACAGACGTGTATTCGTCGAAGAGGAAGTATTCAAAATGCCATGTCTAGACCAGATATTCTAAAACAGCTATTACAGAAATGAAATCACTATCAGAGAACTTTGAATACATGAAAGGACACAAAGTGACAAGGCAGCAGATGATGCATTGGCAAGCTTGTGATGTTTCGGTTTTTGAGATTTTTCATTTTTATTTTAGTTTCATTCTGAATAGTCCCTCGTTTTCCCTTAGCCTACAACATATATGAGGAATAATATATCTTTATTTACATTCCAATATGGATAGGCACCATCAAATTTTATTGCTCTTTTCCTGGCCATCCGTGCTTCTGGCGAGTAAAATAATTGCAGCTTTTAAAATATCTGTGCTGCATAAGTGACCGCCGGAAGGCTTTTTGCCTAAAGAATTTTCATTTCATGGTCAGTTAAGCTCGTATGCATCTGGAAGAAAAACGGAACCTTGACACAATTACAACACGGCCTGTTCTCACTGCGCTGTGAAGGGATTAGATTTGATTCTCCAACATTATTCCTCTTTAGCAGCTCTTTCTGTGGACAGTGGTTCTGATTGTGTGGGGACTATATTAGCGGGTTTGGGGGAGAATGAGGGCACTCTGCTCTGTGCCTGGTGGCATTGTGACGTCCCTCTGATTCTTCTCTATCGCTCATCACTCATTGTCCTCCTGAAAGACTCTCGGTCTCTCTCCTCTTAATGGAATTGATCTCAGTTTGTCCTGCTCTCTGGGACTGGTACAGACAGTGCCGTGCCTTTGAGTCAATGCCTCACATTTATAAAGGACTCGCGAAGGGTTAGTGGAAGTTAGCACTGTAACCTCCAACGTTGTCCTTCAGTCATTTTGATTCCAACTCTTAAGTGCAACTTAAACAGATCTACGAGGGATCAAAATAGAACAGCGTAACTGTGCTAGTTTCATCTGCCCTTTGTGTTTCTGCATTAAAACCAACAATTCCTCTAATTCCTTTCCTCTAATATTCCACGTATGTCAGGAAAAATTAGCCACAGGTGCTGCTGGCCAAACCCAAAATCCATTTCTCAGCTGTGAAGAAGTCTGGCGGGATTCAGAATGTGAAGTCATTATTTATTTAATCTGTTCTCCTAACAAGCTCCTGCATCTCGTTTGAGACTCGCTGGAATCTGGGTTCTGACTGGATCTCAGAGTAGACGGCAACAAGTAGAGACACAAATTATGTGATCACCTATTTAGCTCAGAAGAGATGTTCTTGGAGGTTTAGCATCTAATCTTTTTTTTTAAGAGGTGTGCATGAATTAAAATGCAATAGAAACAATCTTAAAGCAGTTTATTTGTTCTTTTAATTAATTCGTTTTTTGTAGAGACTAAGGATGTATATATATCTGTATACAGTATATACATTATTAAGTAAACATCAATGTTTTGTCTAAATGAAAGATATAATGAACGGGCAGTGTATTTATACAGAGCAGGTGTTTGTAGGATTCGAAGCAATCTACAGTGGAACAGTTTGTTTTTAAAACATGATCCCTCACAAACTGACTAGGGTCTGACTGCTGTGTCTGTGAATAAAATGGAAAATATGACCAGTGTTGCAGAAACTATATTTTTCTTCTTCTCCTCCAATACCAAATACACACACGCTTTCTCTCTCTCTCACACACTTTCCTCTCTCCCCACTCTTTCTCTTTACACGTTTCTGTTATCTTATCTCAAAGCTGAGTAGTTGTGACATCAGTTGTACATCAATCTCTGAAAGTGGATTTTTTTTTTCCCCCCAGTTCACCTTCATGTTTTTCTTTTTCTTCCTTTTTTTTTTTTTTTTTTTTTTTTTTTTCTCAGACAGCCATTGTGACATATTGGACCAGTAAGAAATGAAAGATATTCATGCAGGCATGCAATACTTGTAATGAAGTCTCAGCCTGACCTTCTATGTGATTGATTCTGTAATTTAGTTTTCTCAGCCAGTACTTGAAATGAAATGAAATCATGTTGAACAAGTTTTAAATACCCATAGTGCAATGGGAGAGATGGAGGGAGGGAGGAGATAAGGGAAAGAGATGAGAGTGAGAGGAGAGGTAGGCTGTAGACGTTTTTTTTTTAAGGCATCGGAACAATATTTTGGACCCTTTTTTTCAAAGGGGACAAATCGTACAGGGTGCATTGAGCATGAACAGTATATGATCTGCATGAAACGAGAGAATGTGTGTGTGTTTTGTAGATGGAGTGAGAGAAGAGAGTGAGTAGGTGGAGGAGAAAAAGGAGCAGAAAACAATTTATCTTCACGCTACTATGGTCTCTGCAAGCATTCAAAATTCCATTTTCTTATTTATTTTATTTATTTATTTATTTTTCCTCGAAGAGCCAGTTATTGCAGGTGCCCATAAATGGTTGAAAAGTAAAGCAGCATGTTGGTTAAGGTTCCAGTTCAGCTGTGAATATGTGCAGGGGGCTGATAAACTATTCATAATAGAGCTGACCTTTTCACACTGGCCAAACTTGTAAGATTCATCCTCATAATTACCATATAGATGATTTTACTCCTTTTTCTGTTATGGAACATTTCCAAGAGCTCTGCGGAAAGACTGAATGGAAATTGAACTTGTTAACATTCTTTTCAGCATGGAACAGCTCATACCAAGCTGCTTTTAATAAACTCTCCAATTCCATTCCCACCCCCCACAGAATCCCGAGGCTGGTATCTTAAAGAGCAGACCCGAGACTCTCAGCCTTTGACACGGCATCTTCAGATTCTTATCCCGATCGTCTGAAAGCAGTATCGGTTATGTTATGGTTATGAACACATGCTGGAAAAAGAGGTCCGGGCTGTTTTTTCTCTGCCCCAGTATATTTTCTTGACTGTTTAGTTGCGGTTCCTGCTTTTGATGAAAGGGGTGAGGATACTATTTGAGGCAGAACCAAACAGTCATCCATCAAACGTCTCAGTGTGTCGGACAAGGGCCTCGTTGTGTGGCGTGGCTGTTTGGTCAGCATCTCTTTTTGGCGCCTTTTCATGTCGGATGCTTTTGTGCCTGTAGTAAAGTATGTCGGAGAGAAAAGGGTGATTTTTTGCTGGAATACAGTCAGCTGAGATGGGCTGATTGCTGGAATAATAGCAACATTTGCACAAGCACACGCAAACACACAGAGGAGAGGATAGGGCACATCTGGCCTCTTTGCTCTTCAGATAAGAAGTTATTTACAGATTTATGAAGACTATCAAAAGCATCTGTGTAGATGTGAGCTGTGTGTCAGCAGACAATGTTCCAATCAAAATGCAAATGGAGGGTGTGCAGCAGGGACATAAATAAACAGATCGGATACTGACTCACTCATTCTACCAGCTAAACCACTCTGACAGCAGAAATCACATTTCTTTCATTTCCTACAAAGGCTGCTATTAGCAAAAGCTGACTGCTGTTTGAATGCTCCATTCAGCCGCCGTTCTTTTCCATCTACCGATTCTACACATAAATATCTGTTTTATACGAAACATCTCATGTTTTCTTTTTCTGCTGTATGATCATTGGGAATTTGGAAGATAATGTTGTCAAATCATTAGATGCTTCAAGATAAATCGCAGTCTCTTTTTCATAATCCGCCTCGGGAATTATTTCCACATCTGTTCTGCTTTGTGCGACCGGATCAAAGTGCTCCTGAAACTAAAGACCAGTTCTGACCATTTCAGAGACCTCATTTACCGACGTAGTCAGTACATGGAAAAAAATCAAAAGAGTAAGTGGGCATATGGTCGTCTGACAAATGTTGCATGTTCAAATCATTGATCATGTTGAAGTGTTCGCATGAGGGAGAGAGCCAGAAACACAAAGCCCAGCCAGAGACTTTGATGATAAATATGAGCCCTCAAAGGCTGCCTTACATCTCTGTGATTCCCTCCACTCTTTACATTACAGATGCATAGAGAACGCTGGTGATTTCATACGGGCCATCGCTGACTGTTAGTGTTGAAGTGTTAGACACAGATGGTTGTGACTAATGAACAGAGTAGACAGGTCTGACACAAAGACTGCTGCTGGCTCTGTCACTGCATTCTAGTGATGAAACTAATGCAAATGTGTTTATTTCTGTGGCAGCGCAATTCTTTTGTTTATCCAATTATCTGTCTAGTTTACTTGCTTTATTTTTTACAGGGTGTTTTTTTTTTTTTTTTTTAAAGAAACATTTCCAGCATCAGCCGAACAGTTGTTGAAAACAGCCATTGTTTTGTAGATTGAGTTTTTTGATATGGCACGGATTCGATACGAAGCTGCATGTACCCAGGGAATTAATACGGAGAAAATGTAATCTGTGTGTGAGGGAAGGTGTTAGAATATTGTACTAAGGGAGAGGTTCAGCAGGTCTGGCCAATAAGGCCAGGTGCACAGCTTTATGATGTGTTGACACATACAGATATTGAGTTTGAGTCTCTGAATACCAGATGGAGCGAGGGAAAAAGAGGGAGTTGATGTAGAAAGAAAAATGAACAAAGGAGATCAAATGAACTGGTTTTCTCTAGCTGTTGATTCTTGCACTGTAATCTGGTTGCTTTTGGAGACCGTTCCGTCAATGCAAAACACATCAGGTTCCTGCGTACCCCACCTCCAAACATACCCGGTACATTTGTTTTAGTTTTAATTGGGACTTTCCTTTTACTTCAGACGTCCTTTTATATTGAGCTAATTATATTTTCCCCTATCAGCGAACATTCTAAACATCTGACTAATACGGATAAGCTGATACTGTAATTATTTAAAAAATAAATTATTATGGCCAATTACTGGTAAATGGACGATATTATGTTTTGTATTATTGTGTCTGAAAAAAAACAAACAAACACATAAATCATATCCAAAATAAAAGTTTACTTAATTATGTCCATTTAAATACACACACACATTCATTAGAAACTCGGAAAATATTTACATGTATATGCATTTTTATATTTTTTATAAAAAACAATTTGATAGTCCACCTTAAACACATTGACACATAAATTTGCAGCTACAGTACATTTCAACTACATGTCAGTTAGCAGAGTATTAGTAGACTGTCTGCTTAATAACCTCTATGTCTTTATTTTGATGAACCCTCAACATAATAGATATTGATCTATCACAAACATAGCAAGTATATGTCAGTTTATTCCACTAACCGTAAACCAACAGTTTAACATGTAGTTGCAAATTAATGAGAATTCATAATCAGGAGAAATAAGGTGAAATATTATTACAATATATATATTTTTTTCAGTTTGAATATATTGTAAAAGGTAATTTATTTCTGCTGAAAATTCAGCTTTCCATCACTTTAGTCTTCAGTGTCACATGATCCTTCAGAAATCATTCTGATATGCTTATTTGATGCTCAGTCGGTTAACAATTGTGCTGCAAATAAAATAAATTATTATTGAATTTGTATTATTTGCTGAATTGAAAGAACAACAGAACAGCCTTTATTTATTTATTTTTTTTATATTGTTTTGTAACAATTCATTTAATGCATCTTTGTATATCTAAACATGATTTTGTTTTCTGTTCTGCAGGTTGTCGGTCAGACCCACCTCCGTCAGTACCCTCCAAACCCCGCCATGGTGATGCGCTCCATCATTAGCATGCATAACCCCAATGGCATGATGTCACAAAACCAGCTTACCACCATCAACCAGTCCCAGATCAACACACAGCTGGGGCTGAATATGACCGGATCAAACATTGCTCACACGTCCCCGTCTCCACCCGCCAGCAAATCTGCCACACCCTCTCCCTCCAGCTCTATTAATGAAGACGATCAAGAGGAAGGAAACAGGGTGAGTGCCATTTAATCCATGCATTTGAGCGGTGTTTTCACAACATTTTAATCGAGACTGAAATCAACATCAAATTTTATAACAAGCAAGCTTTCTCTTCATCAGGTGATTGGTGAAAAGCGTCCTGCCCCTGACGCAGGTAAGAAGCCTAAGACGCCCAAGAAAAAGAAGAAGAAGGATCCCAATGAGCCCCAGAAGCCAGTGTCTGCATACGCCCTGTTCTTCAGAGACACCCAGGCAGCCATTAAAGGCCAAAACCCTAACGCCACGTTCGGAGAGGTGTCCAAAATAGTAGCTTCTATGTGGGATGGATTGGGAGAAGAGCAGAAGCAGGTATGAAATGGCAATCCCGTGTAATAACAAAAGATATTTTTAACCTCACAAAGAACACCATCTATAACGTTCTGTAAATAGAGCTGTCTGCTGTGGAGTCTTCTTGCTTGAGCTAGAATAACAAATGTTCTTCATTTCTACTCTCATTGTTGCACAGAATGATTTTTGTCAGGTATTTTAGCAGACTGCTTGATATTTTCACCCTTCTTTAGTTTTTTATTACCGGCTGAGATCCCTGTTGTAAAGCGCATGCATGCCGGCCAATGTTCAGCTAATTATCTGTTTATCACACCTCACGTATTCTGTTCTCCACAGGTTTACAAAAGCAAAACAGAAGCAGCAAAGAAAGAGTACCTGAAAGCTCTCGCAGCGTACCGCGCCAGCCTTGTGTCAAAGGTGAATTCTTTTTCTGTTTTTTCTTTTCTCAATTCAGACTACCACTATCTGTGTTGTCGTCGTGTTTTTTTGCCATTCTTCTATTATATTTCTATTTACAGTACCTGTCTCCAAATAATAGTTTAGCTCACTTTCAGGCTTGATAGCTTCGATAGCCTTGAGTCCTTAGCCACTTTTAAAAGACGAGACCTTCTACGTGGTAAACGTTTCAATGTAAGCACAGAATGTAGAACTGACAGCTGAAAGGCGATTGAAAACGGCAGTTCTTCTGTAACTAGGAGAAGCATTTATTTCTTTGTGCATTAGTTAACATTCATTGATTTTTCTCAACCTGAACTTCTAAAAACCAGCTGGAAAGGATTTTCAAGCAATATTCTCTTGCACACTTAAATTTTGACTGTGAATATGTTTGCTCTATCACACTAGAGGAGTAAAAATAGCATTAAATACAACTAATGAGATAGAATGAGATATTCTTATGATTCATCATGCCTCATTAACTGGCTGTATCAGACAGGCAGTGGGGAGCATTTGCATATTTGTTGCTTCTTGTAAAAAATTAAGATTGCTTTACAGACAGTTTAGCGGTACTGTATGTTAAAGTCCAAGCTACTCTGATACTATAGATGTATGCTATACTGTAGATTTATGACACCAGCATCACTTTGCATTGAGGACATTTATGAAGCTTTTTGTTTGTTTGTTATTTTCAAGTCTTTTTTCAGATCTTTTGTACTAGGCTACTAAATAATATAAATTCCCCTCTTGGCAAGTTCTTTAGATCACAAAATGTAAGACAGCAGCAATTTTCTCTGAACAGCTTTTCTGTTGAGTCAGTCACCAGATCAGCACTAATAAAGGAGAGGGCACTACATAAGAAAAAATCCGTGGAGTATTAGAATTCATTTGACCATTCTCTATTTCTGTCTCAGGCTGCCGCAGAGTCAGCGGAGGCCCAGACGATCCGCTCGGTGCAGCAGACCCTGGCCTCCACCAGCTTGTCGCCTGCGCTCGTGATGCCTTCCCCTCTATCCCAGCACCCCTCGATGTCCGCCGCAGCGCAGGCGCTCCAGCAGGCCCTGCCTCGAGCCATCGCCCCAAAACCTCTGCAAATGCGCGTCGGCGGCAGCCAGATTGTCACCTCCGTCACGGTAGCTCATCAAAACATGACGGCCGGCGGCGTTCAGTCGCAGCTGCTGGGGCAGATGGGAGCAGGCGGTCCGCAGTCAGGCGTGTCGTCGCAATTGAGTCCACCGATGCAGCCCCGGCACGCTTCCATGCAGCAGCAGATGCAGCAGCAGCAGATGCAGCAGCACTTGCAGCACCATCAAATGCAGCAGCAGCAAATGCACCACCAGCAGATTCAGCAGCAAATGCAGCAGCAGCATTTCCAGCATCACCTGCAGCAGCAGCTCCAGCAGCACCACATGCAGCAGCAGCAGCAGCACCAACAGATGCAGCAGCAGCAAATGCAAATGCAGCACATGCAGCACATCCAACAGATGCAGCAGCATCAAATGCAGCAGCATCTCCCACAGTCGCAATGTTCGCCCGTGCAGCACTCGCCCGGCACACCACACTCTGCCTCTCTGGGCAGCCCGCCGCCCCCTCCAGCGTCCCAGCCTCACCCCTCGCAGGTACAGGCACACGCGCAGGTCCTGTCGCAAGTGAGCATCTACTGAACCAAAAGCCCTTGGACCCGCAGTTGCGACTCCACGAGAAAGCCACAAGGAAGTTGTTATTGAAAAGCATCGTTACAAGGTTGCTTTTTTTAAGTTGCACTTAAGAAGTGTGTAAGAAATATGAATGTTTTACAAAGAACTGTCCTTTGTTCTAGATGGATATAAGATATGTGTTGAAAGGACGAAGCGTCTTAGCTGGATTTTTTGTCTATAAGATAGGCTGAGCTACGGGGAGGTCTGTTGATAGACTTGAGTGCCCAGTAGTCATTTGTATGTATATTTAGTTCATTTGGTTCCTCTCTCTCTCTCTCTCTCTCTCTCTCTCTTGGTTGTGGAGTTTAAACTCTGTCAGAGCATGATGGCGTGGGAAGAACGTTCAGAGACGATCACAGAAACACCTGACGGTTTTATTTAACAGCTTTATTTATGAGGTTGGATTGGCTTTCAACACCAGACAAAACAGAAGACCGGATTTCTGTGGATGGGGAATATCTAAAGAAGTTTCGCAAAAGATATGAACTGAACTGCTACTAAACTGGTCATCAGAGACATGCTGTATGGCTCTTGCACTGTCTGGCCAGTTTATTGTCAACTCTTCTTCCCCTTTGCATCATCCTTCTTTGCGTTCCCACGGATGAAACTGTTTAACAGTCACTGTTGGGAAGCTCTCAATCAAATCATCCTGCTTTTAGAACCAAGTGGTGTTTGACACATCTCATGCTGTGTTATCAAACAGGAAAAAGTTTTAAAAGATGTAAAACACTCTGCATTTGCTGGACTATTTAACATGCTTCCATAATTCATTTCAGTCATCACGTCTCCAAACACCTTTGTGACCTGCTGTATGTGTTCTTAGGAAAGAGGACAGAACATTTTTGGAGTTCTTTTCCTCTGGCCAAAACCCTCAAAAGCGCATTCACTCCCACATATGTAGTAACAGCACTCCAAAAAACTTCTTCTCTGTAATTATCTTTACCTCAGAAGTTCTACTGAATAAGTTATGTTTCTGTTTTTTTTTCTTTTTTGTAATTAAAACTTATTTTATGGGGAGGGGAGGAGCTAAATTACTTAATTTAGGTTTACTGATTGGGGTATTTTTATTTCATAATACCCTACATTTCACAACAAGGCCGTTAAATGGGAGTCTTATCAGATGTTTTTTTTTACTATCATAGAAAGGACAGGGAAGTATTTTGTGCCAGCTGTAAAAGAATCAGTGGTAAGAGAAAAGAAAATGAAGTTGTACATTTTTCATACCTCTTGTTGTAAAGTTTTAATATGTGAGGCTTTAAATGCAGACGTTGGCAAGCTGACCTGTCACCTGCTTTATCTCATAGTGCTCTTTTCTACTTTTTTATGAGTTACAGTAGCAGCAAATCATTTGTTTGTATTTTTGCTTACATTTCAAAATTATTTGCTTTTAAAAACCTGACAGTAAAATAAATACAGTTCATGCCAGTTGGAAACTCCACCTGTTTTTAAACATCATAAATGTCATTTATTAAGTTTTATTTTTGCCATCCAAAAAAAAAAAAAAAAAACATCAAAAAGAGGCATCATCATCATCACCATCAATATGATACTAGCCATAATTTTGTATTATATTTCTCTGTGTCTCTCTGTTTGCAATTAAAATAATCAAAAATATTTATTTCAAGGAACTGATTCATTTCAAAGATTATATTAGCCATACTTTTGTATAAAATATTTCCTCAATGTGTCCTTGTTAGTTATGAAAGATTTAAAATAAAGACATCAGTACTTAAAATATTCTGTTGATTTGGGATATACAGTTGTGCTATTTGTATTTATTTATTTCTGCAAGTATGTTTTCTTTCATGCCCGTTCACGCCGATCTCCTCTTCCATGGTTTCACATTTTAAAAATGACCCCTGCCCCCCGACACACAAATATTTGTGGGGGAAGGTCGGATTTGCAAAAGGCTAATTATCATAAATGCACAATAAGCACGTGAGGACAGTGGAACGCCTTTATCTGCTGAGCGTTGCTGGTATCTTCCACCCTACACCAGACAGAGACGCCCGAACGCAACAGAAGGGAAGGAATCTGTGCCTGCGCATATCTTGTTCCACATTAATAGAATTCTCAATCTGTATTTTGTACCCAATTAGTTAATTTTGAGAATGCTTGTGCAATTTGCATGGGAGAGGCTGCAGTGATTGGCTCTCGAGTCGGGTTTTGTGTCACAGAGAAGCCCACACTCTCACTCTTTGATTAATTGCAGCATCTGTTCTGTCAGAGGGTGTAGTTGAGAGGTCTGCAGGAAAACTGCAAATAAGTGCTGGCAACAGTCTTAAAGCGTCTATGATGAAATGAAAATTAAAAACAGCGAGTACCCCACATGCCCTGAATTTCAATGGGAAGAAGTGGGGAGAGGGAAGGAGGGAGAGAGCGAAGATTGCTAAGCATAGAATGTAAGAGTGGTGTCCATGGCGACCAAACACATCCTTTAAAAACGGCCGGTAATGAGGGGCTGGGAAATAGCGCTTATTATTCCGAACAGTCTCATGGAGGGCAGCATCAATAATGCATGCAGTACCTTGTTATTTGGTAAACCTTGTTATCCTCATGGTCTCAGTGAGGATAAATATCTCACAACAAGGGTTGGAACTCTGACACACCCCTGCGATGAATAAATAAATAACGCTTTACAGATATTTTCAAAACTGATTATATGTCCTAACAACAGCTGATGATGTTGGCGCACGAGCGATTGGGAATTCAATTTTGTGCCATTTCAGAGACAGAATAAAATATATGTATGTATATATAGTATCTGTGTGTATCTATCTGTAGAAAGAGAGCCATACAGGTTTGGAACGACATGATGATGATGAGTAATAAATGACTAAATTTGTATATAAATATATATTTGATATTACAATTCTTAAAATCACCTTGACTAGTATCACCCTCCAGTAACCATATAATGTCTATCTATAGACTCTAGATCAAACCACAGTCACATGATCTAACAGTAGTTTTATTGGATATAACCTAACACTCCACTGCAATTAATCTCTCTCTCTCTCTTTCTGTGTGTGTGTGCGCATTTTAATTTAGTCTATGTTAAAGAGAAAGGAAAAGGTCATATGCATTGTGAATGTCCCATTTTTGTAATATCAATCAATGATTGATTGGTGTCTTTCATTACCCTGCTGTCTGCACCGATTTGGTGGGAGCAGTGTGACAAAAGGTCTGTGTCCTGAGGCTGAGACAGTGACCTCAGTAGCTTGTGGTCTCTTTGACTAGTTTCCATCAGAGCACGAAAAGAAATGACCATAATTTCAATTATTATATTACATTTGATCATACCGTGCTTTCTAATAAAATTCTAAGCTGTAAGCCTTCTGTTGTGAAAAGACGTCATTATTGCAGTTAACAATCAAGCCTTTTCTAGCTCACTGAACTTTGCCAGTCTTCTGAAATTTGAATAAATGTTTGTGATCGGTAATTTAAGGTAATCATTGACACAGTTTCTTGGGTTCTGGCAAAGCAATCACTGATAAAGCAGCTACATGACAGATGGAGAGTTTCTGCAAGTGGACATTAGTAGCTTAGCAACAATAACCAAATACGGTAGAACTTGAATAGGGCAAAGGTCATCTCTAGCCACGGAACATCAGTAACACTGTCCGGTAGGCCATGCCGCTTGCCCTCCATTAACAAAACCAAGCCCTTCCCAAACAGCACATGCAACCTTTGACCTGACTTCAGACACCTGGCCTTGCAGAGAGTGCGAAGAGTTTCGCTGACTAGCTTTGGGCAAGATCCCGTTGATCCCTGGCAGCTTTTGTTTGCACAATGTTGACCTCTCAGCCAGAGAGAGAACTTTCTTTAGGTGCTGTTGACCTGCCGGTGCTGCTGTGAACATTGGTATGAAAGATTCTCCAGACTGAATGATAGACTAACAGCTGGGTCTGAGGCCAAGTGAAGAACTTGACTTTCAAACGTTTGTCTTTTCTCTTTTTTATTTACTTTCTTTTGATTACAAAATACACTATACTGTAAAGCAATCTTCTAGAACACTGGGGTGTGTTGTGTGTTTAGAAAAGGTTTGCTATTGAACCTACACTTTAAAACTCTATAAAATATGACACTATAAAACTAATTTGACTAGTTTTTGGATAGTGTAGCTAGATAACTAAATAAAAGAATATTTATTACTCTTTTACATTTTACATAATTTAGATCATTTTAATTAGTATGTTTAGTTTAGCTTTAATTTATTGATATTTGCTTTAATTGTGATAATTTTATGCTCTGCCGCACAGAACGCCAAGGCTTAACTTACAAATGTTTACTCTCTATTAATATAACCATGCTTTACAGTCTTTCTGAAGAAAAATACTTCTTTTCACAAGTGTTATTTATCACAATTAGTACTAGTATGTACAGTATAGTGCAATGAACATCATGCAGTATGTGTAATCAGTACAGCTTTTCAACTCCACTTTATCAAAGCAGTGCTTCAGCCCGAGAACAGATCAAATGAGTTTCTAGCTGTTCCCAGCAGCTCCCTCAGCTCTGCCAGAAACAGCAGAACTGCACTAAATTGAAGTTTAAATTCCCAGAAAATAGTTTTCGCTAAAGCAGGATACTTATAAGCACTTATTAATGTCAAGCAAGATTATTCTATGAAGCTAAATTTCACGCTTCTGCTGGAAAGACGAATACAATGAAGCCCTCAATATTTTAACCTCAGCAAGCAACCTCATTTTATAAAATGTCTTACATATTATGAACTTTCTGCATTTAAGTCATCATAACTCCAAATTCCATTCATTGTTCTTCACAGCTTAAATAATTTCAATGTGCTGTCTTTGAATTAACCAAGGTTATGTTTTCAGTACAGCACTCCAAAAGATTTTCTTCTCAGCTTATAAATATTCCATGGACTGAGTCACTATTGGTTAGATGAATAAAAAGCTTACATGTTCTATTTATTTTAATTGCTACAGCCAACGTCAAGATACCGTATGCAATGAAAACTATTTTATTCCCTCAGTTTTTAGCTCTTGACCGCTCTCAAAGTCCAGCTCTGAGAGTTAAAGGTCATCAAACAAACAAACCTGCTCCAAAATCGCTGGGGCGAACGAGCGCAGAAATACGACTCTGTTTCACCTTGCAGTCAGAAACAAAACCCAGACGTTCTCAGGAAATCTCCAAACATAGTTTACTGTACTGTCAGTATTTCTGAGGCCAACACAAACAGTGTGATTTGATATTCAGAACCAGTTTGCACATAGCTGGAATTTCTCAGCACTAATATTACTGTTGCATTTGTTTAACATCTAGGTAGAGATTCATTTTAAAATTGCATTGTGAGCCGCCACTGATTGAGGAACATTCGCTTTGTTGTGACAAAGAATGAAACTTTGTAGCTGACAGACGTCTTTGGGAGAGAGATAATTCATTCCATCTCGTTGAGTGGCAGAATATAAAACCATATCTCGTTTCCCCCGAGTTGCCTCTTTCCAATTCCTCTTCAGTATTCTATGGACTTTGTGTTCTTCTGAGAAACCTGACTCACTGAAATTGCTTTTTATTGTGACTTACTTAGGCTATTAATGCAAGCATTACTGAGCTCACATGTTGCTATAGCAACAAAGCTGATAAAGTGTACTGGGAGAGCAAAGTGATAGATTACATGTGCATGCTATGTCATATCCAATAACTCAAACTTACTATACGGCACATTATTCCAGTGGTCTGAGAGAAATCAATAAATGTGGACACAACCCAACAAGCCATGCTCCATCTCTCTCTTTCTCTCTCTCTACTTGTTCTCTGCATCAGTCTCTCTCTCTGTGTCTAATTCTGTACGACAGTAAGGAAGCCGAAGCAGATCAGGCCATGTTTCTATGATGTCTGTGCAGAGCTACAAGGGGCAGGTGCTGTACAGACACCATTCAGAGAGACTCTATTCAACTCCTCTCCTCCGTTTCTCCATTCATGCAGGGCAAAACGCCATCTGCTCCTGTTGTGCCTGGAGCTCTCACAGCTGACCAAAAAAAACCACCCCAACAGCTGTTGCCAAACAAAAGCCAAACAATGGGGGCAGAGAAAGGTTACACACAAGTTTGAAAGAGAGAGAAAGAGGGAGGGAGGGAGGGGTGGAAATGCATTGCTCCGATGAAAGGGGAGTCAGAAACAAATCTTTTACAGATTATGAGGAGGAATGCTCTTTTCAATGAGTGCAGTAGAAACAGTTAAATATGAGATAGTAAATCTTGCCTCTTGTCTCTATGAACTTCGTAGACTCCATTACGGCTGTCAAATGGAGAAAGAGGAAACAGTATTCATGCTTTGTCTTTTAAAGGCACTGATGAGTCAGACTAATCTAATGCAAAAAGAGAGTAAGAGATCAAATTTCACAGCATTTTAAAATATGAACCAGTTAGGAGGGCTTGCAATGTCACCCTTTTTTATTATTTTATTAATTTATTTTTATTGTTTGATTGTGTACTCATACATCATACATTTTTTGTTTGAAATCTTTGAGGAAATGGACATACTGTAGAGTTGTACAGTCTGTCTAATCATTGCATTCAGTCCTCCGCGCAGCCAATTGTTAGAGTTTGGGGCGTGGCTACTGTTACAGCTGATCCCTGAGGGTGTTTAGCCAGAGTGGAAAAAAACATTTCAATTCCGTTACAGAAGTTCAAGCCAAAATTCTAAGAATTGCAAAAATACTCAGAAACAGACCAACCTGATCTCAATTCACACATATTTTACGAAGTGACTAATTCAAACAAATTCGTATGACCTCACTCGTACGAATTTATACGATTTCTTCTAAATTGTCTGTATCTTACGAGTTGCCAATTCGTATGAATTTGTCCGAATGACCTAAACCTAGCCCCACCCCTAAACCTACCGGTCACAGGGTTTTAGACAAATTGTACAAAATCGGACGAGTGAGGTCATACGAATTAGTACGAATTTGGCACCTCGTACGAATTCGTACGAATTGATTGTGAGACTGTGTTGGACAGACAATTAAAAATGGGGTTAAACAAAAGTAAACAATAACAGTGTTGTTACAAGATGGAGGAATTTGATGAAATGTTTGGTTTCAGACGATTAGACAAACTTACAGAGTTTTTCCTCGACAGGAATCTAAATTTAAATGACCTAATTCCTAATAGGAAGTGGTCCGGTCCTAAAAGACGTTTGCAAAGATTTGTTTGTAAACATGCTTCATTTTAGCATTGCCCATAGGAAACACTAAAGCACAAAAACTGCCTTCCATACCTTTAATACACGCTGGGGACAAAGTAATGTAAGTAATATTTAATCTTTTAAAGTTTCACAAAAGCACTGCTATAGTTTGAAGAAACAGTCATTAAATTAAGGAGAGCTGTGGACCACTTGCAGCCAGCTTCTTGGTTATTACAGTTTTGCAGTTTATCAGTCACAAAGGGACACACACACACAAACAATATTCATGCAATTACTTTTTAAAAAAAGGCTTTTTTAAAAGGCTATTAAGCAGTACATTCGGGAATAGTACAGTGTTTTAAAAAATAGTAGTGTTGTTAAAAATGCCTTTGAAACGACATTGCTTGTCACATGGTAGCCATTAATTTACATGACAATTAAAGTAGAACTTTAGGTCTGTTTTGATAAGCATTGACTATTTGCAACAGAAATATAATGTGGTCCTAAAAATATTCAGAAATAGAGAATATTAGACAGGGGGAGATATTAAAAAGATATATTAAATATTTATTATAAATATTTAGATATATTAAAGAAATGATGATCTGTCTGCTAAAGGGTATACTCTTCTCTCTTCAGAAATATTTAGAGAATTACTCAGAATCTTACTTTACAAATCCAGCCAATGATGAATCCACTAGGGAAGTTATTTGGTTTGGTCAGAGTGTAAACT
>JAUCMU010000125.1:15729839-15740824 GCA_032275025.1 Enteromius treurensis
TCTCCGTTCCCTTCTTCAGGGAACGAGGGTTACAATACGTAACCGAGACGTTACGTATTGTAACCCTCGTTCCCGAAAAAAAAAAAAAAATGTTTTATTAGACTATCTATGTTTTATAATACCACAAATAAATGAATGCTCAAAATAAAACTATATTTGAATCACCTCTTAGGCATCAATGTTGCACATACCTGGCAGAAAAGTCTCCTAATGGTCTTTGATAGTTCTAAAATTAGTACTGTAATTGTAAGGGCTGGGAGGAAATATCGATTCAAATATTAAACATAATTCGGTCTTCTAGCAATGTGCATCAATTCAAAAATTGTTCTTTGAAGTCGACTTAGTGTGTCCCGGCCTGGAGATTTGTCAATTCCTTTCTGAAAATGGTATTCGGATCCTATACTGGGAAGCGTAAAATATTTTTAAGTTAATAGTTAATAGGAAGCATTAATTTCTTAAGTCAGGACTACCCATACTAAAGACTGGTGTGTTTTGTATCAAAATAACTTGCAGTGTGCACAAAACAATTGATGAGAAATCGTGAAATGTGAATTAATGTAAAAATACAAAAATTGTGAATTGATTTATAATCCAATCATGGCCACAGGAATTTATATACATCAAGTTATAAGGTAATGAAACATTCCCAGCCCTAGTAGTAGGGACATACTGTAACTCTGCAGCACGCCACTAATAAACATTTACTTTATCACACATGAGTAGTATGTGAAAAAAATCTCTCTTTAATTTCTAGAATGATTTCCTAGTATAATTTTGGAAGAAGGAAAATAATCAAAACAACTAGCCATTTTTTGAAAATTATGCATATAAATAAATGAGTACAAATAAGCAAAAATATACATCAACAAAAATTACAAGCACAACAAAAATTGAAAAATCGTCCCAGCAGAGTTATTTTGCCTAGCCAGGAAGAATACTGTAGATGCACTCAGTTATTCTCTGAAATGAACAACAGTTTTTTCAGATCTGCATAATTTAATGTATCCATTTAGATATCACCGTGGTTGTTGTTTTCTTTGTATTCCTCATTTTGAATGTAATATTTAAAAATTTAATTTTTTAACAGTATGCAGTTTTTAGGATGTCATCGTTTGTGATTCATGAACTTGCTGACTAATGTTACAGTAACAGTAAATACCTATGCAACTGAAATGCTGCTGTGTTTTCTTCGCTAGACAGCTCTTTGATATGCCGTACATCTTTGTTTAATGTATGCTTCTGTTGTGCAGTAGATGTAACCATGTAAATGTAAAATCAGAATATTATAGTTTTGTCAAATTGAAAAGGAAGGTGCAGTGGGGGATTATGATTTTCTATCCTCTAAATTGAACTCTAACGCACACCAACACAGAGTGTGCTGAACATGATGTAGTGCAAAGCACAAAATGAATATTTTCATATCAACTGCAATTGGTTTTACCTAAATGACTGCTCCCCTCAGTGCCAGGTGCACATGCTTTATGTGCAGTTTTACATTATTGCATTCTGTTATTTATTTATCTGCACCAAATTGAATTTTCCATCTGGCTCAAGCTATAAAGCCGTCTTTGTTTGCCGTTAGATCATTACTCATGATTTTACCTTCTTTTTCCTCTCAGGGGACGTCAGGGCTGCTTTATCCAGAGGAGAGAAATGCACTGTGAAACATTGCCCCGTTTCCACAGCGTTAGGGTTATTTTATCCTGCTGTTGCTATGCAACAATGTGAAATGTTGGCACAACATGATTTAGATCTCGCACAACAATAAAATCCTGTGCATGGCGACGAATGAAACCTCTCTACCTCCACACCTTTAATGTTGCCAGCTGTAGGCGAACACAATATAAAACACTTTTATTATAGATTTTCTGTCTCAAGTACACCACGGTCTGTTTCTCATTCAGAAACATATTTTTTTCCCCTAATCTTATATTAATACTTGATGTCTGTCTGTATAGATTTGATATGGCATCGCTGATATATTTCGCACGAGACAAACTACAAAAGAGAGATGTTGGCTATGTTTCAACTTCCTGGTAACTGTGTGTACATGTATTTTACACTAACTGCTGCAGAAAGAGAGCATTTAGTTAACGCTTTAATCAGCCCTGCTGTTGATATGTCCTAGATAGCAGCTCAGAACAGGTGTTATTCAGCTGATAAGATCTTTCTTATGTTAAAACTGAACTGATAAGGTGCAGTGTGGCATGAAATAGGCATAGTTTGAATGTTAGGTTAATGTTTTTGGGCTGCATGTTTGGTAAAGATAAAACTCAATTACCAAAGGTTTTATTTGCAGAGCCTTTTTTAAGAAGTGTTATTCAACTGCTTTATAAAAAACTAAAGTATGAGCTACCATATTGTTCTCTTTCCAATCAGCAAATGTGTAAATGTTAAAAAAAAATATGGGGGGATTGATTGATCATCTTAGTTTATAACATTAAAAATGAGCAGATGCCTAAAATAGCTTTGAAAGCAGCCTGTCATTTAAGTTATGAAATTACCACACTGTTTCCAATAATAATGCTTACAGTAATTTGAATATTGCCAACATTATTGCTTGCTGGTAATCTCAATTTAACCTCTACCGTGGCGAGCTACAATCATCTGACATTGTGTCTATATTAAGAAATGAGAATTACAGCATATTAAACACAATCAATGTACTTTATGTGGGCTGTAAAGAAAGAGTCTCTAGGATGTGTGTGTGTGTGATGGGGAGGGGGAGGTATAATAGTGCCTGAAAAAGGAGCAGAGAACATTAATCATGGCTCTCTTTCACGGCCTTGACACATGAGTCACAGAAAACTCTGTTTATCTGTGCTCAGAGAAAGAAAGGGAGAATAAATATAAACGCTTTATAGATAATTCCCCACAGAGCCGCAGAAAGCTGTCCTTTCAGACAGCTCTCTCTTTCTCCTGCCATCAGACAGTGCCTCAGATCATCCAATTATTTCCCCCACTGCCACATACCAATTAGTTAAACCATCCCGTCTTTATCTCTGATGGCTGCACCAGGTGCTTCTGTTAACTTCCTGTGAAAGGGTGTTTAAGTTTGAGGAAACTCTATTAAGGCGAAAACATATGGGAGATTTCTGTCATTGTCCTGACACCTTTTATTATTAAGAGAATGAGCTCTTTATACATGTTGACATTGACATTTTGATGTTAATGTGTGTTTGTTGAGGGGGTGTTCATTAAAAATAATTAATCAATGCAAATGAGTGAGTGTTTACTCTTTTCAAACTTTATGCTCACATGTATGGTTACTTACCTAACAAACAAGAATATTTAATATACAGGCAGTTCTGGCTTCTTTGTGCACTCCAGACACACAGTGGGAGGATTGCGTGCTGGGTTTTTAGGTTATATCAGTACATCAATAAGTGCTGACTTTGTCTTTATGAGGGAAACTGATTCATTCATTCAGGTGATTTGTTCAAAACCTACCTGCTTTCTAGCTTGCACAATATCCACCCTAAAATGCCTTATAGATTAGATCTTGAATATGATTTATGGTGGATATTATGCAAATCTGATTCAATCTGATTTCAGTTCAGAAACGAAACAAGTGCCAGTCACTGAATCATTAACTCGGTCATTTGTTCAAAAACACAACTTTATGTTGCAGAGGGTTGTTTCTTGTTAAAAAGTAAAAGGTACTTTCAATGTTTTGAAAGTAAATGTAATTGCTTAAATCAGATAACATCTCACTGTGTTCAGCTTTCAGGCATAAAGCTTTGTGAAAATTACTACTCTCCAGACAGTCTGATAAAAACATCATGGACATAGCAGAAAGAGAGACTTCTGAACAGCTTTTAACCTGCCATTGTGTGCGTTTCTTTCTTTTCTCTTCCTTTCTTGTGTAGTATTCATGAGGAAAACAAGAAAGTGACATAATCACACTGGGAGGTGGACAGTCTGACAGTTTGTGTGAGTTTACACCGGGAGAAAACCACGGTTGTTCTCTCTCCCATCTCTTGCACACACTCCTCTCCTGCACTCCCCCTCAGTGCGAGTTTAATTATCCTGCTCATTCTCTTATCTGATTCCCACATCCAAGACTCCATTTTCTCTGCTTTAGGACCCTTACTTCTTCCTCCTTTTATTCAGCCTGAAAGGGAAAGCAGAGACTCAGCTGGCAGCATGGTGGATTTTATCATAAAGAGGTTATTGTTGTTTTATGGCCAGGCCAAGCTGAACAGATTTCTTAGTGCCGTCTGAGAAAGTTGGTACAGTAGCATTGTCTGTACCGCTTTGCCTGGAGTGAGTTGTTGGTGGTTGGTGGTTTTTTTAAAACTTCAGGACATAATATTTACTTTTTGTGTGTTTTCGTGAAAGGTTACATTATGGGGAATGAAAAATTATAAATTCATTAATCACATTGATAAGATGCCGTAGCCTGTAAAACTAAAACAAACCATTTGCTTATTTGTTTATTTTCTTAACTGTTAACCATTACAGTGTATTTCTAAAAGATAAGCATTCCCAGGTTCTTAAACTTCTACAGTACCACAGCAAATGGCCTGAAGCTTTTTATCGTGTAACTCTCTAAAATGTCAGAATGTGAAAACTCATTCTCCACCGAAGGATTTTAAGAGCTCATTTTCATTTTATGGGATGGGATGGATTGGTAGTCTTTCACAGCTCTATTTGCATTTGCTCAGAACAGCCCTCACCATTACATGCAGCTAAGCCAGTCATGTAAACAGCTGGTTCTTTAGAGAAGCACCAAAGGTCAGGTCTACACAGAGATGGTTTGTTTTTAAACAAGGATAATGGAGGCTGACTTTACCAAGCTACAATTGGCTTTTTGAATGTTTCACACTCAGTATAACTAGCATGGAATACAAAAGACAATCCACTGCCAACATGTCACAACAACAAATGGAAAATGGGATTCTAATGGTGCTTTCTCTCCCCTCCCCCAGACACAGAATGGCTTCCCCTGTTATAATTGATGCACGGCTCAAACTGATCTTGGCAATCAGGCTAATTCATATTGAAAGTAACACAACGTAACTGCAATAATAACATGTTGTTTTCAAATGCAACACACTGGACATGAAACAGCAGACAAAGACGTAATATATTCTAAAGCCAATGGTCAAGGCTTTATGTCGATGAAGCTGTGGATTTGACCAGCACCTCTCTTACAGAAGGTGGAATGAGATATTTCTCTTTGTGAAATATAGCCCCGGGTTTTTAACATTTGTTTGGTCAAGAGAGACATAGATTGGTGGATCTGCAGACCTCTCTCAGAACTGGTCTGCATCTCCAGTGACTTGCTATGATCACATAACCTCCCCACAAATAAACATGGTGCATTACAACACGAAGTCATTTAATTCATTGTCTTTCTGAAAGTGATACATGCAAGATTGGAATGACTATTAAGTAAAATACAAATATTATTTCAAGCTATAGATATTTTTGTTAGGAAAAAAATGCCAATCACTATAATAACTATGCATTGTTGGGATTTCTAGATATATCATTTTTTTATGTTTTGTACATAAAGTATACTGTGTTCCATCTCTACTTCACTGGGTACTTTTGCACTAGACCTTTTTGGTTATTTTGCTTTTTTTTTTGCTGTTTCTGTGAAACCCCACCTCAGGCATAGGTTTAGTGCAGGGTTTCTCAAATCTTATCCTGGAGGTCCAGTGCACTGCAGAGTTTAGCTCCAACTCTGAAAAAACTCACCTACCTGTGATTTTCTAATGATGCTTAAGACGCTAATTTACTGTAATATCAGGTCAGGTGTGTTTGATTAGGGTTAGAGCTAAACTCTGTTGTGCACTGGACCTCCAGGGTAAGATTGGAGAAACCCTGGTTTAGTGGCTGGGGAAAATAATTATATAAAACACTCACCCTGAACTATATCAAGCTGATCTAAACACAATTTAATCATTTCTTAAACAGAATCAAACGTTTCAGACAGTACCAGTAGATTTTCCCTGGGTTTGTTTATGTGCATGTAAGCAGTCTGAGTAAACAGTCTGAGTTTGTTTATGAGCTGGTGATGCTGGGGGTTCCTGACAGGGCAGCGAGAGAGAAAGAGATGCTGATAAAGGTGCACTTTAGCCTCCAGACAAACACAACATGGGCGACTCAAGGCAGACTGTTGCTCTAACTATGTTGCAACTGCAGTTTCGGTTTTCCTTGCAGATAGAGCAAGAAACAGATGCCTACGGGCATCTAAGGTATAGATTTTGGTGGATTTTCTGTTGTTTGTTATTAGTAAATAAAACGATTTTATGAACTTGCTTTTTTCTTATTCTTAAATTCATCTAATTTGTTCTTCAGTTACTCTTTCCGCGTGTTATTTGACTCGCCAGTAGGTGGCGACAGGTGACTCTATTTATAAAGTTATTTATAAAGGCAGACAAAGTACACAATTCCATTACTTGAGTGAAAGTATATGTACCACTGGTCAAATATTACTTCATTACAAGTTTTACCTAAGTGAAAGTATAGAAGAACTTACTTTTAAAAGTACTTAAGTATTATGACTAAATATCTGGAAAATGCTTAGTTTCATTATTGTTGTATTGTTTTATGTTATACTTGCAATAGAATAGAATGCCTTTTATTGTCACTGCACACATATACAATGTACATTATATACATGTACGATGAGACGCAATGCACTGAATACACTGACTAGTTTGTTTTCGCGTGATCTTGGATCGCTCGGTTCTTCGACGCTCATCTGGGACTTGCTGTCATAGCAACAGGTCTGCAAGAGTAAGCCTGCTCGGGAGCAGGGTTTATTTCATGTAGACAGGATTTAGGCTGCGCTCCTGGGGGGTTATGATTGGTTGAAATGGCGAGGTCACATCTGATTGGTTAAAGAGTATGACTGACGCGGACTGACTCACGTGGGAAAAGAAAAGTATCTTGCAAGAATACACAATTTTTCACCCCACAATTTTTTTATATGGAATAACAAAGATATATTATTTAAAAACAAATCTTTATTCTTAATCTTTACCTCTTCATGGATCGCCACCTTTCCGTGGTGGAGGGGTTTGAGTGCCTGAATGATCCAAGAAGCTATGTTGTCGGGGGCTGTATGCCCCTGGTAGGGTCTCCCAAGGCAAAAAGGTCCTAGGTGACAGGCCAGACAAAGAGTGGTCCAAAACCCCATATGGATAGGAGGACAATGAAAATTGTGACGTCGCCCGGTATGGCGCAGCCGGGGCCCCCCCCTGGAGCCAGGCCTGGGGTTGGGGCTCGTATGCTAGCGCCTCGTGGCGGGGTCCTTGACGACCCAATCCTCGGACACTGAATCTGACTCTTGGGACATGGAATGTCACCTCACTTGGGGGGGAAGGAGCCGGAGTTAGTGCGGGAGGTTGAGAGGTACCCTCTAGAGATAGTCGGGCTCACCTCCACGTGCAGCTCGGGCTCTGGAACCCAACTCCTCAATGGTGGGTGGACTCTCCACTACTCTGGAGTCGCCCGCGGTGAGAGGCGGCGGGCTGGTGTGGGCTTACTCATAGCCCCCCAGCTTAGCCGTCATGTGTTGGAGTTTACCCCGGTGAACGAGAGGGTCATTTCCCTGCGCCTTCGGGTCGGGGTTAGGTCTCTCTCTGTTGTTTGTGGCTACGGGCCAAATGGCAGTGCAGAGTACCCGGCCTTCTTGGAGTCTCTGGGAGGGGTGCTGGAAAGCGCTCCAACTGGAGACTCCGTCTTTCTACTGGGGGACTTCAACTCTCACGTGGGCGATGATAGTGACACCTGGAGGGGTGTGATAGGGAGGAACGGCCCCCCTGATCTGAACCCGAGTGGTGTTCTGTTGTTGGACTTCTGTGCTAGTCATAGTTTGTCTGTGACGAACACCATGTTCGATCATAAGGGTGTCCATCAGAACACATGGCACCAGGACGCCCTAGGGCGGAGGTCGACGATCGACTTTGTGGTTGTTTCATCTGACCTCTGGACATATGTCTCGGACACTCGGGTAAAGAGAGGGGCGGAGCTGTCAACTGATCACCACCTGGTGGTGAGTTGGAGCTGTTGGTGGGAGAGATTTGGCAGGCCCAAACAAACTGTGAGGGTCTGTTGGTAACACTTAGCAGAGCCCCCTGTCAGGGAGGTCTTAAACTCTCACCTCTGGCAGATTTTTAACCAGATTCCGAGGGAGGTTGGAGACATTGACTCCGGATATGTTGGACTATGTTCTACACCTCCATTGTCGATGCGGCTTGTTCGAAGCTGTGGCCGCAAAGTCTCCGGTGCCTGTCGCACCGGCAACCCCTGAACCCGGTGGTGGATACCGGAAGTAAGGGAGGCTGTCAAGCTGAAGAAGGAGTCCTATCGAACCTGGTTGGTTTGTGGGGATCCTGAAGCAGCGGACTGCAACCCGGGTGGTTGCAGAGGCAAAAACTTGGGTATGGGAGTTCGGTGAGGCCCTGGAGAAGGACTGTCGGTCGGCCTCAAAAAGGTTCTGGCAAACTGTCCGGCACCTCAGGAGGGGGAAGCAGTGCCCTGCCAACTTTGTATATATAGGTGTCGTGGAGGAAGCAGAGGCCGGGGGCCAAGGGGCGGACTTGACCATTACCCAGGCTGAGGTCACTGAGGTAGTTAAGAAGCTCCTCAGTGGCAAGGCACTGGGTGTGGATGAGATCCGCCCTAAGTACCTTAGGTCTCTGGATGCCGTGGGGCTGTCTTGGCTGACACGCCTCTACAATGTCGCATGGAGGTTAGGGAAAGGGCTTCTGGACTAACAGACTGGGGTGGTGGTGTCTGAAAACAGGGGAAAAAGGGGGATCGGAGGTGTGTTCCAGCTATAGGGGGATCACACTCCTCAGCCTCCCCGGGAAAGTCTATGCCAGGGTACTGAAGAGAAGAGTTTGTCCAATTGTCGAACCTCGAGAAAGCATTCGACCGTGTCCCTCCCGGTGTCCTGTGGGGGGGTGCTTTGGGAGTACGGGGTCAGGGGCCCTTTGCTAAGGGCTGTCTGGTCCCTGTATGACAAGAACAGGAGCTTGGTTCGCATTTCCGGCAGTAAGTCAGACTTGTTCCCAGTGCGTGTTGGACTCCGGCAGGGCTGCCCTTTGTCACCGGTCCTGTTCCTACTCTCACCTATTGTCATGAGCTTTGGGTTATGACCGAAAGAACGAGATCCCGGATACAGGCGGCTGAAATGAGTTTCCTCCGCAGGGTGTCCGTTGGGTGTTCAGTCACTCGGGAGGAGCACAGAGTAGATCTGCTGCTCCTCCACATCGAGAGAGACCTGCTGAGGTGGCTTGGGCATCTGTTCCGGATGCCTCCTGGACGCCTCCCTGGTCTCTCGGCTGGCCTGGGAATGCCTCGGTGTTCCCCTGGAAAAGCTGGAGGAAGTGTCTGGGGAGAGGGAAGTCTTCGCGTCCCTGCTTAGACTGCTGCCCTCGCGACCCAGTCCCGGATAAGCGGAAGAAGATGGATGGATGCATATTCAAATAACTCCAAATTTAAATTAAATGATAGAACTTTTTATTACATTTAATAAAATTACATTTTAATCATATGTAATATTTCCACTGAGTTGCGGGTGAGACATGGACATGGATGGCTTCAGTGAGACTCATCAACAAACACTACTGTGTTTGTGCTGCAGTGATTAGAAACAGGAGAAGAGCCACGACTCCATTCATAAAAACCATCGTATAAAACAGCGTCTTTCATAGGAAAGCGTGTGTATAAAGCTGGTCAGTGTGTGGTCAGGTTCTGTGGGCGCTCTCGTGCCGGATGATCTTGTACGTGATCCAGTAGAAGACGTTGAAGATGAGGAAGGCCAGAGGGAAGGCGGCGCGAGAGACTGTGTCGATCCTCTTCGCTCGGTCCACAAACTTCTTCCGAGTCACGTCTGTGTCCTTGGCAGCAGCCAGCGGAGGATTGGTCTGTGTGTTTTTGACCGCCGTCCCGTCCTTCACACATGATGAGGTGTTATATCCAGAGAACTGCAGACGGCCGTCCTGTAAGTCATCCTCCTGTGTGTTCACAAACACAAATAATTAATAAGAAATATGCATTGTGCACAAGTTATACTTTAAATAAAGTTTATTAAAATGTGTATCTGTCAGTAAATATGTTAATAGATTTATTATATATATATATATATATATATATTAGTTATCAGCAGCACAGGTATATTTGTAGTAATAGCCAACAATACGTTATATGGGTCAAAATGATCCATTTTTCTTTTATGACAAGAATCATTAGGATATTAAGTAAAGTATTGTCTGATCTTAACAAACCATACATCAATGGAAAGATAATTCATTAATCTAATTTAAAATAAAAGTGGTTTTGTGCTCCAGAGCCACATTTGTTCTAGAAAACAAGAGTTTTATTTGCTAGGTATCACTTCGTATTTAGTCATCTTAAATGTGTTTATATCCTGTACATCAGAGTTTTTAATATCTGTGCCATTTTATTCAATGCTCTGCTGTATGTTTTTGCTGAGGCTCGTTCACTCAGAACTTTAAATACTGGGTTCTGGACTCAGATCTTTATACATTATATATTTAAAACAGGTCTTGTTTAATTCTGTCTAACAGTCAGACCCTCTCGGTGTGAAGCAGTTAATGTTTCGGTCTGATGAACACACGTGTTATTGCTGTAGCAGGGCAGATTAGTGCTGCGTTTCTTTGGCCTGCAGCTCGTCTCAGGTGTGGAGGATTTTCAAGCTTCAGGTGTTAATGTTTTTGTCTAGAATTAATAGAGCGATAATCCTGCAGATCTCTCTGTGTTTTGTAGCTTGTTAAAGGATTATTATTGTCTTTCTTTAGCTTCATATTTAAATGGATTCATATTTAAGCTCAATTTTAAGGTACAGTAACACTTTGCAGTTAATAACATTATTGCCTGTGCAAACTAACCACTGTAAAATGTATTATGCTATTAAAAAATTGTGTTCCTTTTCAGGAACCTCGACACTGCGTCGAGACGCATTTGGGAACGCCTTCCAGCGTGACCGCTCTGAATCTGCT
>JAUCMU010000125.1:15744861-15761222 GCA_032275025.1 Enteromius treurensis
TCTTAATTTGATGTTGCTATAATGCGTTGAAAGTTTAAATGTATTAAGGTCTAATTTTGTTCTAAAGACTAAAATTGTCCAGTCAGTTATGCGTCTAACTGCATGAAGCTGATTTTTTAGCTTATAAAAGTGGAAACAGCTTACAATACTCATTGAAGAATAAGACAGTATTCAAATCTATTTAAAACATTTATTTTATTTGTGTACATTAACAATAAAAACAGATGTGCTTTTGTAAATAAAGGAAACATTTTGGAAGCGCTGTCTGAAGAGCGCATTGCAAAAATGAACAAAAAATCCTCAGAGCAGCTGCTGTTTGGTGCAGTTTTTAATTTCATTCGTTTTGTTAATTCATTATTTTGTTAGAAAAATATATTTGGAATATGTGCCTATGTATTTCTTTTAGGATATATAAAGCTAGGCTTTTCTCTGTTGGCACAACACTCCATGAGTGATGTGAATTATCAAGTTCTGGTGCTTCATTTAATGTTGCTTTAATAAATTAAAATGTATAATGTTTTAATTTTGTTTTGAAAATGAAAATTGTAATGTGTAACTGCGCGAAAAGTCATATGAAAGACGTATTTATCATCCATTTTTTTTTTACTTTAACTCATACATGTATTTTAGATTCTGATATTAATATGACAACAATCACATATCTCACACATATAATGCACGTCATAATGTTTGGGAATATGAATTTAAACACATCACAACATAATATTAGATTTAAAAAATAAAACATTTTAGAAGAGAACGTAACATCACAGTTGTTTGAAACAAAGCTGGCGGTGATCTGCCATTTCAGTTCAGTGCGTTACATGACTGCCCCCTACTGATCATGTCTTTCCTGTCTCAAAGGATTTTCTGCGATGCCGGGTAATACCGGTGTCACACGCAAGACCACTCTCTTTCCCTCGCTCATTTTGAATGGCCAGATCTGTATTTCTCTCTGCATTGGTGTCCACCGCGATATATATATAATGTTACATGAACGCCTAGTCGAGAACTCGCGCGGCGCTCGCGTGCTTACAGTGTGTATCGCGCACGCGCAGGGGCATGCATGCGTACTAGTGCACGTTTGTATGCATGTTCATGCGTATGGGTGTACGTTTGTCTGTAATGTGTATGTATATATTATGTATGTAGGTGCGTGGGTATGTTTATGTGCATTACGTGTGTGTACATGTATTTACGTATGTGTATTTATGTGTGTGCGCGTGTTTGGTTGCAGGTGTATGTGTATATTTATATTTATGTATGTGTGTGTATGTATGTATGTGTGTGCACATGTATACTTATATGTATGTGCATATATGTGTTTGCGCGCATGTGTGTATATGTTTGTATGCGTACATATATTGTCTGCACTCGCTATATTTCAAGGCTTACCAGTTTAGAATTTAAAAGATAAGAGCGGTACCTGTAGATCAATAGCATGCATCATAACACTTGGCTGGCTAGAAGACTTATGCTCCTTTTACAAACTGTAAAAATATCAGCTTACTGTCCTTCTGCCCAATACCTTATTCTAAAATAGCAAGTCAAAGCAACAGGCTTTCCAGGCTATTACCGCATCCTTTTCTGCTCGATAATATTTGCAATAAGAACAAGCATTGCAAGTACAAACTCTCTCTCATTTCAGAAGGCAAGTCATCGGCTCCAGATACCGAGGTTCATCCAACGCCGGCTTCTCGCTATTCGCTGCTTAAATTTGATTTGCTTGAGCAAATGCAAATGCAAAAAAATAAATAAAAATACTAATCTGTTCAGTCAAAGGGTATCCCAGCGGGTTACACTTTTTGCTTAAATAAATTTTCGGCCACTCAGCTGAACACCTCGCTAGTTCTCAGACAGATTTATCGCGTCTCTGCCCAAAGAAAAGGTCAACAGAATCATCCTCTTAGCTTCTAGCCTCTGCGAAAACCCTGCCTGTTCCAAACGTGAATTACTGTCTATTCTGGGTTACCTTAACTTGGCCATGCGTATAATTCCTCAGGGTCGCCCTTTCGTTTTGCACCTGCTGGCACTAGCCTCTTCGGCCACCAATCTCGAGGATCAAATATCGCTCATTGACCCCTACCTCCATGAACTCGGTTTATGGATTTTGTTTCTTAAACAGTGGAATGGAGTCTGTTAGCATCCCCAACCGATGTCCAGTGCTTGGAAATCATTCAAAAATTTCCATCTGCAATTTAATATCCCCTTTCCTGACTTTTCCTTATTGACTATAACCTCCTATATTTCCTTCCCCAACTTCGTCAAAAATATGCAAATCAGCTCTATCAAAGGGTATCTCAGCGGGATTCAGTTTTTTAACAAATTATTGTTCGGCCGCCCTGCCGAGCATCTGGCTAACTCACAAACTGCTCTATTACTAAAAGGGATCCAAAAAGCAAAGCCCCTTCAATTTCTTTTCTTATCAAGCAAAACCGATCAACTCAAAAAAGGTCACCAAATCTATATTTTTAACGTTCAAAACCCCATCCAACTTTTCCAAACCCTTCTAGCTTACATTCATTACAGGAAGTCACCAGCCCAATCGCCGGCAGATCCGCTTTTTACTGATGATCTGAATTGCCCAGCTTCACGTTTTTGGTTCCAAAAACATCTTAAAGCCGTCCTTGCTTCCCAATTACAGTTTTTCTCGATTGCTAAAACACTATAACCAAGCTTTTAAACTAAAATTTCAAAACCATAACGTTATTTTTCTAAAAGCACACCCATTTCCCTGAACTATACACACTACTCCCTGACACATGAGTCAAATTTGTTGAACTGTTAGTGCAAAACTCAACACACAAATCCCTACATTTTTCAGTGCTTACACCATGTGGTCATTTAGAAAACACTAGCATTCATTATTGTTAACTCAGTTCTGAACAGCTTGAGCTCAGTTAGCACACAATTAACCAGGTGGAAACACAAGGAGTCAAAAATGTTCACACACCAATCAGAACCTTTGATGGAGATAAAATGTTAAAAAGTCAACTTACAGTTTTTCTCAGCGGCTTTGGTCCATTTCTCAGATCAGAAATGAAAGTCTCAAAACTTCTTGTTCAACCTCCACATCATCTAGTCTCTTGTGCAGATCATAAAACATATCTCGTTCTTTTTTCTCATTTCTAACCGTTGTGCTGTGTAGTACATGACTGAATAAAAATGTGGCAGTGTATACATTGGTTGTGTCTTTTGTGTTCATGTCAAAAGGTATTTGAGGGGGAGAAGCATAAGCAGCATAACTGTTTTGGAAATATTGTTTTAAATTAACTGCACCAGTGTGTAAAACTATGTTGTAGTGTGTGTGTTTTTGAGGGCTTGTGTGTGATGTCTGAGGGCAAAGTTTGGTTTTTCAGCAAAAGTGAATGGTTTTGATTGTAGAGCTTCATTTTGACCTGAAAATAGGATGTTTGGGAAATTGAGTGAGAAGTTATGGATTTGTGTTTACTGTGAGAATATGAGTCATAGTTTCAAGAAAAACTGTAAAACCTTGTGTTTGACTCTCTTCTTCGCATAAAGACTTTGTATGGCTTCAGAAGACTTGGAATCTGACTCGACTTGTTTGTAATGTATTTATAATGCTTGTTTATGATTAGTTTGTGCAATAAATACCTGTGACTGCATTTGTCTTTGTGTGTTTACATTGTTCAGAGGTGAGTAAGTTTAGGGTAGGGGTGGAGTTTGGTGCTCAAATTAAAGTAAATCAATTATTTAATAAATTTATATATGGATGCAAACCATTAGATTAAGAAAAACAACTGAAAGCAATGGAGGACCCTTCACGTCAAAAAGCGACTAAAAAGGGGTACCTTGAGCTTCAGAAAGCGGCGCAAAAGGGTCTTGACAAAGCGTCAAAATGTAACGAGTTGGAGTCAGACTGTGTTGACTCACTGGATCAATTTATTACACCCCTACATTTAACTGTAGTGAACGAATAGGACATGACAAAATAGTAAGTAACTATAAAATATATGTTAAAAATATCAAACATCATCACAAGTCTCATTAAACCATCAACTGATTGTAAAATTAAAATAATAATCCGCTCATTTTGGAGGTGACATTTTGTGGTGAACAAATCATCCGTGCAAAAAAAAAAAAAAATGTTTTGCCTTCATAATCTTTAATCCAAATGTGAAAATGCTCCTCCCATCTGAGCGTGACATCATTAACCACGCCCCTCCAACTGTCAGTAGTCTTTTTGAATGAGACGCCTACTTCACTACATCCAATCAATTCACAGTAGAAAAACAAGCCACGCCCTCTGTTTTCCTCATTCAATATACTGTTTCCCTTGGAAGTATGTCACAATACGGAAGTAAAATCGCTTCCAAACTTCAAAGCTCACACAAACTTATCACTTTTTTTTATTTTAATTTTTTTTATTTCTTAATGTGATTGAATGTTGTTATTGTTATTTGGCTTGGCATTCCTACACATTACACCAGGACTCAGAGCACGGAAAGAGACACAGAGAGAGAAAGCCAGCAGTTGACAGGAACCCAGCTGTTTGGAGGCCAGCGTCACTCACTTTAATGACAAATGCAAAACGGAGGGAAAACCTCTAAGGCCTAATTTCGTGACATTGTCCCTCTCCTAATTGAGAAAATTTCTCTCATTCTGACTTGTTCTCGGTGCCAGCTTCCTCGCGCTCGCAGCGAAAAGAAGCAGGCCTAATTTCATTCGGGTTTGTCTTAGGACAACCCTTTTAGATGTTTAATTCAATCCCAATTTTGTGTAATCAGGCAAAAGGCTTCCCCCGAGGTAGAGCAGCGCTACGAGGACCCGCCGCTGACAATTTGCAAATGTAATTGGTCCACGTATCTCTCTCTTTCTCCGCCCCGTGGTTCCACCACAGGCATTATTAACTAATATCACTTTTGAATGTTTTTCATCTATTTTATCACTCGGCTTTTCAATTGGCACCACCGCTCACATATCCAGACTCATCTTCGTGGCCCCACGGATGCGCGCGGGAGAAACCGCGAACATCATCCTGCGTTTACCTCAAGGCAGCTGCGTTGTTATTGTAATATTCATATTCTCTGGATTTACAGCCGCTGGATATTGAGTACAAAATCCATTATCATTTGTATATTTTAATTATGCAAATGAGGCTGCTCAGCTGGCTTGCTGATCCTGCAGGGAAGCCTAACTTCATTTCGGGTGATTACAATTTATCCAGTCGAGTCACTTTAATTGTAACAAGCTAATTACCTTGTTTCATTTAGTTTTAACAATGCCAAAAGAACAGCGTACGGTGATAGCGCACTCTCTCACCAGGGGCCCTGACAAATCAGGCCCAATAACAAGAGCCAAAGAGAGAATGAAATTGGGAAAAGATGAGCAAGATCGAAACCATTTCTTCTCTACGGATGTGTTTTGATCGTAATACACACTCACACACACACACACACACTCACTGCTTCAGCAGGGGACACCGGGGCTAGTTATCATACTTTACAGTAGGGAATATTTTTCAGTGTAGGTTGCTTTTTTTGTTTTGTTTTGTTTTGATGGTCCACTTTAGATATTCAATTAACAGTTATTAAAAGTCATTAGAGTTTTAGTAGACTGTCTGATTAATATCTCTAATCACTTTATTTTGATGGGTCCACAATATACTACTTACTGACTATCAGAAACTATGCAATAATATGTCAACTATTTCTACTAATCATAAACCTACCCCTAACAGTCTACTCTGAGAGTTAGTAGACATGTAGTTATGAACTAACAAGAATTAGTTGACATGTAGTTGACGGAACGTTATGGTTAGTAGAATATCTAAACGGACTATCGAAATAAAGTGTAACCAAAAAAAAATTAAAATAATAGTTTGGGTGATAGGATTCATTCTTATGTGTTCTAATTCTGAAATCTGACATTAAAACCAACATATATACCTTTGTGTGCCTGGACTTTTGAGTTGCATCTTATTACTGAGGATAAAAAAAAACGGTTGCCATATAGGACTGTCATTAAAACAGCACTTCTTTACTTCAATTCAGTTATATTTTCTGAACTGACAAGCTATAATCATTAATGAGCGACACATTTTCCAAAATCTACACCTCTGTTCCTCTGAAATCCACACCATCCACAATCAATCAGTCAAGCCATGTTCACTTCTCATGTCTTCTCTATCTGTATTGTTAAAAGTGCTATATTAAGGTGACTTGACTTGATTAAAACATCACAATAATACAAAAGCATCCACACCCCTCCAGTGCATCAGTTCACATTGTGTAAAGAGAAAAGCTGGGTTTATAATAAATCTCATTCACTGAAGAGGATCCATTGCTGAGCGAGTGATAGAATGCTCCAAATCTGTTCTCTTGAAGAATCTTGGATCTTTTCAGCATACATTTTTGGGTGAACAATTAACATAATGGCTGTGTTTATGCAAGTATGCAACATGTCAGATAGAGTTTTGCTGTCATGAAAAATATGTTGCGAAGACTTACTGTACTCTAATTGTTTTCACACTTCTAATTGATTGATTGATTGATTGACAGCACTTTAGTATACACTCTTAAAAATAATGGTGCTTCAAATGGTTGATGCCATAGAAGAACCATTTTTGGGTCCACAAAGACCCATTCAGTCAAAGGTTCTTTAAAGAACCATCTCTTTCATACCTTTGTATAATCTGAAAAACAGAAACAGAAAGGTTTTTCAGATGTTAAAGGTTCTTTATGGAACCATTTATGCAAAAAGGTTTTTCTATGGCATCGTGAAGCACCTTTTTTTAAGAGTGTAAGGACCAATTCTCACTTATTAACATGCCTGTGGCTGTTTATTAGTATTTTAAAAGCACATATTCAGCATGACCTGCATTATACCCATAATCCTACCAATACCTAAACTTAACAACCACCTCACTAATTAACAATAAACAGCAATTCAGGAGTATATTGATACAAATTCATAGTTACTAGTTTTGACCTTTGTTTTTTTTTTTTACATTATTAGCGTCATATCTGCTCAACAGATGGACAGAAACATTGACACTAAAAGGGTTGGTCTTCCAATCATGTCAATCTCTCTAACAATTACCTTGGTGGCTTTATTGATCAAGGACATACTGTAATATGTGTCTAATGTGTTTAATTCCCTATAGGGATCCATTTTACAGCTCTTATGTCATAGACAACTCTAACAGAGCCTGATTGAGCAGCACCACATCTGATGTATAATCTTCAGAGCACATAAAATTTAGCCTTTATTGTGAGCTTTTGATTGTAGTAGGCCTCTATAAAGACTGTATGATTCTCAGTGTGTCGCTGTCCTTGGTGCTGAATAAAACCAAACGCAAACCTCACAACAATCTACAACTTGGTAATAAAATAAGTGTTTTAATAGATTAAAAATACTCATTTTGAAATTGTGATTACAGTAAAAAGACCGAAAACCAGTTTTAGAACATATTACTGTATCCAGTGAATTAATGTGAATGCCATTTTTCTATCTTTGTCCTGTTAAGAGCCACAAGGACACTCATGAGAGAAAAACGTATTTACCTCAGAACTTTTAAACTGTGCCAGTAATTCTGCTGGACGTTAAGACAGATTGTTGCGCTGAAAACCAAAGCGCTTTAACCCATTAAGAAGTCTGACCCCGTCATTCCCTATCAGAGTGAAAGCATTTTTATTAACAGTTTACAGAAACATCTTCATGATTACAACTTTCTGACCAATCAAAACGCATGGCATCAGATTACCACGATAACATCTGGAGGGCCACTAATGTGCTGCATATGTTTTTCACTGTTAATGTGTAAACATTTTTTTTTTTTCTTTCTCCAGCAGACTTTCACTTAAGAATGATAGAGTGAGCTTTTCCACTCTTTAGCAAGAGTTCAGTAATCCGTATGGATAAATCACCGGGGTCAGACGCTAACCAGAGCACTAGTGATGACATTAAAATGCCCAGGAGCACTTAAAAAATAAAGCAGCTGTCAATTCAGCAGTTTCTCATTAAGTGTGCATAGCAACAAGCATGTTCATTGAGATGTTTAAAAACAATAACATATTTATATAAAGGCAAATAGGACATTAGCCAGCGTGTGTGTGTGTGTGTGTGTCCATATAGATGCACAATATATTAAATGAATGGACTTATTATTTGTGTATTTTGTATTAAATATATTTACCTTTAATTTTCATTAAACTCAGCTTCAAAATAAACAAAAACAAAAACAAAATAGAACTAATATAAAGAAAATAGAAGTAAAATAAGTAAATGTGTTCATATTGGGCCAACTACAGGTACATCTAAAAAAAAAAAAAAGATTTTTGTGGTATCAAATGTTTCACTTTTTGAAATAAGTTACAAAAAAGCTTTTTCACAACATTCCAATTTTTGGAGTTACCTGTAATCTTAAAACAAACAAAATAAAACAAAACAAAGAAACAAACAAAAATAAATAAATGTATTTGTATGTTGGCACAATTGATTTTTGTTTACAAAAGCAATATCTATTTGAACAAAATGTTAAGTCACAATTTTTTTTAAGATTGAGGTGAAGTATAAATTCATTCAGGTGTGTCCAAATTTCTTTTTGATTTATATAATTCTCTAAACTATTGATTATATAATTAAACATTACAAAGGTACAAAATTGTTAAATTACCAAAATTTTATAAATTATTTATGTTCAGAATTATTTGATTACAGTTTTTCTTGATTGCTAAAACACATTTCTTGGAACTATGACTCATTTTTATTCAATCATGTACTACACAGTACAACTGTAAAAAAATAAAAAAATAAATCTTCTGCATCCTATCTTTGCTCTTTCTAAAAAAATCTGTTTTCAATATAAAAGTACTTTCTGCTAGTTCTACCGAATCTATGAACTATGGCATCAGTTTGGCAGTTACTGTACTGAAATGCAATAGACTGTGTTTTTTATGTATGCTATACATTAATTTCAAAAGTACAAATGTACACATTACTGTATGCAGGATGTTGATTGAAAAACACTGTATATGAAAAGAAATTTGTAGAAAATTTGGTTGACAGTTTATGTTAGATCAACCAATTTATGTTTACCGTAATGACTTACAGTAATCAATGTATTACAGTAATGACTAGATGTCATTGTGTACATAATCAGATCAAAATCAAATATACATAATCAGCTGCATGATTGTACCAGAGCAATGGCAACTTGTTCAAAAGAATGAGAAACATTTTATGATCTACACAAGAGACTAGATGATGTTGAATACAATAAGTAGTTCTGAGAATTTCATTTCTGATCTGAGAAATGGACCAAAGCCTCTGAGAAAAACAGTAAACTGACTTTGGTCCCTTTATCTCCATCGAAGGTTCTGATTGGTGTGGGATGAATTTTGACTCCTAGTGTTTCCACCTGCGTAAATGTGTGCTGACTAAGCTCAAGCTGTGCTAACTTAACATTATTGAATGCTAGTGTTTTCTAAATGAGCAAATGGTGTAAGCACTAAAAAACGTAGGGATTTGTGTGTAGAGTTTTGCAGTAACAGTTTATAATAGTGGGAATAGTGTTTATAGCTCAGGGAAATGGGTGTGCTTTTAGAAAAATAGCGTTATGGTTTTGAAATTTTAGTTTAAAAGCTTGTTTATAGTGTTCTAGCAATCGAGAAAAACTGTAATCAATTTTGATTATTCTGGTGGCATGTATTCAGTACTGTGAGAACTGTCAGTGGGCTACACAGAGATCTGATCTCATCATCATCTACTCTGTCTGATATGACATGAAGAAACATAAGAAATGTCCCAGGATACATATGTAACTCTAGTTCCTCGAAGGAATGAGACGCTGTGTCAAACAATACGCTATGGGGAATGCCTCCGGCGTGACAGCTCTGAATTGTGTGTGCAATCAGTCCAATGAAATGGTGAGACGTCAGAGGCAGGTGACATCACTGGCCAGGAAGCATAAAAGCATGTGGAATGCAGCTGGCTTCAGCTTCTGTCATGAAGCGAGCGTAGGCATCCCTGCGCAGTGTCTCATTCCTTCAAGGAACTAGGGTTACATATGTAACCTGGGACATTCCTCTTCAGGAACTCAAGCCACGTAAAACGAGACGTTATTGGGGAACCGAGACGTTATGGGGATGCCCACGTCACCACACTTGCAAGTCCCTGTCTAGTGTGTGTGCATACCCAGTGACGAGAGCACAGCAGCACCAGGCGTAGCTTGCAAGTCCATAGAACTGGACAAAAGTGTGAGGGGTTGACCATTCCGCAGCCCTACAGATCTCCTCCAAGAAGACAGCTGACAGTAAAGACCTGGAGGCCGTGACACCTCGGATTGAGTACGCTCTGACTCCTAGCTTCGGCGGGAGACCAGAGGACTCGTAAGCAGTGTTAATGGCATCCACTATCCACCTACTCAAGGTCTGCTTGGCCTGGCTCCCTGAAAGGAGGAGGATTAAAAGCCTGCAGTACGTGGCTGTGGTGTGACAGTAAGGACCTTAGGGCTGTAACCTGCTCTTAGGTACAAAAATGCCTTTGCCATACCGGGTGCAAACTTAAGGTGGGAAGGGACCAGTTAAATGGATCCAGCTGTCGTTCTCTACACCAAGAAGTGAAATGTTTCCACTTCAGGGAATACAATTTCCTCATGGCTGGATCTCTCAAATGGATGATGGTCTTGACAAACTGGATTTATATAACGGAGGCTATGAATTGTGCCCCCTCAGGGGTCACACTTGCAGCTTCCACAACTCTGGGTGAGGGTGCACGATGGTGCCCCCTCCCTGTGAGAGGAGGTCCCTCGTGACTGGAATCTCCCACATAGAGCCTTCTAGGAGGGCCGTCATGTCCGAGAACCATTCTCGGCCCTGCCAGAATGGCGCTACAAGTAGTATACTGACTGCGTCCCGGCGCACTCTTTCCAGAACTCCTGCGAGCAAAGCGATAGGGGGAAAGGTGTACAGACGAGGCCCTGGCCACTTTTTTGGAACAATGAAGTACCGGCTGTGGAACGCGGACTCTGCTTTATGAGGAGGGACCACCTCGATGGCCTTCTTTTTTAAGAAAGTGTCGACCTCTTGTTCTTGATCACCAAAGCCTGCTCTGAGCCCGCAAGTTTGGGAAAAACGCCTGCAAAGTGCGATAGAGGCAATCTGAACTGGATTCTGTAGCCTTTTTCTACAGTGTGCAGAACCCAAAGAGACAGCTTCCACCCAGCCAAATAGTAAAAGGGTGCCAGAATCTCTAGACTGGCCTCTGGTGGAAAAGGAGGGACTAGCTGGGTGTAATGACGCAGCCCACCCGCAGGTGGCTCCACAGCCAGTCCCTCATGAGAGCCTGATAGCGAACCTCTTAGCCCCACTACAATATTGGGCTGAGGAAACTGAGTGGCGCTCGCTGAAGACGCCCACACCCTGTAACACTGGCAGGGTTAGTGGGGTAGTCCCCTGAGGACACAGAAGGAAGACGGGCACCATGAACTGTGTCATATTCCGCTGCCCTCTAACCATCAGGGCTTCTTGTGCAGGGTCCTCTTAGACTGAAAAACAACCCTCAGGTCCTGTTTCGGCTTTGAGGACCCTGCAGCAGAGCATCTGCTTCCATGTATGACGAGTGTGTACTCGAGTCGGAGAACGGGCAGGGAGGAACCGCCGAAACGCTGCTGCTTGTTTACGCGCCTCCTGGTGTTTGTCAACGACAGCATTCACAGCATCGCCGAACAGACCCTGAGGCACTAGCGGGGCGTCCAACAGGCAAGCCCTGTCCTTCTCTTTGACTTGGACAGGGTGAGCCAAAGATGCCTCTCTGCGGCCACCAGGGCTGCCATAGACCTGCCGATGGCATTGGCCAGCCTGACCTGCTGCTGAGTACCCCTTGCCCATCAGCGCTGAAGTTGTTTGAAGCGGTCTGGAGGGAAGGGATGGAGCCTTTAAGGACGATGCTGTCCCTGGCAAGAGATAGCTCGTGAGCGTCTGCTCAACCCACAGCTATAAATGCTCTCTTTCATCCTCGCAACATTTCCTCACCCTTCCGGTCTGTGCTAGACCTCAATGTAGAGGAGGGAGATAGGGACTCACCTGTCTCAGACTCCTCGGTTTGCATGAGGTCCCGTTGCGGTCCCCACGAGTGCACACATGATTCAGAGCCGTCACACTAGAGGCATTCCCCATAGTGTCTCGCTTGATGCGGCTCGAGTTCCTGAAGAGGAACTGAGACAGACTAAATCCAGAAAACCTGTAGCAATGTCTCCAAAATGCTTCAAGAAACCTACTGTACTGAAAAACTATAAATAAGTGGTAAAAGCTGCTTTAAATGCAAAAAATGGTCAAACCAAATGTTGACTTGATTCAAATATGTGTATGTGTGTGTTGGGATTTGTGGTTTACGAGGACACAAATGTGTATAATGACAAGGGTACTACAGCGTAAACATGGTTTATGAGGACACTTCCTGTGTCCGCGTAAAACAAAAGGCTTAGAAAACATACTAAACAGTGTTTGATGAAATTCAAAAACTGCACACAGTTTCCTGTAAGGGGTAGGTCTAGGTGTAGGGTCAGTTTAGGACAACACCACATACAGTTTGTACAGTATAAAAACAATATGCCTATGGAGAGCCCCGTAAACCACAAATGCAAGTAAGTGTGTGTGTGTGTGTGAAAATTGTGTGTTGCTTTAGCTGAAGGCATCGATAACAGTTCAGGACAACATGCCCAGCATGGTGCGCATTGATAATAACTTGTAAAACAACACCGTGTCTGTCAGAAACAGGACCTTCTGTGTCCTATAAGTAGCACTGACCATCACATGCTAAAATTCCTTCTCATGTTCCTTATACCCCACATAACTTATCTCTCTTAAACAGTCTACTTCACATCTTCAGTGTGGCAGCAGGTTTTTTTAGCCTGAGCTACATTACGATGCACATTTGGATCTGCTGCGGCTACATTAGCTCTATTAATCTCTGTCCCATCTGCCTGGGAAAGCTCACAGAGCACAGTGCTCAAATTTAGGATCACATCTGCTGTCAGTACAGCCTAGAATAGCAGCTCTGCTTATGTAAAACCCTTGTATGACTGCATAGGGCCAAAGGCCTGGTCTTGTCATACTCGGTGCTGGTGCAGCATGCCTGACTGAAATGAGATATGCTGAAAGAAAGCTAAACAGTGTTGGACATCAAACATTCCAGGAGGAAGTGATAGTTTATGAGAAGGCCAGTGGACAATAGAGTATAAGTTATCAACTCCACTCTAGAGTTGTTTATTAAGAGTCTTTCCTCATTTGTTTAAAAAACAATCATTGTTGTCTTATTTGAATTGAACAAAACATTTAAAGCTTTTCTTTCCAACGGCTATATTTACTTGTGTGTTATACTGTCATTGCACATTAACCTTTAACCTTTCATAAAACAAACCAGACATTTATGCTCTGAATTAAGTGTAGAGGAAAATATGTTTTCTTTTCATTATTTTTCTAATGAGTACTGTGAGTAATAACTTTTTGTTTCTGAAATGAATGAATATTTTATTCATTAAGGATGCATGAATGGTCAGAAATGTCAGAGAAAACATTTATAATTTCACACATGACTATTTGAGTGTGAAATAAACATCAGTTTGTAAACCAAAACTACACTTGCAGTAGTGGCATCTGTGGAGAACTTATGAATTTAGCAGTTATTATAGGACATAGGATTTCATCATATGCTTTTCTCTACACTTCCTGTGTATGTGATTATAGTTTCTGTGATAAAAGCTTACACACAAGCAGTTTTTAGATCAGTTTAACACTTCAAACGTGTATTCTTCACTCTTTTTTAACATTTTATTGTCCAACCTTTAAGTTTTTTTGCCCATTCTACTCTTTTCTTCTTATATTTCAGAGTCAGGTGTAGCCTAGCTTTTTCTTTGAAACTCTTTCTAAAAGAGTCTTCTCATCACTACTTTAGATAGTGTTTAGCATGTTTTGTTCAATGACACTTCCAGCTGAGCATCAGTGAGAGTCTGTTTCTCAAACTAGAGGCTGTGATGTAGGCCTACATGTTCTCTTGTTGGTGTGCATCTGGGTCGTCTGTTGCTCTCTCTGTCCTGCTTAGATCCAGCTTGCTTTCTTTTTCTAGACAGCAGTGTTTGGAAATGTCTTTCTCTATCTTAACACAAGAGAATAGAATAGATTGATGTTACTTCTGTAATATTGCCAGCATATTCTGTATTGTGCACCTTAATATTGGATTGTTTAAATAATTACAAAGATTTCTGCTAAGACAGTTTTACAAGTTTCAGAGCAACTGTCAAAAAAGGTGCAACCTACATCAATTGTAACATCCCCATTTGTGTATGTTCCGTGTTTTGATCTGTTCTCCCCATGTGCTTCCCTCTGACCCAGTTTCTGTTAATTATGTATTCAGTTCAGGTGTGTCTCCCTCGTTTACGTTGATTGTCTCCCTTACATAAGCTTACCCTGTGTATCAGTCTGTGTCCGTCAATGTTGTAGTAATAGCGTGTTTTTCTCTGCTCCTTCTTGTTTATTGTGTTAATTAAATATGTTTAAACTTTACGACGACTCTCTCCGTGATCCTTCCACGACCACATGTTACACCATCACTTTGGAAATCTTAACCGACTGTATTTCCACCCTCCGCAGGGGCTATATCTCTCCCTTCATCACCCGCACCTTAGAGGCTATGTTTACCCTAGCGTTCTTTGGATTTCTAAGATGCTCAGAATTCACCATTAATTCCACCTTCAAACCAGCCATTCATCCCACCATCTCCGATCTATCCATCCGCAACAGCGAAACCATAACCTTTTTCATCAAGCAGAGCAAGACAAACCAACTCAAGAGAGGCTATACCATATATATTTTTAAACTCCAGGCCCCCACTCAACCCTACCATACCTTATAAGCTTTCTTAACTTTCAAAAGCTCGTTTGCCTCTTCTCCCTCCGACCCCTTGTTCACAGACGAAGTCATTCGCCCGGCCTTGAGGTTCTGGTTCCAAAAACATCTCAAAACCGTGCTCTCTATCTCCAGGTTTTCCTCTGAAAGATTCTCATCTCATTCTTTCAGGATCGGAGCAGCAACTTCAGCCGCCAGAAAAAGGTCTCGCCCCCAACCAAATCCAGACCCTCGGCCGCTGGTCCTCCGAAGCCTACTAGACATACATCCGATCAGACCCGGCCTCCTTACGCCAAGCCATGCTAACCCTTTCTAGCCCTACCCAAGGTTCTACTCCGGGTTGTCACACCTTCCCAAAAGCCGGATGCCGAGCCCTGCCTTAGCGAGTCCACCGTCCTCTCGGCTTGCTCCCCGGACAGCACGCCAAATTTGCTTTTCTTTTGATTTGAGGAAACGAAAACTCGTGAAAGGCTATGAGGAAACAAAACAACAAGGCACACATATGTTGCTCGATTGCTCCTGTCTGCCTGCTCAATTGCTCCTGTCTGCTGATCTGCTGAGAGTCTGCTGTGTTTGTAGCTCCGTAGCTTTGTATTTCTATCTATTATTAGCTGCTGTTTGAGTGATAAATATACAACCTAACTCCCTCAATATTTCCTATAGTATATATCAAACGTACAGTATCTGTTTGTTGATCGTTCGCGTTCATTTTAAAAACCAGCATTTGTCTGCCGGTTATCGTGTCATTCGTGTCTCTCCCGCTACACTTGCAAATATTATAACTGTTTTTCTAGCATCGTCTCCTTTTATTTAATTGCTTTCTCCTGCTCCATTTAAATTATTGTTTCACTTCTCGTTCGCTCCGCCGCTCCGTTTTTCATAAGTTTATCAAACAACATTGGTAAGTGAATAATCCATCAATCTCTGTGAGTATGCTGCCCTACAAAGGCTATAAGAATTGGAGAAATTGGAGCTTCGTCCGAGAAAGCTGAATTAAAGAAATTCTCGCACGCCTGCAGATGGCATGCGACAAAAGTTAATCTGGGATCTTCAGAGACAACAGGCAATGGCCCAAAGACAATAAACAATCCCCCTCTCGACACAGGCACCCACTTTACGACCTTCTGAGCCCCAGTTCACATTCTCCCCCTAAGAGCCTTCATGGAAAAAATACTAAGCAACAAATGTCACATTTTGTGGATATATTGTGTTTCATTGTCATATTTGATGTCTATTTAAAGGTCTAAAGGCGAGTGATGCAGTGGTCTAAATTTCGTAGCAGTCACTCATTTGCTGAAAAGATTAAAAGCTCTTTTAAGAATTAGGCTTATTACGAAAGGGGAGTTTCCCTTCTAGGGCCAGAGTGAGGAGGCAACACAGGTGTGTTCCCTAAAGCCACGAGAACTGAAAATACATGAGATGGTCTTTTGTCTTTAAAGGCTTGTGTGGTTTTACGACTGATCAAGAGATTTGTTTTGGTCTGGGTATATAAGG
>JAUCMU010000125.1:15761322-15771859 GCA_032275025.1 Enteromius treurensis
TTCAGTGTTGCCACCCCTCATAATTTTAATGCCACCCCCTTGCCACCCCATGAATAATTTTCTAGATCCGCCCCTGCGAACAAGGCTGATCACATTAAATACTTTAAAACTTGTGTATATGGTGCGTTGAGATACTTTAAAATGGCGGAAGATTTAATTCATGGGAGATGAGTAAAGTATGTTATTTTTGCTTTATTTGTGCAAAAAAATATTCTTGTTGCATCGTTGATACGCTGATGTCACATGGACTGTTTTAACAATGTTTTTGCAACGTTTCTGGATTTCAGTTGTATTGCTGTCAATGGAGGGACAGATGCCTCTCTGATATCATCAAAAATATCTTGATTTGTGTTCCGAGGTCTTATGAGTTTGGAACGACAACATGACGTTGTGACAACATTTTCATTTTTGGGTGAACTAACCCTTTAAGGGTTGAATTCCTAGATATGGAATTAGCTTAGCTGCTGTTTCATCTTCAGGTCCCAAATCAATGACAATGGCAGCTTTACTTTTCTTCAATGTAAGAAGGTGCATAATCCTAGCCTGGGCCCACCCATACTTCCTTTAACCCTACCTTCATTTCGCGAGCAAAGTTAGTCTGGCAAAGGTGCCGTTTTAGAGCATTTCCGTTCCCAAAAAAATGGGAACTAATGAGAAACAAGCTCTGCCTAGACAGGTTCCGCTTACCACAGTCAGTGGAAGTGAAAAAAAAGTGTTCATTATGGATATTTATCTTAAAAATGTAGACCAGGGGCCCAGAAACCGTAGCGGTGACTGATCCTGCTGACTGGATCAGTCTGAAAGAAAAAAGTCATGCACCTTGGATGCTTTGAAGGTAAGTTGTAAACACAGCCTAATTTTTTTTAGGCTGAACTAACCCTTTAACATAATTATATATTGACTAGTTATAAGCCAAACATTACTATATATATATATATATATATATATTTATATATATGTTCTGCAAAATTATTCTAATATGACTATATAAGATAAAGATACAAGGTCTTGTTAAAATTAAGCTCCTATTCGGACTTTGCATATAAATTAGGTCAATAAAGGATAAACTTTTAAAATCAGTCAATTTAGATGATTTTAGGACATCAGGCAGACACATTGAAATACTGTAATACCTTAAACTGTTCATCATTTACTTTAATCCCTGATGAGGCTGCAAAGAGGCAGCGAAATAAATTTCTCTAATAAATGTTTGTGCTGATGAGTGATCCTTCATTATTGATGAGGTTCCTTATGGAAAACTCAGAGTCAAATTGCAGTGGATTACATCTTGTTGTTTGAGTGACCTGCTAAAGCCACAGCATCTATTGTGAAGCAGCAGCAGGTGGCCTATGTACATGCTCTTTGTTGTTTGTGAACTTGAGCTGCTTTGGCACATTAGCAGTAGTCCCAGGGGATGGCTGATGGGATGCAGGATGTTGGCCTGGTTCTTGATGGAAGAGGTCCTCCTTGTGTACTTTGTGGTTATATATATATATATATATATATATATATAAAGAGAGAGAGGGAGAGAGAAAGAGAGAGAGAAGATTTGAGTATAAATTTATGTTCTTGACAATTTTCCCCCTAAGTATTATTTTTCATAAATTGGCCATTTATTCTGCCGTGGTTTTAAAACATATGCGAGGAATTCTTAAGTAACTGATTAAGCACATTTCAAACGCACTGGGGAGAACATTTGAGTTCTCAAAGTTACAGTAAGTTTTTAAAGTCTTTTATCTCCAAAGATCAAGGAGAATTCCATTCCTCAAAATATGACAACATTAAGTCATTGCTCATTAGGTTACAATATAAAAACTATATTTTCATAAATTAGAAAAATAGAACTGTCCTTGCCCATGAGATTACTAATAGGTTTTGTTTTAAAATTGTATTTATTAATTTATTTACTTTTGTATTACACTTTTGAATTATTTGCATTTTGTCTGAACATGTTTTCAGAGCTGGTAAATTAAACATTTGACATTTTGAGACAGAAGCACCAAGTGATTTTCAATTTTAATAACCTTCAAACAAAAAAATCATTGCTTCCACATCATTGCTGCAGTAAATGTCTTTTCAGAATAATTTAATGTCCTCAACTGCCCAGTTCTGATCGACTCAAACATGATGGAAAGGTTTTTGTTTTTTTCAAAAACCTGAAAGCCAGCAAAGGTGTTCGCTTGATCAGGCAGACATGTAAATATCCCTTTGAACTTGATGAGCAGACTTGTAATTAAAGACAATATTACCTGATATTGAGTCAGACAGACAGAGTAACAAAGACATACTGATACGAGCCTGTTGCATGTCTCACTTTAAATGGCAGTGTGTGATCACTCCTATTACTGCAGGCTGTTGTGCTGCAGAGGCCCTGGGGCAGACAAACAGCTTTAGATAGGGCTGGCTGAAGGATTGTTATTTAACTGATAGAACACTGGATAGAACAGGAAAAAGACTCCAGCTGAGTCTCCTTTGCCTTAGGCTCTGCCACTAAGTTCAAATCATTTCCGTGATACAAGATAGAAGGAGAGAAAGAGATAGGGAAAGACAAACAGACAAATGCCAGGCCCTTATCGATATATTTTAGCTGAGAAGGCATGACAGGTGCATTTTTCTCCTGACGAGCACAACTGTAGCTCAATTACACATTTTAGAGATGTGCTCTGTGCTGTCTTGACAGCTGCCTAAAATACAAGCATTTGTTCAATGAGGAGGTTTATTTTAGAACAAGAAAACTAGGGCAAGTAATATATAATCATGGCTATTTGTGAAATGCTAGCCTTAAAGGAGTCGTTTACAAAAATATATATTTAGCGTTAAATTGCTTGCTCACCAATGGGTGCTGTCAGAATGAGAAACTGTTATTTATATAGTGCTTTATTGCTGTGTCTTGTGCATATAATATTTCAGTCAATAACATGGTAACAATAATCAACACATAATCAACATTACTCCAGTCTATCAATTAGCATCTGGGAAAGCAAAAACAATGTCCATTTTAAGAAACAAATCCATCATTGTGATGTTTTTAACATCAAACCGTTTCCATCCTTTATATTGCATTCTTCAGTGAAAAAGTGGTCTTGTCTGAACCAGGAGAGAAATATGCACAAATCAAACACTGCTTCCAGTCCAAAACTATTTTGGGTGAACTATCCCTTTATTTATTTATTTTTATTTGTATTATTATTTCCATTTTTTTTTTACTCTTGATAATGAGTCAAACTGTAAACATGAACAAACATGATAATATTTTTATGTTGCATATGAAGCATCTCTTTTAAGCAAGCATATTATCATGTTGAACTAGTTATGTGTTTAATTAAAAATAAAAATAAGGCCAGACAAACTTGATTTGATCAGTAAATAAGCATCAGATACTGATTTGTTAAATACAATTTTCTTTTTTAATTCTTGTGACTGTCATGAAGACATGCTGTAGCTTTTATTGTCTTTATTAGCTAAAACTAACATTTCTACAGATTATTCTTTTAGACACATTTCTACCATAATATAATTATAACACGATGTTATCCCAAATATAAAACTTAAAAATGATGGTATAAATCACTCATATACTTCTGAGATTTCTCTAGATCTTTCTTTCTCACATACTGTATAAGCACTGGGTGTTGGTACAGTTCAAAGGATTTTTCCCTCCTCTCTCTTAAGATTTAGAGAAACTAGGTCACTCACCAGTTACTCTGTCAACATGCAAAAACGAGAAAAAGACATTTACTGTGCGGTTGCCAGACTGACAGCATGCTTGTAATAGCAATCTTCTCATCAAAGTTTTACTGAAACCTTATATAGAAAACACTTCAAACAGAATATCACTCATTAATGCATTTGTTCAGGCTTTAAATTAATAACCTGGTATTTTTGTGCATGTTAACAGTAATCGTACAAATAATGATGATAATAATAATAATAATAATAATAACTCTTATCAAACATACAGGCAACAAGTCGATGGAGTTTAAACCCATTTTCAGTTTTTGACTGAGCTCAGAAAAAGACAAGATACATTACAGCCTGCAAGGAATACTAATATTAACACTTTTATTTTCAGATATTGGGTTGCTAATCTTTTGAGAGTACATCTATAAATCAGGGTTTATTGCTTGCATATTATTGGTAGAATCTGTATCTGCAAATCTGCACATGCATTAGCACATGCACGCGGACTACTGTCAGCAGTGTATTTAGCTAAAAATGAGAGAAAAGGAGATGTAATTGCAAGCCTGGTGTGCGCTGTGTTTATTTTTTGCCTTGACTTGTATACCTGATATTGTTAATTCCAAGGACACTTATTAAAGACAGGACACTATTGTGTTCCTCTAAAAACAGGATGTAAATGTTGAGGGAAATGATGAACAATGGTGTCTTTTTTCTTTCCCCAAGGACTATCAGAGGCATTTTTAAAAGACTTATGACATGCTGCTGTGTGTTCCTCTTAGTTTGTTCCTTTTCATTGGAAATGCAAATGCACTGTAATTTTCCTTGGTGTGTTTTAGTAATTACAATGAATATAAAACACACTTCAGCATACAGTATCTCTGTGTGTGTTTGGGAAAACATTTACTTGAACGCCCCGAAACGCTATTAACAGAATTTAAACTAATTTTGTCTTCATTATCATTCCTATCACAGCAATCAATTGAATTTAAACGCAGGACACAGGTTTTAATTAACCTATGCAAATGAATTGTATGCACACAATTTATAATAGTTTAAATAACGTAGCATGTTCCTCTTGATAAGGATTAGCATTTTTATAAAGAAAAAAACTGTGATCTCATTCTTGTAACCCTCACTCTGTCTGCACCAATCTGTTGAGAGAACATTGACATTGACATTGTAAGATGTTCTGTGCTTTGTAGCCAGAGCCGAAAGTGTTTACCATTCAGCAGGGTTTAATTGGAACGGCCTTGTCAGGTAACAGAGAAGGAGAGACAACAACAAAGGAGCAAAAAAAATGTTTTCATGTGTGTACATTTATGCTCTGTGCTCCTCTATGCTATTTTAGTGTTTTGACTGAGGATTTGCCAAAAATACAATAAAAATGTATTGTACATTTTGATAATTAAATGTTTTGCACAATAGTAGTGATTTTGACATGAACACCCAACATGGAAAGATCTCAACATAGAACCCTGGTATGTTCTGGTAAGGTTCTCTCAAAAAAGTTGTGATGTTAATGGAATGTTCAAGCTCACGCTCATGGATTGTTTTATTTCTGAAACATTTTATTTGGACATTCATCTAACGTTTTTTAAATGTTGATAGTTGTTTCCAAATGTTCAGAGAACATTCAAAGTAACAATTATATTATATGCATAATGAATTAATAAATTAATTAATGAATTAACAAACAAACAAGTAAATAAAATGATTTTAACACATTCTGTTTTTAGGTATTTTAAGTGAATTTCGAGTAAATATTTTGTAAAAAATATTTCTGCATCTGTTCCCCCATAGGCTGAACATGACTTATTATTATTATTCTAATAAATTATATATATTAAAATGTGTTTTTTTTGTTTTTTTTAGTTAATGTAAAATGATTTATATTAAGATTTGTACTTAAAACATACTAAAATAGTGCTGGTTGTTTTCTGATGGTCTTATACTGTTTATTATTTGTCAAATAATAACATCCTAAATATAGCAGGCAGTATAGAACACTTAAGTGTTGTGTATGCCTTTTTTCTAATCATCTATTTTGTATTGACTTGTATCTGTAATTGGCTGCAATGTATTTTCTCATTTGTTTATGCTGTGTGCAGGTCTTTAAGAGACCTTTGGGGACTGCCGTATCTGTGAAGCTGCTGGTAAATGTGGTGGCTAATCCCAGAGCATCCAAACAATTAGCTGAGTCTAGGTTAACATGGTTATTAATACAGGCAGCTGTCAGCCTTCTCTGCCTCTGTTTAGGGATTTGATCTAAATCCTGGCTCTGTACTACCACATTTTTCTCTCAGGACTGGAAAATGAAGATAATCACTTGCGATCATTTAAGTATTTATCTGTACAAATGCACAGTAGCTGTTTATTCTTTCTTGTGCTGTCAAACTGTTGTGTACAAAAGATTTGCCCAACAATATTTTCAGCCTTTACTTTGTGCTCATTCGGATACTGCATTTTGTAAATTATTGCCTTAGTGAGCTTTCGGTCAGCTGGGAATGCTTTATGTGATAAAATAGCTCATAGTAACAAAAACGCTCAGTTTGCCATATTTTGCAGTATTTTGAGGCTTCCATTTGCCTTTTTCTAATAAAGGCTCTACATTCCCCACTGTGAATAAACATCGCCCTGGCGTTTCAGAGGATACGGGTTCAAAATGAAAGACAAACAGCTGGACAGCAGAACAGTCATTTACACCGTCGCTCCTGCATAGACATCATTATAGGTTGCAACATGTCAGCATGCAGTCCATCCTTTATTTCATCTTTCACCACAGAGACACAATGAGTAAAGAAGCCAAGGGACAAATGACCAGGTTTCAGGATCATTGTATGAGGCATTGAATGTGGCCTTGTATCAAAATGCTGGTTTTGATTTAGCAGCCAAAAATCTTTCCTGCGGATTGCAATGCCTGAAGTCAGATGACTAAAATAATAATTGTGGGCCTTTACGAGACCCTCTCCTTAGATACTTCCCTTTGTGCCCAAACAACAGTCCTTCCCAAAAGAGACACACAGATTATTCCTTAGCAACAGTCTGGTTTATTGCACTTCCTGATGGAAATCATTTTGACAATCTGTTGTTTGAGGGAATGGCGACACAAACACATTTTCAATCCTCGGCTCTGGTATTTCTATTAAGATGAGTACAAGAGTTTTCATGAAAAGCACAAGTCATGTATAAGATTATGTCTAGATTGCTTTGTTTTGTTCAAGGGCTGTGAAAGAAAGGAAGCTAAGTTTTATGCGTAAGCTGTCCGGCTTGATTCCCGTGGGCAAGTCTTCAGCTTCCCGTTTCGTTTCCTATTCCTATTCAACAAATTCCTGCTGTTCAAAAGATTCACTTTTATAAGAAACTGCATCAAAAAGGCCTGGAGTATCCAGATAGATCAATTAAATTGCTACATTTTACACTTGACTAGTATAGAGCAAGTTGGTTTCATTTTCAAATTTCTCTATTAATATCTGTTATGCAGGATGCTAAATAGAATTATAATTCACTCTTAAAAATAAAGGTTCCAAAAGGGGTTTTTCACAGCTTTGGTTCCCCAAAGGCCCTATCAGTGAACAGTTCTTAAAAAAACTGTTTTTTGTTCTTAGTGTGAAGAATTAATAATCTAAAGAACCCATTTCTACTATAAAGATTGGTAAAGGTTCTTTGTGGAACCATTAATGCCAATAAAGAACCTTTATTTTTCTAAAGAAACATTGCATAAAGAAATGGAGCAAATGAATATTGTGAAGTTTTGGTCAAATGCTTGCAGTAGAGAGCAAAATTTTGTTTTTGCATTGAGCAACATTTTAATGTAAATGAAAATTGTTTATTTTATGGAATCATGCAGGTTTATACAAACCCATAGATACATTTAAATGAGCTCTGTGCCTGCAATCACTTAGGACAGGTTTGAAAACAGCCATCTTAGAGTTGTTTAAGGATTAGAGGGGTTGATATGTGTTAAATCCACCCCTAGGCATGATTACTGAATGAGAGTCAGTTCGGCTGTAATCAGTATAATTGTGGCGTCGGGTTGGACAACGGTGGTGGGGGGAGCTGGTTTCATGTATCATTTTTGCTCTTTTACAATCAGACATTTAATACCTCTGAGAGGACTAATAGAAAGCAACAAAATATGTTCAAAACAAGAATAAAGGAGACTGAGGGTATTTGTCACACTTTTTTTTGTTACGGTGAATATTTTTCACAGCAGGTTTATTTTTGAAAGGGTAAGTGGCATTGAACAATGCATATATAAAAGAGAGTCTCATTTTATGAACACTCTTTTGCATACATTAATAATTCCCAAGCATTACTTTCAGAGACAATTCCCTCTGCATAGTCATTGTAAAGTTAGCGCACACCATCAACTGAACTTCATTGACATGCAAAACGCACTACTGAGCAAACATTTACAATGTGTTCCTCTTGTGAACAAATGAGTGAGACTAATGATACGGAGCCCCTGCGTACCACTCTGGTCCTTTTAACACTGACCTAATTTTACTTTTTTCTCACAACTTAGCAGATGGAACAAGCTTTGGCTACAATTAATTAAGGATAATAAGGAGCATTAATTAGAACAGAAATGACGAGGAACTCATTAGTCTGATATGGATAACACAGAAAAGCAATGGAGAGACAGAGGCAATTTAACTCCTGATGATAAATAGTGTTTAGCATTCAGAGGAAGGGGAAAACATTCTCATTCTAGTTAAATTGACTAAGCAGAAGACCACTTTAGTTGTTCCGGCATTCTTCACATTTAAATTTCAAGACTGCTGATTTTACTGTTGTTTATGTGATTACTGTAGTTCAGTGAATTTATATGAATTTAGACAGTGTTGTTTTTGTAGGTTATTTATACAAATAAAGGGGTCATATGATGTTGCTAAAAAGAACATTGTTTTGTGTATTTGGTGTAATGCAATGTGTTTATGGGGTTTAAGTTTCAAAAAACACATTATTTTCCACAAATTGTATATTATTGTTACTTTTCTATGTCCCGCCTTCTGAAATGGATCGATTTGTACAAAGCTCATATTTCTAAAAAAGCGAGGTGTGTTCTGATTGGCCAGCTATCCAGTAAGTTGTGCCAAATAGCAAGCATGTGGTAGAAATGTTATGCCCCTTACCATAATGTGATGCCATGTCCGCCGTTATGACACAAAAACAATAAAAGCAATTACAAATTAAGCGTTTGTTGCATCCAGTGTGGACATAATTATTGATTAATAGTAATTCATGATGGAGATAATTACTGCATTGCATCGCGCCTCGTAAACATAACACCATGTCTGCATTTGTGATCGGAAAAACGGCAAACAAGCACTGCTCTTCACTGCTCAAAATTCATGTTTTAAGTAGCAGGTTCTTTTAATTAAAAAAAATGTGAAGTAAAAACTTACTTGAAGGAATTGTGGGTAAACATTGACTTGCATAGAAGGGGAAAAATAACTATGGAAGTCATGGTTGTTGTGAAGCATCAGACTGAGATGGATCCATTTGCTGCTGTATTAGAGTCAGTTATTAGAGTCACCAGGCAACAGAATCAAACACCAGCAGACGGGATATCAGAGACAGGGGGGTCACGGGCAGGGATCGGGGCAGGCAGCAAACAATCAGGGTCCAGAAAACTGTCCGTGGTCAGGCAACAGAGAGGAATCGAGAGGGAATCGAACTGCAGGATTAAGGTTAGAATTCAGGCGACGGTTCCCCCTGGTGGAGCGGAGGAGCCGGTGAGGGGCCCTCTCTCGTAACAATGGTTACCCAAAACAGACTGGTTACAAACCTTTTTCAAAATATCTTCCTTTGTGTTCAGCAGAACAAAGAAATTCATACAGATTTGGAACTTTTAGAATAAAATATCCGTTTGATTTTTAATATTTGCAACTTTCGTGTGGTCTTATCTACTGTATGCACTAAGAGTTTGTAACGCACCAAAGAGAAAAGAAAACTTGAAATTGAACCATATGACCCCTTTAATTGCTATGATATGATTTAAATTGTGCAACAGTTTGTAGCCTTTTGTTTAAAAATTGTTTAATTGTATGAAGTGGAACTGCTGGCCTTTCATCCCATAACTACTGATAGTTACTTTAATATTTTAACAGTTTGAACTATTGTCGGTTTATTTTAATATATAAAAATAGAAAATATAAATAGAAAATATTTATTCATACTATAATTAAAGTTATTATAATTATTTAAAAAATATAAAAGTTGATTTTAAAATTTTCATCATATAATATTCCATAATAACTTAACATTACTACATCATGTTTATCTGTAAATTGCACACCCACCATAAGTAATTATATTAACCACCCTTTGGCTCAGCCTGCTAGAGTAGACACGCCCCAAACTCTCGCCATTGGCCCACGCATTTTTACAGCTTTTCACAACACACACACACATCCCTACTACAATGCTCAGTGCAATCCATTATCGTTTGGACGATTTGGAAAAATTAGCAAATGTGCTTTTCTACACTGAAACAAATGGTGTTCAACTGGTGTCTGCAGAATTATAAATTACATTAAGGTGCAGTGTTGAAAGTTATTTTGTGAGTGTAAATGTTCTATTTTGGATTAAAATGCGCTTGCAAAAGGGAATCCGTGCGTGCATTTATTGATTTCTTGCGAAAATGAAGCGCCGCCTACAGCGAGCCAATGGCCGACGGTCATGCTTATTTGCATTAGGGGGGCGTATCCCTCGCTATATAAGAGCGGGATAGCCCAGCCCACTTCAGATTAATTCGGCAGAAGCGATGGCCTCTCATAGCACGGCACGGAACGCAGTACTCGTTCCATGTCTCAGGGAACAGTGGTTACGGAATTAGCTTTTCAGTTCCCTT
>JAUCMU010000125.1:15783425-15794289 GCA_032275025.1 Enteromius treurensis
GTTATGTCCATGTACTGAACTGTTATTATTCAACCATGCCAAGGTAAATTCAGTTTTACATTCTATGGCACCTTTAATTAGTAGAAAGTTCATAAGAACAGTGTTTATTGGATTTTTTTTGCTGTAAAAGTCTTTTCTGTAGGATTAATGTAGTGCAGCTCATTTTTTTAGTTTTAAAGGTTTTACTTTTAATTTAAACAAACAAACAAAAAATGCAGAACTTTTATGTCTGACATTTATTGGTATTCTGCTATGAAAGGAAAGTAATTATCTGCTCGTTGAATGTCATCATTTTAACATTGTGAATTTCTACTTCACAGTTTTAGCCTATTTTTTTCCACAAAAGCAGCGTATAAATCCACACTTTTGAGAAATAATAGAGAGAGAGTTTTATTCTGTGTTCTGAATGCATTCCCCATCTGTGAAATACTAAGAAAATTAATTCTAATGCCTTCCGATTTGTGGCAGTCATATCCTTTATTGTAGTCATCAAGAGCCAATGAGCTATTGCAAATATTTTATAGGAAAATTTAATGATGCTGTGTCTCCCTGAAATTATGTTGCAAAATGACTCTTCCGTTGATCACACTGGAAGAGCAATAGCACCATTCCTAAGTATCCTTGAGTTTTTACTTAAATGTTTTTGCTGGACAGCCTTTAGCAAATGGTCCATGGAAGCAGACTATAAAAATGAGCAAGCGCTAGCGTGCGTGAATGAATATGACAGTTGAAATGAAACCGCATTCAGTGCTGTTCATCAGCATTTGCCATTATTTATTTGACCACATTTCAAATTCTGCCAATAAATTACTCTGTAACAATCTAATACGTTGCTGTTTGCTCATTAAAAGGCCGGTCCCTTTTCTGTTTCACAGCTGGTATGTCGTTTCGGAACACGGTGCATAAACAACAAAAATTGAATCAAGTATCAGGCGCACACGTCGCTAAAAAACAATCATTCTTAATGTCTTTAAATAATACACTTGAAACAAACAAACCATTAAAAATCTGACTCCAATCCTCCATCTAGCGTAAACATGCCTCATATGATGTCTTATCATTTTTCCTCTTCCACCAAATAAAGCAATCAGTCTGTCTGTTGCTGGCACAGTTATGTACTAACAATTAATTATCATGCCATCCTATTTCCCAGCACGGGATTGTGATTAGAATAATGATGTTTGTTGTTTAAATGAGGACATCAGCTCAATGTCTCTATAGGCTGGGGCTGCACTTCCTGGTGTGCTACAACAGTGCCATCTAGTGCAAATGGTCTTCAGAATACAAAATGGCTGTGTCTGTGGTATTGGTTAGTTTTCTCCTTTCAATGAATTATGCAGAAAAATAGTAGCAAGCCGTTTAATTAGGGTCTGATATCAAGAGAGATTTTCTGTCTAAGCAGTTAACTTAATCTGTTTCATGTATTTGCCCTCAGCTCCTAATTATTAGACTGTTAGAGCATTTGTATTGCAGGTTGGTATGGACATGGTAAAGGGATCATCCTTTATTCACTTGTTGGACTAAAAAAGGAGAAAACAACTGTATCTGTTAGCATTTCCATTCATCTCGGTGGCAATTTGTCAGTTGTTGCAGGCAAGTATGAGACCTGAATGTTGTTTCAGGAACATTTGTAATGTGAATGATTACTTGTCAAAGGCAGTAGATGGAGGAAATATTTCCATTAACTTGCAATTTATGTGTGGCTTGGGAAAAACAAAATCTCAGAACGCATACAGTTGTTTGGCCATCATCGTGGTAAGATGCTCAGAATTCAACAGGCAAAAATCTCACAGTGATTCTTCACTTTTACTGTTTTATCAACACATTTGTGGCTGAGCTCACTTGTATGTTTCCGTGCATCTGCTTATGCCTTGTGACGGTTATGTTTAGCCCTTCATGCTTGCTTGCTTTAAAAACAAAAATTCATATTGTACAAATTCATAAGATTGTTCTGTTTTATGGTTATATAATTGTGCAGCATGTATCAGCGGAGAGGCTATAGAGACCTGTAACTGCAAATCTGTTTCTTCATTATTAGTTTTTTTGCCAACCAGCTTTGTATTAGTAATAATGTGTATTATTGTTCTGTGTTTCCTGCATTCCTGTTTATTTGTAAGCAAAGTCTGTATTTCCAGCTCCAGGGCTTTGTAAAAACTAGAGATGGTACAGTTTTTCTGCATTTTTGTATCCCTACTCACAGGATAGTCTTATCGAGCCAAGTGATGGGTGTAGACAATTTCCAACCTATTTCACCATAACCTTCTTCTTCTTCTTTTTTCTCTAGCCATTAATCACCAATTTGTTCGATGTTTCTTCTATGTACTGGTCATAGGCAACCAACTTTTAAACACCATCTTGCCAACAATAATTTACCTAAAATATTAAATCATTCACCACATTTATTTACCCTTTGAGCTTTATAGAGGCAGATGACCACAATGTAGATGATTTCTGTTTTATTGCTGTTGTCAGGACATTGGAATAACAGAAATGTTAATTTTTTTTTTTTACTTCCAGCTTTTTTACTTCTTTCTGTCTTTTTTTTTTTTTTAGTTTGGTTTTAATTTTTTAGTTTTGCTATTATGTTATGCCACCATGCTAAAGCTAACCCTTGTATTAAAATTATTCCAGTTTTTGTTCACTTACAGTATATGCAGTATATCACAGTGGAATATTGATCAAACAGCGTCACCCAGTGGTAGTCAGCAGGTATTACAAGATGTTACGTAAATTAAGTGTGAAGGCAGGATTTTTTTCTTTTTTCTTACTTTTTTTTTTTTTATAAATTGTGTGGACACGGTTTTTGCATTTTTTTCTTTTCATTCTCACAGTTGTAGTGTAGTGGACTTATTTTTATACTAAAGAGAAATGTCATGTCCATTTAATATCTGGTATTTGTAATTGTCTCTAATTGTAGACTCTGTCTTGCATAAATAGTACTAAAAATTATTAAAGTGTATGCGCAATGAAACCTGTCTTTTATTAATAATTTATATGGTTTGATAACTTTTGTCCTGCAAAGCTCCAGTGTGTTGTTCGCCAAGCATAAAAGCAAATCAAAGTCAGTTCCTCCCACACACTGCATGAATATTTAAACATGTTTGTAGTCTAGTTGTGCTATTAGCAGTCTGTGAGCTTTCTACAGTCCATTTAAAACAACTTAAGATGTTTTTAGCATTAATTGTGTAGTTTAACAAACTGAATATTGGGTTCAGTTTACAGACAATACTGAAAGTAATGACATAACAGTACTTGTGTACATGCAAGTTGCTTTCCAGGGATGCATCAGAGGAAAAAAAACAAACAAAACAAAAGCAATTTAGCTTGGAGAGAGGGAGTAAAACTATGTCTTAATATGTTGGCTCAGGTGTGTACGTTGGCAAAAGCTCAGCCCAAGAGCAACAAACCTCAAGATCGGATGTTATCAAAAGAGGCAGACAAATCCCCTAATCCTGAATCCTTCTGTGAAAATGCTTAAATGCTGACCGTAGGGAGACTGATTGCCAGCGTTTGCATTTCAAATCTCCCTTCTCATGAGGCCAGTCAATTACTAGAGATGGAAAGTGATCTCAATCTAATGAGAGACTGGAAGAGAGGTTTTCCAAACCCCACACTTCAAACAAAGTGCACAGGGACGGCAGCATTATTCATGTTTTAATTGGCAAGAGATTAATTAAAACTGTTTATCACCAGGAAGAATGTTTTTGTTTCCTGTGTGTTTTAGACCTACTGGGCACATTTACTGTATACACCATGAAACAATTCAATAACCCACCTCTGAATGCTCCGATCAACAACAGTAAACTCTGTGTGTTTATTTGGTACTAATTCTCCTGACACTGCCAGTCAGAAATGTGGACACCTGCTCATTGTTAATTACGATTTCAGATATTTTATAATAGATGACGTTTAGAATAAAAAGTAAAAGGGTTTTTAATTTGAACTTTTTTTCACAGGTGGTCTTTCATCTGGTTTACAGCATTGCACACTTTGGACGTTTTTTTGTGATATAATCAACACAATTTATTGAAGTAGTATATGTATTCCTTTGCTATTTGTACAGTGTACTTATTGGTTCGTATTCTGTTGCAAAGCACAGAATTGAGGTGGGATACAGTTAAGGTTGGGGACAGGTTTGGTGGTATGGGAAGGTTTAAGGTTTGTTTTATGGTGTAAGGGATCGGTCAGCGGTGTAATTATTAATGCAGTTGCAGAAAATATTACAGATGTAGTAACTGGCTGGTATTTTTCTAAGCATAAATACACTGAAACAAATGCTACTAATTTTTCTAAGCAAGTTAAGCAGTTGCAAACTATTTATTTAATCCACATTTAAATAAACAACTTTAGTTAACTCAATTTTACAATACATTGATTGCAACCGCTTACTAAATTCAATGAATTAGTTTTTCAGTGTACAATCTAAAACCATGGAGGCCTATGTGCACAAAGAGTGCATTGCATCAAAGAATTCATTTCAATTTAAGTGCTCAAAGTGCACTTAATGAGTGCAGAAATGAGTATTAGACAAATTGTTTCTGTTTTATACACATACTAAAACTTTCGTGAAACTGCTCATACACTTTCAGCTTGACAAGTGTCTACAGCGAGTGACAAAAACGATTGATTGTATTGCAGAGAGGGGCTTGTTCTGCAATCACTGCTGTAAATGAGCCTTTTCCAGAGATACATAGTATCACAGCATTTGAATAAAATTGTATGTCAAATATGTGGTTATTAAGAGACCTTGTGCATAAAACTCTTTGTGATCAAACACATACTGTATCTCTACACCAGGCTTTTAAGTAATTTTATTTACTAAACGTTATGGAAAAAATTACATTAGATGAACTTCTAAGTTATATGAGCCATTTGAACGCATATTTATAATTACAGAACACTGTTTCACTTGAAGTGCTTTGGTGTTTGATTATTCAGACAGTTTACATGTGATGGTCATCGTGAAATGAATACGAACGGCTGACTGGAAGACTATTGACAAGAGTAACATGAGAGAATGGAGAGTGAGTTTATTATGGGTCTTTAGGTTTATATTTACTCCGTGAAAAAGTTAAAGCCTTTACTTTATCATTACTGTTTAAAGGAAGAAAGTGCGGTGGCTGTGTACCTGATAGTCTTATATTTCACCAAATAAAACATTGATGCAGCCTCTAAAGGTGCCATCCTTCTTACGAGCCAATTCTCAGACAATAGCACTTTGCGGGTAATTTGTTTCAGCCAAGATTTATGGCATTGTAAATATTTAAAATCAAATTTGGCAAAAAGACAGAGATGAATGTCATACCCTAGGGGTGCTGGGAAGCCTCTCTCTCCCTCCCTCCCTCCATCTTTTCAGCTTCCTATTCTGGGTTCAGGATGCCACTCTTGATGTTGCCTGTAGGTGGCAGCACAGCCTCAGCACTGATTTAGCTTGGCTTTGTGCTGGCATTGTGTCGCAGACAGTGTGTCATGGGATGACAGAATCGGGAAGACATCCAAACATACCCACTGTGCGTGTTTATGTGAGGCCACCACACTCCAGCGCGGAGTCCCTCTCTGAGTCTGGAAGATTCAGAAGTTAGAAATCACAAGGCAGTAAGCAGCGATTCAGGCCATTCTTTCTGGATTGCAGACACACGAACACATTGCTTGTAATACAAGAAACCTCCTGCTGTTCGGGGATTTTTACATTTAGTATGTGAAAAGCTTCATATTTGTAGAGAGCTGTTTGAAGTGATCAGATAAAGAAGCCAAAACCACAATCATCTTAAGTGATGTAACACTACAGGAATGGTAATATCAAGGCCAGACACTGGCTTCCTGGAAGCTGTATGTTTTAAAATCTGATGTGTTTGATGTATGGCCACAGAAATGTTTCCTCATCTATCTCAGGCCAATAGTAAATGTTGAATTTTGGGGCTTGCCCCCTGGCCTGCTGTGATGGATGGCCTGCGTTGAGATGGAGGATAATGGTAGTGTATGAGTAATGTGCATCAGAGTGCACTGTAAGCCCGTGCAGTTTCTGCTTACCTCTCATATGGTGACCAACACACAACACTAAGACCACTAGAGACTAAAGGGAACTGGTCTCGCACTGGGATGAGTAAAACAACTCCTTTATGTTATAAATCAGTGTAATACTGTCTCTGCAGTGTGTGTTGTGTATTCCCTTAATGAAAGTTGTATGTGTGTTTTTAGAGGTAAAGAATGCACCCCTCTGTGGTGAAGTTCAGCTTTAATATTTTATGTGTCATAAGAGGTTTCTGTTTCATTTGAACTTTCTATATACGTCATATTTTATTTTTACACTGTACAAACTGTATCCTCTCTAACCCACCTTCTAAACCTAACATCACATTTGTCTGCATTTTAAAAAAATCAGATTTTTCTGGCCCAGTGGAGACATTTGGTCCCCACAACATAGTGTATGTCTGGATGTTATACATGCATCTATATTTATTTGTATGGATGTATGTATGTATGTATAAGAAAGGTCAAGGAAAATAACACCTCTGGCCACCCACTCTGTATACGTTAAGTCAATGCACGTTCCATAACATCAAGGTTTTCTATCTTCATGGACTAAAAATACAGACGTTATCAAGTGTTTTGGTCTCTTCATAGGGTCATTGCCACTGGGGGGAGCCGTGTTGTTGATAATTTCGTACTTATTCACATACTCTAAAGTTATTAAAAAAAGCAACTCAAGCAAGATTAAATGGTTCCATGATGTGTTAGGCATTTGGTAAACAACAGAGTAAAGGAGGGGATGGCACGTGTTTGACTCCCGGAGAGTGGGCACACTGTGCTGGGGACCAGGTTTGGCTCTGCCCCCTGTAATTAAACCCAGCCTTGGAGCTCTAGCAGGGCCATGTTGGAGAAATTAAGGATCTATGACGTGGTAATCATATTGCATAAGGCTATGCGATTAAAAAGTGTCTGTGCCATCTTTAAAAGCATTTTGCGTCTTAAAATGTGCAAACTGTATTTAGAAGACAAAATATAAACTCTAAAAAATTAAAATCATAGTATTTTGTATTTACATTTACATTCAGCTGATGACAGTTGCATTCAGTCTAATTAATACAAAATATATATATATATATATATACAGTATATATGTTTAAGGTGAATTTAAATATACATTAAATCAAACAAAAGTCTGGCTTTCTTTTATCACTGATTTCATGATACATTAAACATTTTAATCATCATAAGACTGTAACATGATGATAAACATCAGAAAAACAATAACCACTGCACAAAAAGCGTACTGCTAGCACCTTGGATGTATAACAGAGCAACTTTACATTTATCCAAAAAAATCAATGACTGCTTAAGTTATTAAAAAAAAAACTACCCACAAGCCTGAAATGATGCATTCGAATTTGACTGATCTCAGGCCATGTGACTTCTCCTCTTGGCCTCTCTTGAATACTCTCTTAAATATTACTCTCTAAGAACGTGAAGTTGGCTAACTCGGCACACACACACCTACACTGTCGGGACAGTTTGTATGTGATGTAGCCATTCTTCTTCTGCAGATAAAATCAGAGACGGCACACACACATTTACCCAGATGACCTCGTCTTTGAGCCGAGAACACTTTATTAAAGCAGTTTGTGACACAGGACACAGGAAATGGATGCCAGACATGATAGTTCCCTGACCTTATCATGACCTCTGCTGTGGCCGGTGTGAGTGTATATATTTATACAGTGTCATGATGCTGTATTAATGTGGGTCAAAGTGAATATTTCCAGGCAAACCTGTGTTGTGTTTAAATGCATTTAACTTTCAGTGTAGATTTTAATACTTTTGTAGAACATGAAAAGGTTCTATAAAATGATTTTTGGTGAAGTTTTTGAATATGTATGGAAAATGTATTTGAGTAGCAAATTAAATATTGAGACTTAATACTGATATTGAGATATTCAGTGTATGAGATCTTAGTTTCCTAGTTTCTTCTTTCCCTAGGGGCACTTTTTATTAATTTTAAAATATTTCACAGAGATTATTATGCTTAAAACTAGAGAAACACTTTTTCAATGGTTTAAGAGAAATAAACTTATAACAATACACAGAAAAGTCAGATTTATTGGAGACATCTGTAGTAAACATGGCCTTGAACTTTTCATGACAGATAAAGTAATTTAACCTCAAATCAATATTTCTTTAATGTTTATTCATTGAGACGAGCTGGCTATATTTTATCCCTTAAATTAAAAAACATACTTTTTGCACAATTATCCTTTTGATGTAAATGAGTTTTCTCTTGATTAACGTTTTTATCTTGTTTTTCGATATATAGTGTATCGATTTTGGGGAAACAAGATAAAAATACTGACAATAATTTTTTTTTGCAGTGATGGCCACTAAAACCAAATGGAAAAGAATATGGTGATGTAATGATTGTAATGGGAATGAATTTGCTGTAACATCCTTTATGAGAATGAGCTGTTTTATTGCATGTGAGTGGCCGATGAGCGGGCTCCAGTCTCTGAGTCTCCAGTTAAAGGGCGAGAGGTCGGGATGGTCTGGGATGGTTTATCTCCACTCTAAACTCACAACATCAAAACATTACGCTCTTGTTACTTTACTAAAATTCTGTCATCATTTACTTGCTGTCATTTAGCTCCAAATCTATATTACAGACTTTCTTCCAGGGCACATATGAAGAAGACATTTTGAAGGCACTTCAAGTCTTTTACATTTAATGTTTAATTGAATAAAGCTTCAAAATGACATGAAATTCTAATAAAATGGTTAATATCCAATGATACAAGCACAATATTCATCATTTCTCCCATTGTTTTTGACAGGACAAAGTCACTCATACAGGTTCAGAACCATATGAGAGCGAGTAATTTTCATTTTTTTTGGATGCACAATCCTTTTAAGTATGTTGAGCTTCTATTAGGGGCAACAGAAGTGTACATGGGTGAATCAAGAGAAGGAGGGGGACAAAAAGAGAGAGACGAGAGAAGGGAAAAGGTGAGAGAGAATCAAAGAGGAGGAGGGGGTAGAGGAGGAAAAGAAGAGCTTTTAAAGCAAGCTGAGCTCTCCGCCGCATCTCTCCTCTTATCTTAATAAGTAATGAGACTGCCATGGGCTGACAATGAAGTATTCTGAGAATAGTTGTAATGTATGGATGTGAATAGAGCGGCGAGGCAGTGATATATAGAGCAAACAGGGATGGAAACAAGTGAGATATTAATGACCCGTTTCCCTGCCAGTTAATGTGGGAGTTACCTGATTACTGGTGTGGGAGGGGAGGGGCTGGAGGTAGGAGGGTCATGGATGGCTGGAAGGTGAGATTGGGAAGTTGTGTGTGTGTGTGTGTGTGTCGCTGTGTGTATACAGGCAGGGATACCCGATCTGCTCCCAGCCTGCTTGGTTTAACCTGCTCTACCACGCTCCATATAAAACCTGGCATGAAACAATATACTAACATTACCTGCAATTAGCACGAGCTGTTCATCATTATTTGTGTGCTGAAACAAATGGTTACTCTTGTGTTCTTGAGCATGACAGCCAGAGGTGTGCATGCTAAAAAGCACTGTGGGATTTTAAGTAGATTAGGAAAGATATTGAGTTTAGCTTTTTGAATTCAGCGGTTTTCATAAGCGGTTTGTGTCCTGGCATGTGTGTCGCTCTCACATGCTGCGCTGTGTAAAAGTCCTGTAAAGGAGTGCTTTGGGGGGCTTTGGTGGTCGAGGTGGGCAGCAGTTTTATAAATGTTTTTGAAAACTGGGTGGCCAAAGAAGGAAGTGAATGAAGCAGGCATGTTTTTGGTGTCACGACAGCCAGACGAGGAGCAGGACCGGTGTGCTGACCGAGAGGAAGAAGACTGTTCAGACTGACCTGTATATGATTTACTTAAGACTAATTATTTAGTGAGTGAGTTGTAGTGAGTTATCAACATATTGATACCTCATTCTTAAGAGTCTCAAAGTCACCTAGACACTTTTATAATTATTATTTAATTGTGTTTTCTCTCTGTTAATATTAAAGGATTTCAGGTTAAATTAACATATTTAAAAAATGAAATAAAAATGTCAATATTTACAGTAAGTGCTTACTACTTTGCATATATATATATATACCTACCCAATACCTAAACTTAACAACTACTTTACTAACTATTAATAAGCAGCAAATGAAGAAGTCACTGAGGGAAAAGTCTTGTTCCCTAAGCTTTATGTGAAGCGTAACGCTGGTTATATGTTCCACAGGAGGGCAGCAGAATGACAGGTTGCAGGAATGTATTGTATCAAATGCAGAGTAATGCTTTTTTAAAGATGCCTCTATATATTATCTATTCCGCTTTCAAAGCAAATTATGTATTTCAGTATTTTATTTCTCTGTTTTGCTTCATTGTTCCCTCTCATGTTCTTTTAAATTGGTCTTTGTGTTTTCTATACTTTCTTTTTGTAATCCTGAGCTGTATCTCCACTCTTTCTTGTTTCAGCAGTACAGAATGGATCTGGATATGACTTCTTCATATTGATAAGAAGTTCCCCAACCTTTCAGTCTGCACATTTTCTTCTTATTTTTCTCAATAGTTGTCAAACACCCTCATCACATTCTCTCACTTTAAAATCAGCCATACTTTAGAACAGATAAATCAGCTTTTCCCCGGATAGTATAGTTACAAAATTGAATACATATTTCAATTATGAATAATAATTATTTGAATAAGTGGACTTAGTGAATGCTTATATCCAAGTTTGTCCAGTTTGTGACCTGTATGCATTTCTTTGAATTAACTTTATTATGGAGGAAAAATGTGTGTGTGTGTATGTATATATATATATATATATATATATATATATATATATATATATATATATTAGGGATTCAA
>JAUCMU010000125.1:15794452-15805324 GCA_032275025.1 Enteromius treurensis
CCGTGCGCGACTGAACGAATCACTCCCACGAGACGACTCGTTCTTCCCGAGTCACATTAAAGATTTGTTCAAAATGAGCGAAACGTTCAGGAACGACACATCAATTGTCTTGAGAAGTTCTGACCATCGCCTGATTTTCTATGCGCTTAAAACACAGAAACTGCCAATTTTAATTAAAAGGAAAGTTTAATGCCTCAAATAGGCAACCGAAATATCGCGGTTCATGTGGGTGTGCCGAACAGGGTGAACCGAACGGTATATAATATATTTCATGTTCTTATTCATCTGAAATGTAAGTTAGCTTCCTGCCTACTAGAATTATCTCATTCATTGTCTCTTAAGGAAGGAAACAAGCTTGAAGAACAAACCCTTTTGTGCAATAAATAATCATTATTAATAAGTAATCTCATAATAACCATAAATGCACATTCTTAACAAATAAATCTGTGTATAAAAGCTTTCCTCTCTTTACTCTACAGCTCTGCTTCTCTAGCTTTTTGATTGACTATTTTTCTAAAGTTTGACATTGTGAAACCTCTAATATTGTGGCTTCTTTAAGATAAATTGCTTGCGGTTTTCCTCATTTTTAAGTCCATTTAGATAGAAGTGTGTGCTTATTGAATAAATGTAAATTATTTAAAAAAAAATTGCTGAAGTAGTAAGTGGATTCACACTGTAATGGAATATTGACAAAAGCAATTAACCAGTTTTTACATTCATAGATCTTGGAATTGTTTTTTGGATAAGCAGTGAATGCGTAATACATTGGTATTATTATAGTGATTATAATTAATATTAATTCTGTTGTCTCTGCGTTTCATTTTCAGCCGTCAGATTGATACATTTTGATGGTTAGATGCAGAGACCACTTTTTTTTTGGCTGAATAAAATCGTGTACAGTCTTGAGGAGAGATGAATACTTGTTTGGTGCTTGAATAGCTGTTGCCAGTAATGCTTGAAATGCAAATATTTGTTTCTCAATAAAACACAGATATATTGAGTAGCCTAATGTACTTAAAAACGCTGTTAGCTTACTGCATCCCAAAGGATGGTCGGGACATCTTCAGAAGTGTTTTTAGCAGACTTTGCGTACCACTGAGATGGATGGATAGCTGTTGTAGTTGTACATCGAATATGGAACATGAGGCTTAGAACAACACTGACGTCCTGGATTAAAAAGTTCCGTTCTGTAATAACAGTGGCACACGGGATGCTTGGAAATGCCATTCAAGCACTGGAGAGGTCAATAGTTACAATAACTTTCTCTGTGAAAAAGAAGGAAGAGAGGAAAAGAAAGAAAAAAAAAAAAGAGTAAAGAGACTTGGCCGCATTATCACAAATTGCTTCCAGATTCTTTCTCAAAGCAAATTATTTCTGAAATTGAGTGCAGACTCTAACACTGTTCCTGCAGAATCAAACGGAGGACTTTGAAGTGCAGAATACAGACTCGTCCATGGAATCGGAGAGCTACGCAAGCCCTTAAAGTTCTGCCTCATTTGCACTATCATTCGCTCACCCTCCTTAACTCCCTGCTTTAGTTTGCTTTAATTTTCAACAACAAAGGGAAGATCAGGAATGATTTTTGATCATGGAAAATTTGGGGAATGCTATAAAAATCACTCCTGCTTTTTTCTGGGAGAATATACCGAGAGGCTGATTCACTCCATATTTGGGCGGATTGTCTGATAAAGCACACTTTTATCAAAATACAGAACGGGCTGCTCGTTGAAGTCGCTGTCTGTGAGGATAGAGTTAAAGCATTCCACATGATAAAGACTAAATGCAAGGAAAGCCTTTGTGTGCGCTTGCAGTTGGGGGGGTTGGTGGGACATCTGAAGGAAAATTAATTGAAAACTGCGTGTTCCATACAATAGTTTGCTCTATGCTTTCCCAAAGCATTTTTGGAATTTGTCAAATTTAATTTGAGCAGCATTTGACATGGTATGACTGATCCAGTTACATGCTTATGTTTGACAACATCTAACAGATTTAACAGATAATCTTTTTAGAGGGAGTACGGTACAGTCCTTACGTGGGCTAATTGCTTTAAGTACCATAACCATGTATTTTAATAGTTAGCGTTGGCTTCTGTTCCTCTCTCTGTGTGTGTGTGTGTATCATAAATGGTCTTTTTAGTTTCAAACTGCTATACATTTCTAGAAAGAATGTATTCTGTTTGTTTAGCAGGACACTTTCTCTCATCATCACATAGTAACGGCCCTAACTGCCTGAGATTAACAGTGGAAAAACAAATGTAGGGTGCTAAAAAAGACAACACAGCTCCCGAACTTTGATAAACGTCTGAAGAGGAGGAATCATCTGTGTTTGTGTTTCGGTGTTTTATCTCCTCTAAATGCAAACAGAAAGTTGCTAACTCCACACTCCGCGCAGTCTACTCCTCCACGGCGATGCATGTGCGTATGAGGATGAGTCCTGCTGTCTATTCTCTGTCCTCCTTTTTGCATCATCAAGTTAAATGAACATTAAAAAGAAGCAACTTAATCAAATAAGCTCAATGTGTTCACCTGCGTGGGCCGTACACGTTTCAGCTGTAATATCTTGCTCCAGGGTCATGTTAACTATGGAAGAACGCACTCCTGTCCCGTGTGGCGCCCGTGGCTAAAATGAAAAGCAAATATTAATAACAGCCGGCTCTTGGGAGTTCAGCAAGTAATTTCTCTCTGCTGCTGCAGTAAATATATTGTAAGTGCTGAACAGACACTTTGGTGTGCTGATGATATGGGTGGGAGGCATCATAGAGGCACAGTTTGTTTTGTGTGTGATGAAATAGCAAAGCTCTTCAGCCTTAAATTGCTTATTCATGTTACATTAGAGTTGCTTTATTATTATTAGTATTATTATTATTATAAAAAAATCTTAAAAAATTTCAAAAGTAAATTTGCAGGCTCTTAGATTCACAGAAACGACTGCCTGAATATTAATATTAATAACATTTACAATATTTATATACATTATATTAACTTTGTCTTTGTGTTAATAATGATGTGTATTGTATTCTTATTATTGTAGTCTAAGATAAATGATAAAGTGGTCCTATTATTGTATTAAAAAAAATTGGTTATGCATATTATTAGACAAAATACAATACCAAAAAATACAATTTTAGACAATTTTCTGGTGTGACTCCTTTGTTTGTGTTATGCGAAACATTAATACAGAAAATAAGTCTGTAAATTGATTTCAGTAACGTATACAGATAACATAACTCGGTGTTATTTAAAAGGACACTGGTGATTTAAACTCTAAGAGAAATTGGAAATGAGTTCAAAAACAACTGGAAAGAAAAACAAAGACTGCTCAGTGTTTACTGCTGTTGTTTCTAGGTACATTTTTCAGAGTTTCCTTTGCTACATTCAGGGTCCATCGCAATGGAAAACTAGCCTCGAGAAATTTATTTAGACCAGTTGCCATTGTAATACAACAGTTTATCTTCCCTGTGTTTTTCCAAGTCATTTTTACACATTTCGGAAGAAAGATGAACAGTTACAGCGAATAGATGTACCTAGGCAGCTCTAAGCGGTAATCTCCCAGGGCAGAAAGTGGGTTAGTATTGGACTGTATTTATGAGGGAGAGGGCAGTATGTAATCTTGGATCCAATAGATGGTCCTCACTTCAGTGCTCCCACATTACTACACCAATTACTATGTCTATGTGTGTGTGTGCGTGTGTGTTATTAATGGAGATAACCTGCTGGATTGAGAGGGCTCCATATTACCCAATCCGTCTGTGTCCATGGAGACCGAATTAACCCTGCTGAGGTTGAGCAGGTCAAAGAGTCAGAATAACCACTAACCACTTTCATTGCCCGTACGTGGGTGTGAGTGTGTGTGTGCCTGTTGAACACTGACCCCTATCACCCCTTGGCCCTTGCATGCAATTGCCAATCATTAACAAAAGGGAACAATTATGGTAATGGTGTACAGAAAAAGCCTCCACAACAGCAATAAATGTGTTGCGCAATGGTTAATGTTGTAGTAGGATTACAGGTCGTGACTACGTTGGTCAGTTTGGTTTGTGTTGGCTTGAATGATTTAAATTTATAGTCATTCGTTAAGTCATACCCATCATTGCTCTTAAAGGGATAGGTCATTCCCCTAAAAAGGTCATTTGATTTTTCTTTTAATACGCAGAACATTGTTTAAGACCCCATTTACTTTGATTTCACTGGAAAACAATGTATTTTAATTGAATTCAAGACAGTTTTTACTTTAAACAATTTCCTTCCATTTCTTTGAAACTGTTTGTGAAATTCATTCAATTAAATGTTTTTGTGTGTGTGTGTATGAATAAAAACTGATGAAACCTATAGTTTATACAGGTTTGAAGCAACACGAGGGTGAGTAATTTGACAGAATTTCAACTATCCCTTTAAACTTACTCTTCTGCCATATTGTTTTATGTATTTTCTCCATTACTGAACTAATATTACTGAACGCTGAATTCTTCTACATGCCAGTCACTCCTCTTCAGTTTGTTCTAACTTACCAGTTAATAGAGTGACCGGATTGGCTGTAACGAGGTTTATTCATATTAGCATGGCAATGGGGTTCACATCCTGTCAGCGGGCTTTGAGTTATTACCCTCACTATCTCCCTTTGCGGTTTTTAAGTTTTGCCATCCAGGTTTAAAAACATATTGGTGTTTATGCAATGCACTCTATAATGATCCATCATATGGTTAGAGTCTGTGTATAAGTGTGCGTGTGTCCCCGCCAACACATAAATAAGAAGCAATAGGACCATCTGTTTAAATTTCTCTCGGTCTCCCAGGAGATACCCATCTGCTTTTACATTATCCATTACAGTTCACACACACACACACACACACACACACGCTACCCCCTCACTGTGACTGGCAACATCACAGCTCTGCTAACACCCCACAACCTCCCAGACACCCTCCATCTCCCTCACACACACATAAACACATACACACAAATCACTCTATCTTCCCTATTTGAGAACACGACACTCATTTCACCCTCCCTGTGTGTGGAGCATGTTCATTTGAAAGCAGATGTCTGGCTTCCTGCTGGCATGCTCGCTGCATTTTCTCTCTTGCCAAAAAGAAAGTAAAAGGCATTGTGGTGTTATTTTACTGTAGTCACTTCTGATTTGAGGTGTCAGCTATATCAGCATGCTGTACACAATGTTTTCAAAGCTTTATTTGCACAGGTCTTGATTAAAGAAAACTTGTTATTGAGAAGGTGCGTTCTCTGTATGTGGGTAAAAAAATTGGGTTAAAAAGTCTGTCAGCACTTGGGAGAGTGTTCTCTATTTGACTTTTTTATTAATTAGTAGTAGTATTATTTATTAAAGGATTATATATTCAATACATAATAATATATTTTAAAATATGTACACAAATAAGTAAAAGTTGAAAAAGTTGAATCAAGAAATCGGGGTTTAACAATAAAGATGGCCCCTGGCCCAGGGCCAGTTTTGGGGAGTTTGGGGCCAGGAGATGGAACATATATTCACTATATGTTTTGTTTATGAATATATATTATTTATACAATATAAAAAATACAATATTTATGTCGTTTATTAATTAAGTTATAGGCTATGTTTTATGTCTTGTAAAATTTCTGTGGCATTTAATAAAGTTTTTATACATGGCTTTATTTATTTATTTTGAATAACACAATGTTTAATTAAAAAAAAGCTATATTATTTGATTAATACAGTTACAATATTTTAAATAATATTGCAACATATATTTAATTGTTGGAAACAACTATGCTTTATTTGAGCAAAAAATGTAATCGTTAAAGTCTGACGACAAAAAAATAACATAAACTGAGAATTGAAAATGTATGTACATATCATAATTAGTTGATCAGAGATTATTCAAAGAGCATGTTGGGCTTCAATGGAAGAAAACATATGGGACAGTTGTTTGCCTACAGTTCACAAGATCAATGTCACAAATTTGCTTAATTGATTAGCAACCTAATAATAACACAGAGTTCTACATTTCATGTCAAAATCTGTTTATGTAACTAGATTTTGAATTCCAGACCATTCTCAGTGTGGTCTGAGACTTCTGTACCCACACTGTGTGTCTGTGCGTGTATATTCATATATACGTGTGTGTGGGAACGAAATCTCAGCTAGTGGACTTTCAGATGACACCCATTCAGATGGACGCAGGGGCTTTTGTGAGGAGTTCATGAGCAGTTCAGAATCTGTGTGGAAACAGCAGTTCTTTGCAACACTTCTCACAGATCCCCAACATCTAACGCATCTCTGCAAGCCAATAATCCCCTTTTCTCCATCCCTGCTTCTCCACCTAGATCAATCCCCGATCGAAACATCAAATAGAACCGTGCTCTCTTACTTCATTTTTAGCCTCCTTCCCATTCCCCCTCCTGCCTTTTCCTAAAAAAAAAAAAAAATCACTTACTAGGTGGTATTAGACAGGCTTGCAAAAGTGTCATTACTAGAGGGACCTTGGGAAAGAGAGGTGAGATAGATTCCTGTCGGTTTGTGGAATATTTCCCGTGCACTAAGCCCTCACGTTAAGAGTGTGGTATTATTGATAAGACCGTCTTCTCCGGACCGTCCCACTGACAAGGGACTCGGAGAAGAGCAATCCACCCGAGAGCTCTTTCATGTCCGTCTGTGCAGCAGAACAAAGCGAGGATTAATGCACTGTCTTTCATCCAGGGGTGGAGGTGTCAGGAGGTAGGCATCCGGAAAAGAGGTAGCAGTGCCAGAGAGAGTGTCTGGGATGAAGTGGCATAACGGAGAAGATCTTGTGAGACCCGGGCCGCTGGCGGCATTGACTGATGACTGAAATGACATTCTGGGAGAGCAAAAATGTAAAAGGCATTCTCAGACAGATTATACGCACTGCAGATCTAGAAGGGCCTGGCACGAATATAAAAAGGCTTGTGATATTTAGTTTTACAATATTTGCATGCTACAGGCCCCATTTCAACAGATGGCCACAAATGTACATGCATAAAAAAATAATTAATTGATTTGTGCTGTTTTATAGTTAGTGCATTTAAATGTATGCATTGTATGCAAAGCAATTTACATTTCTGCCCAAATGTTGTGGCCATCTACATGTCATTTTTTTTTTTGATGAATTAATGCTTACCAAGCAAGATATTTAAAATGTTATATTTCGGATCAATTTTCAGCATGATCACATCAATGAATTCTGAAAAAATATCAGTTTACACAAAAATCTTCCAAATTAATACATATAATAAATTTTTGTGATAGCAAATCAACATATTAGAATGATTTCTGAAGACTGGAATAGCAATAAATTACCTTTTTAACCATCATGTTTTGACATTCTCTTATATTTGTGGTTATTTCAGCTACTTACACTATTGACCAGCGTGTAATTGTTTTTGTGTTTAGCAAAAACTGCTGCAATAATATGTGAAATTGCAACATTGTGATTAGTTTGTAATAAATCGGTGTAATTTTAGACTATTTAATGTTAGTAATTTACAGGTGTTTTATCCGGATGAGCAGTAACTGGTATTTTCTACATTAGAAAAAGTTTTAGTGCACACCTTACTGTAGACATGTATTTCAGCTTCAGAGTTGTCCACAAATATTGACAAAGCAAATCATTTGTAGAGGCAAATCCTGGCCTGATTGTAAGCGGAAGCACAGATATGGAGGAAATCATGCTTCATCCATACAAACGGTTCATAAGTAGATTACCTTTTGTAATTCGTTTTGTTACAGCAGTCAATAAGCGCCCAATGCAAATGCGGTTCATTTGTATCTGAATTGATGTCCTGTCCCCATTAGCTTATGCCTTTAATGCATTCTGCTACATTAGTGAATAGACCTTAGCCGGATTAATCACAAGTTCATTGGGATCATTTGCTTTCCTGCTGCCTAATCGAATCTCTGACATTGGTAATAAGGGCAAATCTCACCTGTCTCCTCGGCCTCTCACAAACAAACAAGAGTGATTCTGACTGCCGACTCCTGATCCGTTTCCATTATTCCCTTCCAACAACATTTTAACATTGATTTTTGACACACAGACACAAAGAATGATATCAGAGTATGACTTAAGTGATTCCTGCAGCTGTTTGTCATTGTTTGTGTTGTCGTGCTTTATTCCGAATTTGATATTCAGGTGGACATGTGCTGCCTGGAGTTGGAGTAGCACTTAGTGTCTCTTATCAGACTCTCTTGCGCCGAGTGTTATAATTAATGACTTTTATGTCTGGAGAATAAAAACCTCTAAATAGGCTGCTCCCACATTATTTATTTAGGGCTAATTAATTAAAGTGGACCTGTATTGAATTCAACAAGGCAAGAGAAAAAAATGGGGGTAGGAGAAAAAGAATTGAAAAGAGAGAAAGAAGCTCCCTTACCTCGCTGAGATAAACCGTCTCAGTTTGTAAAGGTCTAGCGACTGTCTTATAGTTCTTACAGAGATGCTCTGGAAAACTGCTGAGGGCAAAGTACATTTGAAAGTGGACAATAATATGCCCTGCTCACTCTGAGGTGCCTCATTTTCGTGCTTAGTGTAGCCTACACTAATCTGTTGTAAACAACGACATGTATATGTTATGTATATAACTGTGCAGTCTGTGTATAAAACATGCCAGTGTGTTGGTCACACTTACAATGAGGTCTCATTAGTTAATGTTAAGTCAGTGTCATTTAAAGTAATAGATCACCCAAAAAGGCATTTTCATTTTTTGGTGAACTGAAACAAGCATTAAATGAACAATTCTTTCGGTTGCAGTATTTCATTTGCTAGTTCTGTAACACATAGGGGCCAAATCTCTACATATTGGCTGTTTATTAGTGCTTCTAAAACCCATATTCTATGTGACCATATTCTACATCCCTTAACTTAACAACTTGATTATTCATAACGGTGAGTTTCCACTACAACATCAAATCTGCCCTCTGTGCTGTTGGCAGTTATACAACGTCACTGCTTTTGTGTTAAAGTTAGGGTAGAGCAAGCCTCTACAAACAATGTTTAAATCCTATTTTAATTTCATCTTCTTTTTCGCAGAGGTTGGTTGCCCCCATTCCTATCTCACACCAATTCGAACATATTTTAGGAGGTGACTAATTCTAAGCCTGGTAATACCAAACTCTGCTACTTGGCTTTACTTCGTAGACAGAGTCTGGAAGGGCATAATAGGAAATTTTACTGTTTCGTGTGGGATGGGCGGGGCTTGGAGGGGGGTGTTTAAACCAATGTTTAAAATCATTGTGTACCCGTAAGCCAATCACAAATCAGCATCACCTATTGCCAATCACATATCGCCGTACCAGACTTTGGCCTCCCCAGTGTTTTGTTGACGATCGGTAATAGTCAGAGGCGGACAGTTGGTAAATGTTGAGTCTTCACCAAAACAGAGCGATTAGCATCACATGTCTCCATGTCCGCTGTCGGTTTAAGATTTCCCTAACTACAATAACTACAATCTTAAAAAAAAGTGCTTAACATCTACATCACAGCTCTAAGCTCGCCCTCTGTTTGTTGATTGGACATGCTGTTTTGTAGCCAGGCAGAAACTGGGAGATGGCTTGCTATATCAGACTGAGTACAGTAGCGAACTGAAATTGAGAAGTACAAGTGCAGGATAACTAATTGAGGTACGACCTCATATGATTTTTGCTAAATCGTATGTATTTTATGAGAATCTAATTATGAATGAATTTGTACGAATGACCTACACCCTTACCCCACCCCTAAACCTACCCGTCACTGGGGTGAGAAAGCATTTTTCAGGACTGAATAGACCCATAACTGATATTTTAAACCAGGATGAATTCCTGGTGTAAAAATTTAAAATGAAAAGTCAAAATTATGAATAGCAAGGGCTCTGACCAATGCAATAACAATAAAAGTGCGTAATGCTGGTTGCTGACCATCTGACAGGCTGATAATGGTCCAACACTAAATCTTAGCATATGTAAATTTATAAGGAATACTGATTATTCGTTGGGTGTAGAAGGTCAGTTGGGAAAGCATGTAAGACCTTAAATAACTTCCCCCAGGTCCATCATATGGTCACTTTTGTGATTTGATTTAGTTGTTCACTTTAATTTGTATCAAAGCTCACTGCACCCTCACCATCATGACCCCCACGGGAACAAATGCTTCTGCACCGCTTAAATTTGTCTTATTTAGTGTATATATTTTACACCATTGTAGATATTTACAGCAACACAGATTTTCTAAAATGGTCCCACACACAGTGTAGTGCTAATACACCAATTTGCTAGTGCGTGTTGAGACACGTGTCGTGAATTATTCGGGTCATTTCAGTGCGTGATTTGGACTAAGCAGTTGAATCAATGAGCCTCTCTCTGATGCTTTCTGTGAGGCCTGCTCTCTAATGGCAGTTATAATGGCCGAGCAGCGGAGCCAGGCGCTAGTGTTTTATGCGTTATGGTCATGCTTGGTGGATGCTTTTGGGCAGGGAGAGAGTGTGTCTGGAATAAAAAGGTCTGCGTATTGTAACTCACAAAGACCATTGAGGACATGACCAGGAATAACTACAAAACCGCTTGCTTCTTACCCATTACCCACCCCAAGACCTTAGCATTACTGACACTTAATAACCAATCAGAATCAACGATCAGTGGTGGTATTGTCATGTCTGATTCTACTGAGATTTCCTCATACCACAGGAGAATTTTATCCTTGGAAACACGGAAAGGAAATCTGTATAACTTCCTGCTCTGCTAAATAACTTTGAAATGCCACGCATATCTCTTAATGTTCAGTATGTTTGTGTTTGTCCTCACTTTTCAACGTTTTATTAAAGGTGCCATAGAATGAAAAACTGAGTTTACTTTGGCATGGTTGAATAATAACAGTTCAGTACATGTACA
>JAUCMU010000125.1:15819405-15851188 GCA_032275025.1 Enteromius treurensis
GCTACATACCTTCTATGTACATATCAGAGAACAATTTAAAATATTCTCTCAAATCATTCTATGGCACCTTTAATAAAAATTATGTAAATGTGATGCATTTTAAGTACATTGTGATTATTACCTAATAATACATATACATGTTTCTTATGCACTTAAAACTATTTGATTTATTGGTACTATTATTACTTACTTGTTTCATTTACATAAGGTTGGCAAATTTGCACAACATAAAATGTATTAGTTAATTTAGGTTTAAAATATGTAATCAAAATGGATGGAAATTTATATGCAATTGAAATACATAAATCCTATGAATTTGGCCTAAATATGTTTTTGAGTGTGGCCCCCGAGAAACAAGTTTGGTGACCCCTGATGCAAACAAAACCTTTTAATTTGTATGTAAATAACCGTTTGACACCACTATATAGCCACTATTTAACACTGGTTTTGAAAAAAAAACAAGAAACATTACATCTGTTTTTCAGTCAGCATGTTTCAATGAAGTGTACCCCGTTACATAAAACACACATGCAGTGATGATTGAGAGATCATGCTGTCAGTGACCACTACTACATGAGGCAGCACGGGCTACTGTAAGCTCAGTACCGTGTCGATTTTCCCGCCTTTTCTTCTCCTATACTTTTTCTCTCAGTCCCTTATCCCAAGGCATGTGTTGGCCATGTGAAGTGTAGTTTGGCGGGCGTGGCAGAGGCTTGTGGTATTCCCGCGCTGTGACTACAAAAGGGAAACATGGCAGGCAGTGTAAGCCAGCACTGAAAACAGCTGTTCACGCATCCTTTCTCCTTTTAATGACACTTCCGCGGCTGCCCACGGGCAGCTCCAGCTTAGAGTACAACAGCTACTTTTTCCTTAAGTAAAAAACGCTGTCTGTGTTTAATTGTTGGCAGATTTTTTTTTCCCTCTCTGCCTCTTGCATTGTCGTATGCTCTCTCTCTCTCTCTCTCTCTCTCTCTCTCGCACACACACACACACACTTCCAGCCATGGGGATTATTAAGGGTGTTTTTTAGAGACGAAAGCAGCCTTAAGATCTTCAATAATGTGTTTGGGCCCTGAACAATACTGGGATTCAAAGTTTTGCATTGTTCTCAGATCCTTACAGAATGTGCCTGCCACATTTTATAATGCGTTAAAACAATTCCCTTGTTAGGTACAATTTTCTTCTTGTGCTCTAGGTGCATTGCAAAACACTTTTGCTGCTATTGACGTAGGATACATATACTGTAAGGTTTGGTTTTGTCTTTAGAAAGATTTTCAGTTCAGAAATGGCGAATCTAGAAATCGAACGTACCTTATGTGAAATTGGTCATGTGTTCTTTTTGGAGCTATTCTATATACCTGCATCATTTTGTTGCTCTGTCAGTCTGCAGTTTAGTTTTCCATTTGGGTTTTTCAAAGTTGCAACAGTGCAGTCCTCTCTGTCTGTATTAGACAGCGTGTCTGCTTTGACATCAATAAATGTTGTTGAGTAAGGAAAAATGTTGAGCTGTTTGACATCCAGCTTTAATGCATTTAAGATCTGTTGGTGCTGATGTTTTGAGGCAGCACTGGATCAGACGATGAGTTTGTGTGAGAGAGAGGTTATCTTTGGGGACTGCATCATATGAATGTCAAATCTGTCATCCTGCCTTTAATTGGGGGTCATTAATCATGTAGACTGTCCTGCAGTGAACAGGCCTGTGTTCAGACTCTTGACGGTTTGGCTTGGCCTTGGTGTCTATGCATATGTGCAACCGATATACATTTTTTAATGATTAATGCTTTTTTTTTGGCCCAGTCGTTACTGCTGTACCTTAAGTCAAAGTTCCTGGTCATCGTTTGTAGAAGCCAGAAATGAACCTCTGTTATGAACTGGTGATATGTTCTAAAATGTATTCTTTAAAAGCATTATGCATTGCATTAACACATGTAGTAAAGCCTTTTAGTTCATTGGTATAAATTTCAGAGTTCAGGCCGATATCATGACCCTCAACTCAGCACAATAGATCCTTAGAGCAGATAATCCATAGAGGCTGATTTGTGAGTCATCATGGGGTGAATTAAACCCAATCATGTCTGAATTAATCATTTTTGCTGTCCCACAATAAACCACTGAACTGAGATTGGCTTAAACGTTCTAGTCATGCCTTTTTTTTATTACGGTGTCTTAGTAAAATCTTAAACCATCAACCTTAAAAAAGGCAAATTATTTGAAATAGTCATACCATTCGACTGTGTGGATTTGTTTCGTGTTTTGTTTGGTGGTATTTTGTTTTGTTCTGTTTTAAAGGCATAGTTTATCCATTCTTTTTTACGTTAAAAGTAAATCAAGATATTTTAAAGAAAGCTAGTAACCAAACAGTTGATGTTTCCCGTTGACTTACATAGTATTTACTATTGAAGTCAATGGGCACCAACAACTGTTTGGTTTTTCAAAATTCTCCAAAGTATCTTATTTTGTGTTCACGTAAGAGAGAAACGTATTGTATTCAGGTTCGGAAAGACATGAAAACACAGGGTGAGTAAATTTTTTTTTAAAGATATTAGAAGATATTAGGAGATATTATTTATATTATTATTTTTTTTACAGTATTTTTAAGAGAACTTTTGGCAAAGATAGACAAACTCATCTTTAAAATGGGTTATGCTTTAAAGAAGCCTATCAGGAAGTGCAAGATATGAATTAGTTGATTCATGTTTGAAAGCCCATCTGCACTTACTCCTCGTAAAGTAACACCACTGAATTCCACTGTGTAATGTTTGGAATGTAATTATAAAAAAAGTCATCCATCATATTTAAGTCCACTCTTCTCACCTTCTCAACCGACTGAGTGTCACCTCTGTCTGGCGAAAAGATTTTGGAAATTAACAAATTTGAAATAACATTCCCTCAATGACTTCTTTTTCTCCACTGCTTTGATTTGACGTTACCTAGTTGGAATGTTGGAAATATTATGGTTATGAATACCTGCTCTTGTTAGCTCAGAGAGTTTCTGGTGTGTGAGGTGGTGCATAGCTCTGGCCTTGTCTCTCCACAGGTAGTCAGCCAAGGGTCAGTTCTCATGATGGCCAAGCGGATACTTGCCCATTATTTGTATTCAATTACCGTTATGAACTGTGCAAATAAAAATCTAATGGCGTTTATTGAATAAACCCAAATGCAGTTAGTTTCAATTTCAGTACATCTTTGTCAAGCCATGGATGGTAAACCATTGTGGAAAAGAGAAAACATTGCTCATAAGGACATCTAAAATTAGGATAATTAGTTGGTTCTACAGTACAGAACCATTACAAGGAAAGGTGTCAGAGAAGTGATGAAGAAGCATTAATCTTGAACTCTCTCTCTCTCTCTCTCTCTCTCTCACACACATGCATACACACATAATGTAACACCTTGTACAGACACATTCATAGCACACTGAACTTTTTGAGAACATTATTATGGTTTTCACACACATTCTCATTTAAAATCTGCCTGTTTTGGCTTCATGATCATATACCCATACAGTACACAAACTGCACACTGAGAAATGTGTGGCTGTGAGCGCAAACCATGTGACTGTAGTAATTGAGCTGGTACCTCAGGGAGGTGTGTGTTTGGTGAAAGGTTAGAGGGGTCATACATAGTCTGATGCACAACAGTTGGTTCCTTGTGGAAGCACTGTGCTGTACATGTAGTCATATTTTATGTATGTATTAAATATAAATGGTAGCTCAAACATCTCTAGTAAAAAAGTCGTATATTTAAAATAGAATTATTTCATACTAAGTATAGGTCAAATTAGTATATTTCCTGATAGATAACTTGAGACTTACTGATATAAAAACTAGAATTAAACTTTACTTGGCATATTACTTGGGCACAATGTACTTTCTCAATATAATGTCTAAAATGGGTTTAATGGCACTTTTGATGAGGATTGCGTGATCTTTGAATAATATCAGACTTTAAATCTTTAATTGTGCTTTAGCAGTACTTCTTCACAATTAATATGCATTAAGTACAAAATTAATTGCTCCAATTTAGCAGATTAAGTACACCAGTTTAATATATTAAACGGAGAATTGCAGGAAATTTTATTAAGTACATAAATATAAAAATTTATTTTTAGTGTACTTAGCAATAAATAAATGTAGTTAAAATATATTTATTAATTTATCTCCAAAGACCACAGTGATGTCTTTTAATAATAATAGATTTAGACAGGTCATATTTATGTAATGTAAAACAATAATTGTTCTTCTGACCTAAATAAAATAATGTAAGCAGATATTATTTAATCGCTTTAAGTACTTTTCAGAAATAATTCTTGTCCAGCAGGAGTAGCATTCATTTATAATAATATAATATAATATTAGAAAATTGGCAGGAGTCTTTTTTTCCTGTACATTGTTCAAAATTACCTTCTAAAAAATAATTACATTTGTTAATGTTTTATATCTAGTATCTGAGACAAGAGGTTATCGTATTGCAATGTAACATTTATTGAAACAAATTTCAAAAGTGTCAGTTTTTGTAGGATAATGAACCTGGTGTCGTGTCAATGTTAACTATATTTTGAGCTATTAGAATTTCCTTAGACCCCATAGAGAACATGAAGACCCTGAAGATGACCACTACTGAGTCATCTGACTGTGTATGAGTGAAATGTGGGGCTTGAGAAAATAAGAAAAAGAGAGAGGGTTGAGTGTGTGTGTTTAAGATCGAGAAAGTTCATTTTGGGGTTAATTTTCCATTCATTTTTCATTTTTGTGATCATTTCTAATCACTGGCCTGATGAGAGCAGCCTCTGGGCAGTTTGATAACTGTTATTCCATAGTGAATTTTAAACAGAGGATGTTATGATAGCTGGGGTCAAATGGAGAGGTCACTCTTCATTCAGATAAAAGGAGGAGGAAATGACACGTTAATGGCCACTGCCTGTCATGGTGGTCCAACAAAGAGTCATCCAGCTGTTGCATGGGTCAAGCAGAGGATCATGGGTAAAATGTCTTCGATGCCCTGTCTCCACTAGGGTTTTGTATAAAAGTATGTGTTGAATGTAAAGTTTCTTATTTTTGACTGGAAAGGAATGTTTTACATATGGGAGTGATATCTAATACCTAAACATCCTAGAAGATGATGTATTATAGATTTGTGGTTGTCAAGTGGCCCAATAAAAATGGGTTACATGTTTATTTTAATTAAAATGATTGTTGTTGTTTTTTTTCAGCATTGATAATGCTAAGAGATGTTTCTTGAACATCAAATCAGCATATTAGAATGATTTCTGAAGGATCATGTGATGCTGAAGAATAGAATAATGACCATAAAAAAACCCATCTTTGCATCAGATTAATAAATTACACTTGAAATATGTATTGTATTAAGAGATGTGAAAAAATAAATAAATAACAATTACTGTATGTATATGTCTGTTCTTCTAACAGAAAGATTATAAAACGTTTTTTACAAAAAAATATAATATAAAATTTCAACTTAATATTCAGAAAGTTTAGGGTGTGACTATTAATTGTGATCAATGGCTGCTCGGGCGAGAGTCTGAGAGACCGGTTTGGAAACAGTCATAATTTTTGCAATTTCGGTTTGGTGCCGTTAGTGACAGAAATTACACAGTTCACCTTAATTCAGTTAACTACATGCTTGAGGTTTGAGATGCTGAATAAATGTAACTTCAGTTTTGCTCATCATGTGCAATGTGATGTCTAATAGTATAGCTGTGGTGTTATTATCTTTGGGATAATTAGATGCACACATCTGTGCGTCTCTATTCTGAAAAATGTGTGCGTGCGTGGACATACAGACACAAACACATGCATACTTACGACCTACAGGCCTGCCTATTTACAGCCCCATATGCACAATTACATCAGACAAATGAAAGGCTTCAGTTCGGCTTATTTTGGTTTGTTGCATATGCAGTCTTTAATATTGCCAACTTTAGCAAACGTACGCTCTCGCAGTGCAGCCACCGTCTCCGTGCAGCAGCCGCAGACATACCCTGATAATCATCCCATATCCAGGCCTGCGGGGTGCATTCCCCCTGCCTCCCTGCTCTATGATGTGTTGAGTGCCGTCCTAATCAAAAATCAATGCCCCCACTTGAGCTGGCCAGCCTGGCCTCATGTCAGCCGCTTATGTAATCTGATAATATCAATCATAACTCCGTTGGAGGCCATCCGTCTAGTTCCCACTGCTCTGGGGTCGTGTGGGGGGAAGTCGTGTCTCCCAAGCCATCAATTATTGCTTATTATGGGCTGTGGCTCAGGCAGAGAGCAGAGGAGCTGCTCCTCCATAAATAATATTAACAGCATCACCCCCATCAATCAATAGCTGTACAGTTGTACAGCAGCAGAGTTAATGGTCTTTCTCTCTCCCTCACTCTCTCTTCATCTTTCGCTCTCTCGATTCACTCTCAGCCGAGATCAATGCGTGTGGCTCCTCTGTTGTACTGAAAGTAGGTAAACTGGGTAAATCTAACCCCTCCACTGCATTGGGGTGAGAGGAGCCGATGAACGTGATCAAAAAGGACGGTGATGGGGCTTGCCACTCTCTCTCTCTGTCACACTGTCTCCGTCTGTCAGTCAGCCTGTCTGTCTCTCTCCCTCCCTCTCTGGTCAACACTAAAATCATGATGGCTGTTTGTCTGTATCATGAATAAAATGATACTCTAGTCTTTTCTAAATCAGCTGGTCAACTAATCATTAGGTTGGTTTCAGGTTTTAATCCATTGAAACATTCAAAGCTGTCTTTTATGTTATAGACGTATCTCTGTTTCCATCATTCCAACTTTATGTATGCCCAGTTCAAAATTATATTCCAGTCAAATAATATCAGAAAGGAATTGTATCAAATTCAGCATATACACAGTTCTAACATGTGAAATGAAAGATAAGATATGGATATAAGTGAAGGGAAACACAGCCTTCTGACTGACTGTGGAACATAAGGTTTTTGTAGCCACAACCTACTGGGCGAAGGAGACCCAGTAGAAGCACAGTCGGAGCTACTCCTCATCCTTGGCAGGGGGGAACCACTGAGAAGAGTGCACGGATCCCGTGGGAATGGCCTCCCGCAACACAGCCTCTACGCGAAGGTCGTAGAACCTAGCGGAGGTGTTGGGTGTTACCCAGCCTGCAGCCTTACAGGCGCCGTGAGCCAACGCATAGGTGGAGGCAACACTCCTTGTGGAGTGGGCTCTCAGACCTAAGGGGCACTGCTCTCCCTGGTATAAATAAGACAGGGAGATGGCACCAACCACCCAATGGGCCAACCTCTGTTTGGAGACGGCATTCCCTTTCTGCTGACCTCCATAGCAGATGAAGAGCTGCTAAGAGCGTCTGAAGCTCTGAGTGCAGTCTACGTAGAGGCGCAAAGCGCATACTGGACACAGCAACTCCAAGGCCGCGTCTGCCTCCTCCTGGGGCAGAGCTTGCCGATTCACTACCTGATCTCGGAAGGGTGTGATAGGAACCTTGGGCACGTAGCCAGGCCGGGGTCTCAAAATAACGTGAGAATCAGCCAGGCCGAACTCTAGGCACTCTTTGTCTAAGAGCTTGTAGGTTCCCTGCCCTCTTGATAGAGGTCTACGCAATCAGGAGTGCTGTCTTAAGTGACAGATATTTTATCTCAACTAATGCTAATGGTGTAAAAGGAGCAACATACACTTTGAGAGTCAAAGGGGACAGCCTGCGCTCCAACTTTTCTTGCAGGAAGGAAAGCACCACTGCAATCGGGCATCTCTGTGGGTCCTCTCCGCGAGAGGAGCAACAGTCGACGGACAGACCCCATCTCAAAGCATAGGCCTGCCTTGTTCAGGGGGCCCTAGATTAGGAGATGGTATCAATCACGGCTGCTGGAAGGCCGGAGAGGTCTGCCGTGTCCCATCCAGGAGCCAGAGGTGCCGGTTCCAGAGATCAGGTCGCAGGTTCCCAATCGTGCCCATCCCCCGAGAGAGGGGGTCTCTCCTCAAGGGGATTTTTCAAGGAGGGGCTGCCGCAAGAAGCATTAGGTCGGCAAACCAGGTCCAGGAGGGCCAGTATGGTGCTACCAGCAGGACCTGCTCCTCATCCTCCCTGATCTTGCACAGGGTCTGTGCAAGGAGGCTCACTGGGTGAAAGGCGTACTTGGGGCCCCAGAGGCCAGCTGTGAGCCACTGCATCCCTGCTGACGGGCGCCTCGTTGAGGGAGTAATACAGTTGGCAGTGGGAGTACTCGGGGGAAGCAAAGAGATCTATCTCTGCCTTGCCGAAGTTGCTCCAGATCAGCTGGACTACCTGGGGGTGAAGTCGCCATTCTCCAAGTTGGGTGGACTGCCGTGAGAGCTGATCGGCCGCACGATTGAGTGACCCTGGAATGTGTACAGCGCACAGTGATTTCAGTGAGTTGTGACATGCAGCGGAAGCGTAGACCACTTTGTCAGTTGATGTATGCAATGGCTGCAGTGTTGTCCGTCCGGACAGCGACAGCGCGCTCAGCCTGGGGGACCGCCACGACCTTACCAGCTCCTTGTGCACCTCCAGGAAGAAAGGCACTGGGGGGGGAAGCGCGGGAGTACCGCTGTCCCTGTTCCAGAAACCAATCATCCAGCCTCAAGGAATCGGAGGAGAAAACTCGATGCCCTCGGCGGCTAGGAGGAGAATAGCTGACAGTTTGGTGTCTGGCTCTTACAGGCAGTGACCACGGAGGGGCGCTGTCCTGGCGAATCATTCACCTTACCAGCCGACTCCCCTCTGATGCTCCCATCTCACCTTTCTGGGGTGCATCGGAGCAGATCTGGAAGCAATCTGCTCTGGTAACCCAACGGAACGTGAAGGGGCAGAAGTTCCGGGGTTTTTTTTTTTTTTTTTTTTGCCGGCAGAACATCCAGGTGGTCAGCGTGAGGATCCCCAAGCGCCTCGCCGCGGCCGCTGAAAAACCTTTATGGCTCAACGATCTGCAGCAGGAAGACGGAGATGAGAAAACGAGGACCTTTCGCGGCATGCTGTGCACTCAGTAAGGTCGCTCGCAGGATGCAAAAGGATGGCTGCTCTCAGCCAGGCTTCCAGCCCGCGGGGTTCTCTGACAGCTGTCCCAGTCCTTGCTGTCAGCGAAAAGAGAGCATTAATTCACAGGAACTCTTTTTTGTTTTTGAAGATCTCCTTCAGACTTGAACAAGGAAAACAAATGCAGCGAGGCTGCGAAGGGAAAAGCTGCAAGTGCATTACATCCGTGCCCTCTTCCGGTGGTGATGAGTTGCACCTGGCTGTAATTAAATGCAGGCCAATATTCATTGGCCTTTTCTTAATACTCAAAGGCGTTTGGTCTCTCATGCGAGTTCCCATATGTAACGTTGGAGAGACTTGACTGAAGGGGAACTCTTTCTTTACCCTAAAACCATCAGAGATGTTTATTACTATCTATCGCATATCTTTTAAAAAACAATTATCGGTGAGTTTTTATAATTAAAGTAGGTAATAACGCAAAAGTTGATACTTTGATAAACCACACAAAGTGATCAGAACCACCAAGGATGAATCCGTGTCTTCTGAAGTGAAATGATAGGTGTGTTATAAAAATATTAATATTTCTTTAATATATCTTTTAACGTTATACACCATTGCTCCTGTTTTGTAGTAGCCAACCGTTGGATTCCACTTTATCCAAATATTGTTTATAAAGCGCATTAGGAAAATCATGCAGGAAGTACTGTGGGATTGCAGAGAACTTTCACTGCTCTTTTGAGCTACATAACCCATTGCTTGTGTGCACACTGACCACTGCACTCCAAAAAATCTATATATCATAGTTTATTTAATGTATTAATTACAAGAAATGTTACATTTTTTTTTTTTAATACAAGTGTTTTACAAGCGTTCTTCACTTCTTTGAGTTGTATTTAAATGTCGTTACATACTGAGTCCAAATTTTCATCAGTTTCATATCCATTTTCATTTTTAATTATTTTTTATGATCGATGTATTCAGTGTGTAAACAAAACAGGTATTTCTTTTTCAACATTAAATATTTGGTACAAACATTTTAAAAAGTGTGGACTTTAAAGTTAAAGGAAATGTTTGTCAAATTAATGGATGATATGTAATGAGTTACCAGAACTTTTTTTGTTCTTTTATAGATGTATTTTTTTACAGTGTGACTGGCACTTCCTGCACTTCCTGTCAAACAACCCCGTCTTGCTATAAAATAATAATAATACATAATAGACTACATTCTCTGATTACTGTAGTTAGTCATTGGGAGACAAGTTGGCCATCATGACCTAAAACAGAATGCCTTTAATGGTCAACGCTGTATTTGTTGGATAAGAGCACATTTAACAGGATTGAGCTCAGTAGAGAGCCGTTAGCGCTGGGCTCACGTTTAAGGTCAGTGAATTGTAACACTAAGAGGAAATGTCAGAAATGGATGTCATGGAGAATAATTAGGTGGAATTAATGAGTCACTAAAATCCCCATCTCCTACTTTCCTGTTGCTGCCTGCTGAAATAGTGTGAGGCTTCGTGTGTGTGTGTGAGTCATCCTAGCACGCACAGCATGAACCAAGACATCAGGCGGGTGTGAGATGAAGGTGTTTTATGTGTGTATGATGGGAGAGACGGGATGAATGTGTGTTTGATAAATGCTTCCCGTTAAAAGTTTTTAAGTTCTTTGGTGAGATGGCGAGAGGTAGCTGAAGATTACAGGGTTACAGGGTAAAATGGTAATTATGAGAGTGTGTTGTCTCAGCAGTATAGTTCAAGCAAAATTAATTGGTGTAATCATCATCATGTGACTGACAAGGAAACATTCATGAGGGGAGAAAACTCCTCACACACACACTCCCTGCTGAAAAGTCCTTGGGATGCTAACGTTCCCATCGGGCCTCTTCATTAGGCCTGGGGAAAGAAATGGATTGCTAAACTAGATTAGCACCAGACCACATAAACCAGCCTTGACCAACATGGAAATGCATTCTGTGTGTTTGTATTTTGCAGTGGTGATAAATTAGACTGTTTCAGCAAAATTCATTTAAGAGGTTTCTTGAGTTTTATGCATTTGCATGAAAGTGATTATTAAATAAGTAAACTAACATTATATGTGACCTTGAACAACAAAACCAAGTCGCTGGGGTATATTTATAGCAATAGCCAAACATATGGTGTGTGGGTCAGAATGCTTTTTCTTTTATGCTAAAATCATTAAGTAAAGATCATGTTCCATGAAGATAGTTTGTACATTTCCCACGTAAATATATTAAACTTCTTGATTAGGAATGTGCATTGAACCTCATTTGAACAAAGTTAAAGGTGATTTTCTCAAATTCCAGATGTTCAAATAGTTGTATCCCGGGCCGGCCAAATATTGTCCTGTCCTAACACACATCAGTGGAAATCCTATTCATTCAGCTTTCAGATGATGTATAAATCTCAGTTGAAAAAAAATGTCACTTATGACTGGTTTTGTGGTCCAGGGTCACATGTGAGGTAATCCTCATACAATATTAAAATCCCTTTTACAAAAGAGTCCTGGACACTTCTCTAAGTCTGATAAAAAATATAGTTTTATAATATACTACTATTCTTGCTATTATAATTCTAACTATATTAAATAATGCATATAATAGTATTGTTTTTATAATAATAATGAGTTATATGTTTTCAAATATAATGAATATAATATATTTCCTAATATTTTATTAAAATTATTATTGAACCATTTTTATACATTTCATGCTTAATAAAGTTACTTGTGCCTGTATTATGTATGACATACTGTAACGCACAGGTCCTGCTAGTGTTGCATAACTCATTCCTTTTGGCATTCCTTTTTCTCCCCCCTCTGTCTATCTATATACCTGTCTTTCTTTCTCTGTCTTCAGCTTGTGCCCATGCCAAGTATATTAGCTCGCTGGAGCCCTCGGCAGTGCTTTCAGAGACAGATGACCTCTTACTGACTTGTTCACATCAAAGCCTGATCAGCTAACCCAGACTACACATCCCTGTTCCAGCAATTTGTTTAACAGGAGAGGGCTTTAGAGAGAAATAAAGGAAAAGGGGAGAGCAAAAGTGAGTGTGTGTGCGCCTGTGGGAGAGGAAAAGCTACTTTGAGATGCCCTGCTAACCCTAAAGCACATATTCCCAGCATGGACCTCCGCTATCCATTCCGTTTCGCAGGATCTGTATGGATTTGGATCGCCATTTATGTTGAGCCTCCCGGATCAGTCCGCGGCCACTGCTCTGCTCCCAGGACAGGTGAATTCATTAGAAGGGGTTTCTCAAAGCAGATGGGCTGTGTGTGTTTGCCGAGCGTCAAGCCTGGGTGAATAATGAGACCTAAGCTATGAATGTGTAAAAGGTGCAGCAGGAGATTACACTTTTCCTCTTTTCTTTCTCTCAGCTCAGACTTCAGATGCTGCTCTCTTTTTGAATAAATAAGAGTGGGACAAGGACACAAAATTGCATCCATAATTAATGAAAAGGCACATTAGTGCTGATGCGCTCTAATCCATAAAACAAGAAGAAAGATGTCTTTTGAGAGAAGGAGAAAGAGAGAGAGATGTGACACGAAGTGGTGGAGCGGTGAGAAGGAGAAGAGAAGAGGAGGACACACAGAGACAGGAAGTTTCTGTTATGAAGTGTGAGTTCCCACCGGCGGTTTCAAATCCATATCTGGAGCCACTGATGTTTAGATGAAGATTGCTGGTCTGTAGACTCCAGTCTCTGTGCCTCCAGCGCGCCATATGAGCCCATATTGACTTACATCCACTCTGCTGCCAACTGCACATGCTACAGGCAGCCTGTCGGACCACCGTAGACATTTTATTCTGTACGTTTACACAAAGCTGCTGGATTTTCCTGTAATTCTTCACTTTTCCTGTAATCTGTATAATAAATGTGAGTTTAATCACAATAGTCTAGCGTTTAATCACCAGCAAAATGCTTATAATTAAAAATAGACGGTGTAATACATAATCCTCAGTGTCTTCATAATCATATCGCATACTAGCACCTCTTTTCCTTTCCTGCTGTGTAATACAGAGTCAGACACTAGCAATCATTGTCGGCAACATCTAGATGGAAATCTAGACATTAGTAATCAGCGCAGGCTTCTAGATGAGGATACAGTGTAAAGCTACGTCCTGTATTTACGTCTGCGCTCGTTACAGCTGGCTGAGAGCTGTCAGCTGAAGATGTATGACTGGGGATTTAAAATGGACATAATTTCATGCTGAAGATGGAAACTGTTATTGTTGTTTGATTGTCGAACATTTTTGGGACAGGCGTAGTATGCCTTTCTGCGGATGAGGGGTCAATTTAAGTCCCGGTTATTTATGTGCTCAGGGAAATTATGTTTTGAAATCTGCCCCCTCTTTAAACACTGTAAACAAAGGTTATCAATCATAAACCTTGTCAGCTGTAATTGTTACCAGATCAGCAGAGGATGCTTGATGAGCGTTATGCAGTCGCTTGCATACATCGCGTCCAGCCTGGCTGTGAACTTGCACCGTGTTTATTGCTTATGGTATCGAATACTTTATTTGTTTTAATACTTTATATTTTAAAACATTGTTTAATGGGGCTAAGGGAACAGTATCTACATGTTTTGCAGTAGTTGCAACCCTGACTGATCTGTCAGGATTTATTTGTGCTATGGTTAAATTGCCTTTTACATTGCATGATGTTATTTATTTTTCTAATTATTATTGATTAGATTGATCAGGGTCAGAAATTATTCAGGGAACAAATGAAGTTGACCAAATTGACAGCATACAAAACTGCTCAGAATGACTGAAGAAAGCAAGCGTTTGAACATGAATGCAAAACATAAGGGGTAAACTTGAGAATTTACTACAACTACAAGCTTTTTTTTCCTTCCCTTTCTCTTCTTTCTGTCACTCTTTTCTGTAGCATCTTTAGTCCCTGATTGGCTATTGCTCCTTATTGATCATGTTGCGGATAATGTTCCATGCTAACTCAAGACACAGTATGTGTGTACGGGTGTGTGTATTTTCCTCTAGTTGGAATCATTTTACTGATGTCATGAGCCCTGCTAATCCTAAACACTAGATCAAACTTTTCAGAATTGCTTTTTATGTGAAGCAATATCAATACCATCCGTGCCCCAGAGAGAGCACAATGATCTGTGTGTGTGTGTATGAGAAAGTGAATAAGAGTTAATAGATGTGTGCACGCTCTTACCATTATTGAACGCACTAGTGTGGATTTTTATGGAGCCGGGGGGCCTCCGTATTGACCTGTGGCTGACATCCACTTTTTACTTTCATAACATAATCAGCATTTGACATATGATTATAATAACTCCATTCTCTTTAATGCATTATCTACCAACAGATTGATTTTTTTTTTTTTTTTTTTTTGGCCCCTGAACCAATTACATAAATATGTGTGGCATAATTAGTTTACACGTTACTGAATTACTGACAGATTAGAAGTGAAACCCCACAGTTCATACAAAAGCACATAACTGCCAGAGAGGAAATTAATATGGATTCAAACCCTCCTTAGAGACTCATGCATACACACACACAGACACACATGCAGAGAAAAGAGAGTTCTGGCACTGGTTTGAACTCGATATAAAGAAAGAAAGAACTTCAGATGAATAGAATAAAAGAGGAAGCGAGAGTATGGCAGAGAATAAAGGGAGGAAAACAACTGAAATCTTGGGTAATGGGAATTCTGGAAGGAAACACTGTTTGCTGCTGGTTTCCAGTTTCCTACTGAATCCATTAATCCGGGTAATGTAGGTCATAATGAGATCAGCATATTAATGGCAGGAGTGAGGGCGATGTAATTAAAGGCTGAGGGAAAGGGATAGATCATATGCAAGGCCCAGAATGTTTAAACAAAGTTCAAACACAACTCTTTTGAGCGATTCCTTTCTCAAATAGCAGTATAGATGAAATTGCACTTCCTGTCGTCAGAGAAAAACGGCGTCTGACCTAATGGGCCTCGTTCACAATACAGGAGCAGAACGAATGCCTGCTTATAAATCAGTCATAAAATCAGAAATAGCTGCATCGAATCCGATGGCGATTTACGCAAAGTTGGTTCTTGGATTTGTGCAAATATACTTCCACATATCCAGACGGCGTAACACTTGCACACAATGTTTTCCTTGTTGTTCCTTGTTGCCTGGATCTTCCTGACCTTTGCTGGCAGTATTGATCCGACTTCTTCCCCGGCCTTCTCTGTTCAGACTAACACATATAATTGCTATTGGGTTCCAATGACCCTCTCTGCATGTCTGGGGATGCTTTACTGCTGATATAAATCAATTCACACTCACAGAAACAATATGTGGCCATTACTGCTGACGAGGGTTTGAAAAGGCTGCAGAGGGAGAGGCTTCAATAAAGGATGATTAGAGCACACAGATCTATGCCAGAGGAAGTGATAGTAAGCAAAAAGCAAGCAGAACGACAAGCAAAAGTCAATCATTCTTGATTTTAGCTTCCGTGTGCACGAGCAGTTGTGATTGAACTGAAGTTGTTTTGAATTAATGTTAAGGTAAAGATTGGGGAGATTTGTTTGTTCCTTTAAAAAAAAAAAAAAAGACAACGGCTTCCAAGCTGCAGTTATACACTTTTTTTTTTCCTAAAAACTTGCTTATAAGCCACTTTTGTATGAAAGGTTCACACAAGTTGATCATCATTTTAGTGTCTAGTTAATCATTTTGTGTGCAGCTTAATTCTTGTGACATGGAAAGTTGTTGATATGTTTCTCCTTCCTATCTCCTGCTCACACCACCTTGCTGAACTTGTCTCTTCTCAACAGGTGTTACTGCATAAAGAGGTAAAATCATTTTTAAACTTTATAGCCTGCATCGTACCCACACCTCCATCTCACTTGCATATGTCTCACCTTTTCATATGCAAAAAGGCATCTAATATATTTATCAAAGGTGTGAGGTCGTGAACACACAGCCCTGGAAAACATTTGCATAATTATTTTGCACAATTATTATGCATGTGATTTATACAGCAAGGTTGAAAAAGTTTTTAGTCCGGGTTGTTGTCAACGTAACCTTTTTTACAAGTAGCATAATTTATAGCACAGGTGGTGATGCTTTTTTTTTTCTTTTTTTTTTTTACCTTGCAGTTAAATACACGTCATGGGAATTTGAAACAATTTTCACTTCTAAGCTAATTATGTCACGTTTTAGTTATTATTTTTGAGCGTATGAAGGAGATTTGGTAAAGTGTTAATTAGTTTAAGACAAATGAACAACAACATACATCTTTTTGATTGTATCATTTAGTTGATGACTAAAGTGAAAAACGTGATTCTCCGTAAGATGAACAAAAATTGCTGTTGTCTGATTAAAAAAAAAAAAAAAAATTATATATATATTAAGGAAACATTTCTGGATTGTCATTAATGGTTTATAAATCTTTATTTGTGTTCAAAAAGATACTTAGTGAATGCACTGAATGCATTTTTTTTCTGATTTGTCTGGTAGATTTGTATTAATAGCTGCTTCTGATGTCCCTGTCTGTATTACGCACACACACACAGAAGGAAACATCCTCACAGCACTTTCAGTTTGTGTGTGTGGATGTGGGCGACCTGTGTGCAAAGTTCTTATATTTAAAACTGAATGAATTCTCTCTCATTCAAGTATGAAAAGTGCCACTACTCCTCTTATTTGGATTCTTTGTTAGCCATGGCAACATCATTACTGTCGTATTTTCAATAATTTATCATTGATGTTTTTAATATGACTCTTCTATTCATTCTTTTCCGTAGCACCTTAATGGTTTTGGGCTGTTGCAGATTTGGAGTCTCTCTTGTACCTGTCTGCAGAACATTCCGGGTGTTTATACAGCTGCCGTGTGACTTGCTGTCCTCTCTCAGGCCATAGGACCTGGTCCCAAATATTTCATTTCCCAACTAAAACAACGCCCCCCCCCATCTCTCAAACACGCATACACACACTCACACAACACACACGTGTGCACACACACACACGCGGTGATGAATGTGTAATCACACTGATTAAGTTGTTATTAGAGGGCAGGAGATCCTCTGTAGGAAATGGGGGTGAGACACATAGATGATTATTTACATCCCTCTATTCTAACCACAGCTGGAATAGAGAGGGGGAGGCAGAGAAATATGAATGTACGACTTGGTGGGGTCTAGGTAAGCTTTCTGTTTTCGTTACGCAATGATGAAAAGTATAATTCAGTGTAATCACTGTAAAATTTCTTATATATTTTTCTGCTTTCTCTTTCCCTGCAGTTCATCTCTTTCCTTCTCTGGTGTCTATTTTACTCATACTTGTTGTTACCAGAAGGTGGTGCTACTGCATCTTCACTATGAAACTTAAAAAAGCTCAGACAGAACAAGCTTCATGCTGCTTTCCAGTACTCACTATCTCTTTCTCTCTCTCTCTCTCTCACACACACACACACATACAAATGGAGTGGTGTACAGTATCCCCTGAGAAGGGAAGAGATAATACATATTTTTATATATTGATGGAAAGTTTTTGATTTGTTCCTGACTCTAAATGTTTGTTAAAATAAGATTCCCTGCTTTCGTTTTAAATTAGTATAAATGAGAATATTAAAGAGGGGAAACGTCTCATTACCGTCTACAACATTTAACGGTTTTCAGACTTTTGCTCTTCTGTTTCTTCTCTCACGAGCTCTTTCTCTCCCTCTCTTCTGTGCTGTGTGTGATGCAGCAGCATTTAGAGTCTCATTCTGTGACATTGACTCTAGAAAAGAGATAGAAAGAGAAAGGAAAGAGAGCAAGGGAGAGAAGAAAAGAAATTGTTGTTGGTCTCGGGGAGAGTGAGGGGCAGTCGAGCAGTGATGCGGCGTGAAGCACCGGTATCATGGAGTTCTCAGTATTCGGAGGAGAGAGGTGTGTATTTATGTTTAGTGTCTTTACTGATTGTAGTATGGTAGGGAACCATATGGTACGAGGCCTACTCAAATCTTAAACACATCTGTCTTTTTTAATTAAATTAATAATGACCTCCTTAATTATTCCTGTTGTTATTGTTAATATTATTTGTAGCATTGTTGTTTTTGTCAAATATATTATTATCAACGTAGCAGTTGGGCTGTAAATCATCTGGGATCAATAACTGTTATTAGCCAGGTAATAGGATGCATTTATATGTTTTGGGTATGGATGAATGAATGATGTTTTATGGTCATATATATATATATATGTATATAAGATTTTTCATTACAATTTCAGAAAGATAGAGAATTTATGAATTCATATTCTGTAATATATAAATATATAAAAACACACTCAAAGTTTTGTTGCCATGAATTTACAAACAGGTGGGAGAAAAAAATAATGCTATCAATGTACATGGTGAGGAAAACATAAATAAGTAAGCTTTTATTCACATTTAGTGTGGGAAGAAATAGGTTAAATTCCACACGAATGTAATGGTTTGTGTTTTGAAAAATGTAGCATTTTAATAATTTACTTCACTGCAAAAATTTAAGCATTTGAAATACAGATTCAGATGAATTCAGATACCGTGCAACAGCTTTCACCAAATACAGTGTCAGCGTCACACACCTTTGCGTATGCTGGTGTGTGTTTGTTTTGTGACAACCTCTCTCTTGACATTCATCTACATGTTGGCAATGATTTTAGCAGTTTAAACCGATCTCTCACTCACTGGGTTCAGAAGAGAATCTCTTCACAGTTTGGCTGTCTTATAACTGTTGATTGTGTGGCAGTTCTGTCACCGCTTTTCTCTTAGCTGACAGCTAATGGATTGTATCTTTGGAGAACTGCAACTCTATTTTAAAGTTACAATTAGGGGGAAGTTGTCATTACACGCTGCAGTCATTTTCATGAAGTTAATTGGAAGAGATTCTTAAAGTTCTTTTGGCTCTTCTTGCAGCGAAAACGGTGCTCAACAGTCTGCCTAATTTTCCTGTCTTAAACTGTGTGTTCAGGTGTGCTGGAAGTCTTATGGATGATAGGGCACACACACGCACACATGTCAGCAGCTTTGTCTAGAATTGGATGTCACAAGCCTCGAGTCATGCGTTTTCTATCTAAATTATCTTATATAGTAGATTCCACCGCCATATTAAATCTGGGGGAGCTCTCTTATTGGGGGAAGGTTCTGCGCTAATCCAATTGTGCAATTAGAGGAGGAATAGGGGGAGAAGAGTGACAAGGGGAGAGGATCTTAGTCTGTACCACTGACCTTTGACCCCCAACATGAGCTAATTCCATGTAGAAGATGAGCAACTTCATCGGCGCATGTTACATTGTGACCGTAATGTGTAAAGTATCTAAACTGCGGACTGGTAAAATGTAGCCCCGAAGCTGATGCCACCATTACATTTAAAATATATATAATAAAGAATATATAATATATATTCACTTTGTAAAAATGTTATCATTTCATGTGTATAACAACTTTTTATACATTTATTTGTTAGATTGTATTACAGCATATTTAAAAGGTAGATTTTTATTTATTTTTTAATATGATTAGTATTATCCTGACACCATCAGACATAAAATAGAACGCGTTTGAGGATTTCGTATATTTGCATGCACTTAATATAATTTGCATTATTCAGATTGTACTTACTGTAATTATTCCTCAGTTATCAGAACTAATCCAAAACTCTTTATGGCTTGTCCTTCTGTAACCTTTCACAGACAAACAACAAAGCTGTAGGATTGTAATAATCCTATGCAATCCTGTTGCTCCCTGTAAGTTTCTGTGCGCTGTAATTGCGTATAAATGTTTTGTGTCTGTATTTGTCTTTTCATATTCACACATAAAACACCATCGTGTTGCCTAAACAAAACTGCATTCCAGCTAATTTCTAAATGAGTTTTTGATCATTTTTTAGCAGCATTTTAGTCTCCAAAAAACTAATGTGACTTATTTTTTGAGTAATTTATTTAAATTATCTTTTTGACCTAATAATTAGCAGAATAATTTTAACACAACAATGTGTGTATGCATATATTTTCTCATACATGAGCCCTTTAAAAACAAGGAATAGGAATGTTTCTGAAACAATATGATATACATATTACATCTGTACTGTATAAGCTACAAAATGGTATGATATTTCTCGAGGCTAATTTCAGCAATCTAATTGCTGCACGGTCATTTTTTTATTGGTTACTGAACGCTGTGCCTGTTTTAGTATATTTAAATCCAACTTATGCCAACACACAAAGCTGCCGTGTTGCGAGGTCAATTCAGTAATTGTTTAAGACTACTGTACCGTAGAAACTGAACTCTTTAAGTATCATGTGATATTTATTTGAGGGACCAGAATTACTAAAATTTCATTCGAGATGCCAAATAAACGCTGACTCCCTTTACTTTCTCTGATTTATTTGGAAAAGGATCCGGTGGGGTCTGGGTTTCACTGTTATAGTCTGGTTTACATTTGGGCTCTTGTTTGTACGTGGCTGTGTCTCAAAGAGCAGACCATCTCCCACCCTGTTTACGACAGAGTATTTACACACATTCTCTCACTGGGCTGCTACAGCGTTTCAGTACCTGACACTGCCAAGTTTTCCCTGCTGAGAGTTCTTTTAGCCCCCAACCAGCATTTGGGTTAATCTATTATTAGTGGGATTCATTTTCTGAATAAAGGCCTGAAATTAGACCTGCTAGTATAAGTTTTTTTTAATTTAATTTTTTTCTTGACATTAAATGTCTCCTGTGTGCATATTAAAACGAATTACATTATTACTGTACATTTACACTTATTTTATGTAAACCAAAAACTTAAATAATAATTAAGTGAAATTGGACATTACCTAAAATATTTGAGATATTTTATACTAACCTTATGTGTGTGCCCTATTAGTTTTTCTTTTTAAATGCGTCAATCATCCTTTTGTTCTTAATTAAATGCTAATGTACTACAAACACTATCATTCAACCTCTGCGCTTCACAAAGAATATATTACATTAAACAATAAATTGTATAAATTAAAATAAATATAATTTATTAAATATAGTATAGTACATTACATGACTGCTTTTGTATCTATATTTGTTTGTTTCCCCCCCTCACATTTCTTCCAGCGTTTAGCGCCCTGATGCATCTACGCAAACTATTGTATCACAAGTAGTGTTTACTGGAGGCTAACCATGACATCTGTTATCTTTAATACCCAACAGACCAAACAATATGGTTTCAAATAAGATTATGATCGTCGAATAAGCCTTATCTGTGTAATTCAAAAAATATATATTGACTTAAATATGCTTTGTAGATGTAAGTAGATTAGGTAATCTGGAGTCCCTATCTGCTCTCAGGTCTGTGCTGGTGGGGGGGCACTGTTATAATCCTGTGGAATAATCCTATGATTTCCACAAGCTGTTTTGTGTTATTAAATGTCGAGTGTCTGAGTTGATTTAATGTCATATTAATCCTGTTAACCACCGTTTGCTGTCTGCCACAAAAGAAACAGACACTTGTCTTTTAATACATGTCTGCATACAGAGTAATTAATGTGGCTATTAACTCAATCATTGTCTTGTTTGATGTGAATATTCCAGTAAGAATGGATAATCATATATCAACGCATATGTTAAATTTAAATTGAAATGAAGTGATTAAATTGAGATTAAGTTCATGGGATGTCTTGAAAGCATCTTAATCAATCTTTTTTCCCCCCTCGTCTCCAGTTCTGCATGAATGTAACTGTACTCTACTAGTTTGAATTCAATTACGGGGAAATATTTGTATTTAATGTGAAATATTAAATATTCTGATTAATTTAGTTATCATTACTGCTTTTAATGTTAGTAAAACTAATAATTTTAACATTTTATTATGTAATATAAACGCTGTTCGGATTACAAATACTATTGTTCAAGTAAAACTAACGTTAAATACTAATATACACAACTTTATTAAACATATATGCAACTTATAATAAAATGTTTATATTAAATTATTATTATTATTTTTTTAATCTAGCTTGTCTCTTATTATTTGTGTGCAAAATTTCAAACAAATTATTTAAAACAAATGATTTGCACATTTTCCTCCTCATCGAGTAGTGAAATGAATTGTATCGTTTGCTGTGTTGTATCTGTTTACTGTGATTTAAATGCTGACCTTTCTGTCTTTGACTTTACAGGACATGACAAGAACAAAATCCATCAGGTGGCCCGTTGAATTTGCCCTAATTGGTTTTTACAGTCATACCTTGTTTAATATAATTGTACTGTCATATAAGGGTTATCCTGGCTGTTATGCTGGGCTATTTTTACCCTGTTTATTGTAAGTCAATTCAGTTCCTGGAAGATCCCTTTAATGCCCTGACTTGCATGTCCAATATTATTAGGTGCTATGAGTTCAGCTTGTGCAAATCGCTTAATGCATAAGTCAGTAAGAGGCTCTGTGCAGGCAGGTCAGACTGAAGGTACAGCAGATTAATATTTGATCATGCAGGAGGGTTTGTAATCACAGCTGATTGATCCTTCAGCTGAGTGCCCTGGCAATTATCATAATTGTTGCCCACCGTACCGGCTTCTCTCTCTCTCTCTCTCTCTCTCTCTCTCTCTCTCTCTCTTGCATGTCTCCCTTTGCTCTCGTCATAGCACGGGCCGCAGGTTGAGAGTCTGTGAGACAGGAATTCCTGTACAATACATCTTTGAGTGAAAAATGCAGGAGAATAGTGTGTGAGAGGCTGGCGAGGTGTCCCTCTCTTGGACGACTTTGTGTCTGTGTGTGAGTGTTTGTGTCTGCAGGGGCAATGGGACGTGGTTTGCTTGTGTTAGTGTTTCCGAGGACACACACACACACACGCTGTATTCTGGCAGTGTTCAGAGTTAATCCCCACTCAGCCACGCTCCACGCTCACACTGCGAGACGGTGTGTAACACACAAACACAGGAAAAAGACAGAACACTGTCTCTATTAACACAAGACTCTTTTATCAAGAACTTGGGATCAATCTTTCTCTCTGGTTTACTTGTTTTTTAAGTGATTTTACTAACTGGTACCAAATTATTACCTGTAATAATAAAACTTGTGTGTTATTTCGGAAATGAGCGTTGAAAGAGTCTAATCTTTATTCTGTTTGAATTAATCACATCAAGCTGTGCTCGTATCCTTTCTTTATTTTTACCAAATATTTCCATTCATTCATGTAACTTCTGGATTTCACAATGTTGTGAATTCGACTTCTTTCTTTAAAGGCCTCTTTGTTTAAGTGGAAAAATACCAAACAGTTTTCTTGCTTGTCTGCCTTTGAAGCTGAGGGGTATAAGTGCCACTGAATGTGTGAGGCAGCCAGTGTTGTGCCACACTGTGTGTGGGTACTTCCTGTGCCATGTATTGTGGAGGTACGTTTTTTTTTTTTTTTGTGTGTTTTTTTCAAAGTGAAGAGGCAGGAAGAGGTTTTCTATGCCAGTACACTCCCTGTGAAAGGATCAGCGGAGGAGATGTGACCACTTCTGAGGTATGAACCGCTCCGTTTGTCCCTGTGTGAGCTTCCTTAGGGCGTAATTACTTTAGGTAAAAGACGACTGACCGAAGACTGATGAAGTTTTGGCGAAAAAGGTCAGTGCTGCACATGCGCACCTGGGCTGTATACATGCATGGCCTTGTTGAAGATGTTGTGTTGGCTTGCAATAATTCGGCTTGGTATTTCTGTACTTCTTCTGTCGTGTATAAATGTATGAAGTTTACAATTTGAATACAATTTCCATAATTTTATGAATGTTTATATTTTTCTTTTTTTCAACAAGAACCCATTGATATAATTTGATCAAAACAGACAGTGACAACAGTTAGAAATGTCATCATTTATAATAAAAAATGTTTCTGCAGTAAATCAGAATATAAAGAATGATTTCTGAAGGATCATGTGACACTGATACTGAATCAATGGCTGCAAAAAAATCAGCGTTGCCTTTACAGGAATACTTCATATTGTAATAATACATATATAAAAAAATAATAATTGTAAAACTTTACATATTTTAAATTGTTTCACAATATTAGTTTTACTGTATTTCGATCAAATAAGTGCTGCCTTGTTGAACATAAGCAACCAAAAAAAAGTTATTATTTATTACATTTTTTGTCAATATTTAGCTTTTGTCAAGGTGTAAATATTTAATCTCGTATAATTTCACTCATTTATAAAACATGTTGGAATTTGGAGCCAAATCAGTTGGTACATGTATGCCATTAAAAAGAAGAATAAAACAAGCTTTTCTTCTCAGTCTTGTTTCGGATTCTCATTGTCGTGTCTTCTCTGATGAAGTTATGCTGTGTCAGACCATTTGTCATAAAACATGTCTTTAGGAAAAGTCAGTCTGTGAGCTGCTCTCCCTGAGAGAGAGTCATCTATCTATACACGCACGTGCACACACACACACACACACACACACACACACACACACTTACACGGGATGCAGGACACACTGGGAGATGGGCTACCATTAATCTGCTGTGACTGGGGGAAATTGTGTCTTTGTAATGAGTATTAGGTGTGCATCTACATGAATTAAAGCTAAATGAGTGTCTGATTGATCACCAGCACTAAATGACACAGAGCAGAGCGTCATTATGCTTGAACAGTGACTGTATCATATCGGGATGATTAACACACTCGGCCTGTCTGAAGAACATGTTTATGTAAACATAAGAGAAGTGTGGCTTGCGGAAGAATTTTTGCCTGCTTTCAAAGGCATTGTACTGGTGTGTTTTTCATAATATGTGTTAAATCCTCTTGTGAATCATCGTGTTTATGCGCGTGTGCTGATCTTTGAAACACAACATGATTAGTAGCGCCCCAGATGCGCTGATTCCAGCTGTTTATTTAAATTCACTCACAGTATTTATGTTTATATTTCAGCTTAGTGTTAAACTAATTGAATTTTACCTAGAAACAAAACCTCCAAGTCTGCTAAGGATACTCCGTTTTGCTAGTAAAATATGTAGACAACCATTCAAATATTTGGGGTCCGTATGATTTTAAAATAAAATAAATACATGTTTTATTCAGCAAAAGTTTACTGCATTTATTAAAAGATTATTTTTTTAAAAATACTTGTGAAATAAATGCTGTTAATTTAAACATTCTTTTTAGCAAATAATCCTGAAAAAAAATGCATCACGGTTTTCACCGAAATATTAACTGTAACTTGTTATATTTATAGCAATAATACACTTTAACATTGAATCAGAATATTGGAATCATTTCTGAAGGATCATGTCACGCTAAGAGTAAAAAGAGCAATGGCTACCAAAAATTCAGCTTTCAATAATATTTACATATTTTTTTTTACTGTATTGATTAAATGAATGCAGCGTTGGTGGACTTCTTTCAGTTTAATTAATGTTTTTCTTAATTTTTTATTTTTTATTTTGAGCACTTTTCACAATACATATAATTTCAACGTGTAGGTGACTGTCAAAGAAGTGTCCACGTGGCAGAAATATACAGTTTTAAGTTCAAACAGTAGCATATTTATATTATTATCTATGTTCAAAACAAGTGTGTCTGCTGAGCTGTTTCTCATCTACAGATAAAACACCCAAACTGAAGAGAGACAAGGAGCTCTGTTCTCTCTGTGCTTACTGGCACGCTAACAGACCAATGTGTGTATGCGGTATAGGGTGTGTTTGATGTTTCAGCCAAATTCTCTCAGGTGTTTTTACATACAGTCTGGCATTTATGCGCTCCAATTGTTTTGTCAGCAAGCACCTATACAGCACACCGGCTTCTGTTACTCTATAAAGTCTAGGCGAGCTGCTGCGTCTGAGGTCTAAAGCTTAACTGCAAACTATGGACACATCAACAGTCTCTGTAACTGTCACAAATCCATTCGCTGAAGATGTATAATTAGCACAAACTTAAAAAATAAAAAAGAAACAAGTTCTTTGTTTAAAGAGATAAGACCCATGGCAGGCACTGTAATTTTCTAAAGCCCATTAGGACACAGTTTCACAAGGGCAGACAATTTAGCACATATCTGTGAGGGGTGCAAGGTCGCGTCACCTCGGGTTCAGACATATTTACTGTACCTGGACACATTAATGTTCCACTGTAACCACGGATACCATAATTATTCTGTCATGCTCCCTGTTGGGCTAATTGTTCTAAAAACCGTAATTAACAGGAATCAGGACGTAACTCCTCTTTCACTTTCCTAAAACTCATTTACAAACCCCCTTTACTTTTTTTGCACTTTTTTCACATATTTCTTTGATTATATTGTTTGCCTTCCTTAGGCTTTCTCCCCTAAAGGCCTCTGCTCATAAATTGATTTCGTTCCTCACGTCTTTATAATGGAATATTATCGCATGTTGAGAGCAACACGTTCAGTTTTGTTCATTTCTCTAGAGCATGCCGTATCCAAGACTGGTGGATTTCATTTTTTTTGTGCATTTATTTTAAAATTAGATTAAAAAAAATATTTAATTTAAATTACAACTGAAATTAAATCAGCTGTTGTATTTAACAATGCATTTTTATTATGTCAATATAATATAATAGTTGTCATTTTTTTAATACATTAGGCTCTATGAACAAGATGCTGAACAGTAACCGAGAGGATAAATTGGTCGTTTGTGTGCCAGACCCCTTATTTGTATTATTTGAGCAACATGCAGTAACGAATCACTTACCATATTAAAGCCGGGATGCATAAAATAAAAGCAGTGGTCTTGTTCCAGGCCTTCAGTCATTTTGTGCTGCTTTTGCTTACTTTAAATTATTCAGTGCTTTGACTTTTTTCTGTCAGCAACTGTGTGTTTCCCATTGACGATATTCTGGCTGTGCTAATCGTTTCCCAGCGTCTGCCGTTTTATGACTGACATAGCAATAAGCAGATTGTCCTGATATTTATGCCTTGTGCGGCTTAGAGAGATAATTAAAGTATATAAATTAATCAAGTGCAATTAATTAGGGGCTTTATGTTGGCAGCAGTACATCCTCGCATGTATAATTTATATTTATTGATTTGTTTGCTTTCATTAGCCTATGAGATAACAGTTGAAATGCATTAGTGAAGAGGGAAATGCAGAATTAGAATGAGTGCGGGCGGCGGGCGAATGGTGTGGTCGCTCAGTAATTGATAGATCAGCGGCCGCTCAATGCTAATATGCTGCAGTGTTAACTGTCATAAGTGCACAGGATCGATGACTGATATTTTCCTCCATATCTGCTGCTTGATTAATGATGTTTTCCAAAGCAGCAACCTGGTTAATGGTAAGTTGATAGGCATGCTAAATTTACTGTTTAATCAGCTTGTGGATTTATAGTGGCAGTGCAGCCATGCAGGGTAGCTGGCCTGAAACCTGATGGTGCTCCAGAAGACTATTTGCACCAGTCAGCAGCCTGGATAAGCATTTAGGGCTCTCCGCTGATTTCTCATTGACCCTACAGCTATCATTCATCAAAAACCTGTTGAGAATGAAAACAACCAATTTAGAGAGAGATGGAAATTTATTTCCGAAAATCACAGTACTTTTCTTAAAGCAAATTGCATGAATTGTGTGAAACGCATGTATAATCATACATCCACACATTAATAGTTAATGAGCATTTATTGAGCATCATGCACATTTTATGCTGCCAAAGATCACTGATTCTTTGAAATAACTCACCTTAGACAAAGTTGTGTCAAAAAGATAAAGTAAAGTATCTTATGTTGCTATTGGTTCCACATTTATTTGACAAATGCCCCATGTGTGCGGTCAGAGGTCGTTGTTATGGTAACCTGCAGTAAGACAGATGATGGTGCCTTTGGCCTCATTGTACTAATTTCCCAGGTAGAAGAACTCCTCAGTCACTCCCTCTCCATATTGATTGCATTTTCTTTTTCTTTTTCTTTTTTTTTGGATAAATCTTGATCTTGGTGTAACAGAAGAGCCCCTTGAAAAAACAAACTAAACATACACACACAAACTTTGTAATAAATATTATAATAATAATTATTATTATTATAAAAGCTTCAGAAAAGAGCTATTCAAAAACTCCAAATCTATATCCAACCATATAATAATAATAATTATTACTAATTAATTTAATTCAGTTTGAATTAAGCAGTGGCATGCAGAATGGTATTGATGAGTTTATTATTAATAATAGAAATGTATCTGTTTACCCACCAGTAACAGAAACCTTTTAACCTTTTTGCTCTTTGCTATGGGTGCCCACACACACACACACACACACACACACACACACAACGAGACACTGAACACAATCCTGAGAACAGCTGGACATGTTTGGTGTGTGGTGCTACTGCGTCTGTCCTGTATCAAAATGTGTGTGTGTGTAGAAAAAGAGAGACCATATTGACAATACTAGCTGGCTGTTTTTTTTTTTTAAACCTGCTGTGGGCTATTGGGTTTCCCACTATGGCCCCCCCGGGACTAACATGGTTTCCACTTTTCTTTACAGCTGTGGAAGTCACCAACTGAAACCAACCGGGAGGTCAAATCAATCTAAGTATTTATGACCCAGAAATGTGACACTGTTCCTTAAATGCTGTTGTTCCTTCTTGATTTAGCCTTAAAGGTGTGCGTGTGTGTGTGGAGAAAGAGAGAGAGAGAGAGAGATTGTTATGAGTGTGTATCAGTGTCTCTTCATGCACGTCTGGCAGAGACTGGAGTAAGATGCTTTATGACCGCTGCACCAAATTGTCTTTTCCCCCGTCTCACCCCTTGTAAACAAAGATGGGTTAATACGTTCTTTTGATGACAGTTTTATGGAAAGCTTTTAGTCCTTGAGTATGTATCATATTTACTGTAAGTATACTTCAACTACAAAGGCATGTCACAGGCTCATAAATCCACTCAGTGGGATTGTTACACACAGCGAGTCATTTATTCATATATAGTGCGTAAGTATGATTGTTATCTTATTTGCTGAAGACATGAAACCGCTGTGTTCTGCCATACTCCAACAAAACAAGAGGAACTGGACAATGACTAACTCTTCTCGCTACAGGAAGTGACGCAATGCTATAACTCTAACAATATAACAATAATTGAAAAAATTTCAGCTGAACAGTACTGCATGTTCTGTAACAAACAAAAGTGTCAAGTCCATTACATATATGTAAACATTTAGCTTTTTCTCTCTGTCTTTCATGTCCTGTCTAGTTTTTGCATCCACTACTCGTATCTTTTTTTCTGAGAGTGTATGATCTTACTGAGAGTGTTACTGTTTATGTTAAGGCATCCTTGTTACAGTGTAATTAAATACTGATTAATATTAATTAACTACTATTACTATATGTTTAGGTTTTGCCTTGCATGTAATGAGGCATACTTTGTTGTTATTATAATAGCAAGTACATTTAATATGTAACAAGTACCCCTAACAATAAAGTGTTACCAATCTTTGTGTTATTTATTTATTTATAATTCAGAAAATGAAACGTTTGAGGAAAAATGTTGCAAGCACAAGAAAATCGAGAACGCGAGAGAGCATGCAGCAGCTCAGTGTGAGGATGATTTTGAGAGGGCCTTGGAGCTTATTGAAGGAAAGGCAGTCTGACAACTCATCAATGTTCGCTGCCACAGCACTAAACTAATGAAAGTGCTATTTGATCTCGGCCTGAAAAGGCTCAATACCACTCCTGCTATCATTGAAGTCCCAGGCTTCATCCAAATCTGTCTCTAGATCCCCAGATATCAGACCAATACATGACTGAATAAACTGTATTTGTTACAAGCGCATTGTGAGTTGGGTACTGAGAGCTGTTCTCCTTTTGCTTGATGTGTGAGAGATTTAGTGGCACACTTTTTGTTCAAGCCCTTTTTGGTTGATTTTCGTCCTGTGCTAAGAAAATGTCTTTTGACACCTAGCACCTTAAAGATTTTAGTTTTATTTATTTTTTAGTATGTGATATATTTGTTTATAGAAAACTTATTGATATTGATATTAGGCTAATTGTGCTTGTATTTGGTTATTGTAACATCCAATATGTTGTTACAAAGCACTTTAGTAGTTGTTTTTAATTAGTTTTTAATTTTAGCATTTTTAATTTTACTTAAAGTTTGTCGATTATTTTATGTTTTTGACATTTTTAATTTATATTTTTAGATACTTTAAATTAATTTTTATTTCAGTTTGTTTTAATTAGTTTAGTCCTATTTTTATTAGTTTTAAGTTACTTATTTTTATTTTATATTAAGTAACTTATTTTTATTTATTGTTGTTATATTTTATGTTATGCTTTATTTTATTTTTTCTCAATTTAATTTGATATTTGAAGTCATATTCAAAGATGTTTAATCTTATGCTGTATTTATTTTTAGAAACGGTGATATTGTGAAAAATTATTACAATTGGGTAAAAAAAAAAAGCTGTTTAATGTGACTAATGATGTCTACATACAATATTAGTCATACTAACATTTATAAATAAGTCAACCTCAAATCTGTGCTGTATATTTTAAGATTGCGCAGGATCTGATTTTAATAGTGTCACGAGACCGCATGGAAGAAGCTGAAATAGGAAATAAAGATACATATATTTTACATGTTAAACTTTGGAGGAGGAGATTTAGTCACTGTGAGTGAGTTACAAAATTCTACATTTATTGAGTGTCAAATGATAAGCAGTGATTTGGTGCTTAAGAAGCATTTCTCATTATTATTAATGTTGAAAATACATGTTAAGCTTAATTTATGTGGAACTGTATTTTTCAATCATATCTTAGGTCATATTCAGTGAATGTTTTCATGCTGTAGGTCTATGTATTTAAATTTAAATCCGAGCTCTTTATACTGATGTACATTACTTTTATAGTTGTGTGCATCTTTCAACACTGCCAAAATCACATTTGTTCAATTTAAACTTCAGGATCACTCCATACAGTATGTGCACAAATGAACTGTTCCAAATTTCGTCATAATTTTTCCTGACAAAGAATTAAATTCAATGTTGGCATTGTCAGTTCAAGGATGTTAGAAGTGAATAATGGATATAAGTGCAGTTTTGGCCTTGTCTCTCTGTATATCTTTTCATCACAGATTCATAATCTTGTCTTTTGCTCCTGATGGCATAACACGCGCTAGGTTATTCCCACACTGAATCATAAGGAAAACAAAGTGTTTCAGTGGAGATGTGTGCAGGCCACCCTGATTGTAGAAAGAGAGAGAGTAAACGAGATAGAGGGTAAGCGAGGGACTCTCAGAGGCTCTCTGAGAAAATCAGAAGCACATAGTAAAAGAGAGCGAGTGCGATGAGGGGAGGCAGAGAGACTAAGGATGACAGATCTGGCCTAAGTCCGGTCCAGGGAAAGGGTTGATGCGTCATCACCATACTTGAGTCCTGCGAATGAAAACAGCCCCATGCCTGCACTTGAACTGAAGTGTTTCAAGGTTATGCTAACCGAAACATGGTGAAGTAATAACATAAACAGCTTGATAACCAACCATGTGGGAGATGTCTGTCATAACTCATGAACACCAAAAGACAGCCTTTTTTTTCCCACAGGCAAAAGGTTGGAACAAATAATATTTTTGTTTCAAAAGTTAGTTAGACTTTCCTTTTTGCTGCATGTTCATAAACATAATCTTCCCATATTTGATTTTTAAGATAACCTCTAAGTTATTAAAAGTACAAGTGTATATTTTTAATGCATGCACGTGTGTGTATGTGTATAAATGTATATGGGTGTGTGTGTATACTGTGTATATATATATATATGTATATATATATATATATATATATATATATACATATACATATACACATACAGTGGGGCAAAAAAGTATTTAGTCAGCCACCAATTGTGCAAGTTCTCCCACTTAAAAAGAGGAGAGAGGC
>JAUCMU010000125.1:15851288-15891386 GCA_032275025.1 Enteromius treurensis
TTTCTATGGGGTTGAGATCTGGAGACTGGCTAGGCCACTCCAGGACCTTGAAATGCTTCTTACGAAGCCACTCCTTCATTGCCCGGGTGGTGTGTTTGGGATCATTGAAGCTGGACATGACGTCAGATAGATGTTACATTTTGGTTTAAAATGAAAATCGGGTTGACGTCAGTATTGGACGTCAATTTAACGTTGGCATTAGACATAGAATGTGTGTTGAATTTTGGTCACCTGACGTTGTAATTAAAATGTATCCAAATATCAACGTCTTATGATGTTGTGTGTCTGCTGTGATGGTATAAATTGCAGGCCTCTCTCATCTTCTTAAACTTTTTCATACTTTTTTGCCCCACTGTACATGCATACAGTACATACATACTGTACATGTAAAAACATAATCTTCCAATATTTGATGATTAAGATAACCTCAAAGTTCTAATGAGTACAAATATGCTGTACTGTATGTATATGTCTGTGTGTGTTTATATCACAATTAAGACACTCGTTAGGATTAGGAAACTGACAAAAAGTGACAGTAAATAGACCTTGATAAAAAAATGCTTGATAAAAAATTCTTACCAACATATAATTATACCAAACACAAGGCATTAACTCCAGAATTAAATATATGCTATCGTTTACTTATAAAGTGTTAAAATACCAATTATTTTAACTCATTTTCTACTGAAGTGTGAATATAAAATCATCTAGGATACTTCAACAGATTCATTCAAAGTTAATAAAAAGTTTTTTACATGTTGTGAAAAGGACGAGGTGAGAAGGACAGTAGAGCACGTGTGGATTCAGATTAGATTTTTTGCCAGACCAAACTGTTCATAAGGTTTAACCCTGTTAATCTCTACATATATATTCTGCTAATTAATCCTGATAATTCCCTTCACCTTCACTGAGCTACACTGAAGTTAAACTTCTTAATGAATCAGACATGAATCGGGTACCATTACAGCATTGTGCTGTGCATGCTCTGCTTTAAATCCCTGGAGGCAGAGGCCACCAATTGCTCCTCATTTCCCGTAGTGTGCTGGTTAGTGTCAGGTTAGAGATTCGTTGTTAGAATTTAATCCTTGGAATTTTGAAAACCATTCCGTTTATTGAAATAGAGCAGTAATGTGCACTGAGCACAGTGTCCGCTTGAGTGCTGGAAACATATGGAGGGATTTTACTGTGCTTCTGATGCTGTTAGAACTTCTGCACAGAGAAGGATACATTCATACTGTAGATCTGCTGTTAAAAATCTTGTTTTTTGCTAAGATTTACATTTATACTTATTTATTGTAACAGCACTCGTGCTGGGATGTATGTGTCATCCAAATTGGAAAACCCAAAACAGGATATGATTGCAGTATGTGATAACATACACGAGGGAAAAATCTATTTAATGTGAGTAATGTTATTTCACAGTTTGTCTACATACGACGTTAGTCATCCTAACATTATTAAATTAGTCACCCTCAAATCTGTGCAGATTGCTCAGGATGTGATTTTAATAGGTGCATCAGTCTGCATGTAAACAAGCAAGCTAAAATGGAAAATAAATATTTTAGTTTGCGTATTGGGCTTTTTGAAGTGGATTTTCTAATAAATCTGTCACTCGTTGTTGTTTTTGGGAATAGGTGGTGGATTGAATCACACGTTCGCATACAGCCACTGTGAGTGAGTTACAAATTGTATATTTATTGAGTGTTCCACTTATCCCTGCTCTCCCTTTACAATTGGAGTAATGTAATAATGAAATGTATTTGGTATCACAAATCTATCTCTCTCAGTGCCCCGCTGGTGCTCATGTGGAGCGGCAACACAAGCATCCCAGGAGACGCTCTCAGTTGCTTGCTGTCTTATTAACCAGTCTCCATCCAGGACCCCCATTAACTCAGTCAAGGTCAATCCAGCAAATCTACTGCGCCACAGATGAGGACCAGGCCAGCACACTGATAACTGACCTGCCCCTTTCCGTCCGGGTCAGCGGTGTTGAGCGGAAAGGTCGTCTGCTGGCTGAAGCCGAAACGCTTAACAAATGAACTTGGCCCGCTGATGTTGGGGGTTCCGCCATCCTCGTTTACGCCGGCCTGTCCTGAGAGATGGGATTGTGTGATGCCGAGATTGTTTCCTCGATTAGGCAGTGGCAGAAATGGAGAGAAAGAGAGAGAGAGATCTGGATCGCTCCCTCTGTCCTCGCAGAATCGGCTTCATTCTTCCGACCTCTCGGAAAACAATACCCAGCTGTCCCTCTCTACTTTGATCAGCCAAATGAAAGATGCTGGCATTTCTTATGGAGTGGAGATTGCTTATCGATCTATATCAAAATATTCATGTTAATCCGTGGGCAGACCGAGCGTATTTTCAAGCCAGGTTAGCAATCACAGCTAGCCGGTCTGTCTAAGGCAATTGGCAGAGCCATGGAAGATAATCAGACTGGGGTCCAGCAGTCAAATGCACTTTGCTGTTTAAATTTAGACCCCTGACAGTGATGGAGGAGTCCACAGAAAGGTGTTGACAAACCAAATTGTTTGTTCCAGCATTATTTTGCCAGAGATCAAGTCCAGAGTAATGTGGATTTGTTCATTACAGAGGCCGGCTATTGAAAGGGATGGGATACAGAAGAAAAAGGAGGGGGGGTCATGAGTAGCCCTAGCAATGAGTGTGTATGTGTATGTGTATGTGTGTGTGTGACAAGTATGAGATTAAACTGTTTGAAAGGCTGAGGAGGACATGAGCTCACCTCATTTTGTGCAAAGATTGTTTGTGCGCTTGAAAGGACTTATGAGAAAACTCTGGAGATTCAAAGTATGAATTCCAGACAGATTCTGCAGGGCTTTGGAAATCTGCATTAAAATATGTCACCGCAGTAAAACAATATGCATCTGAGGGGAATGTAAGCCTGAAATTGTTCTATGAAATGACAAAATAAAAGGAATCTCATTTTTCAAATTCAATAGTACTGGATTCAGGTTAATGAATACATAAAGCAGCTCTCGGTTCCTAATAAAATTATACAAAATAAACTTTTAGAATCAACTATATCAAGTAGTACAGCCCTGCTATTTCATTTAAATAATAATAAACACTCATTTGATTAAAAGTTTGAGGCCAGTATGTTTTTTAACAGGAGTCAATTATGCTTAGTAAGGCTAAATTTATTAGATAAAAAATGTACAGTAGTAAAACAGTAATATTGTGAAGTACTATAGTATTTTCTTTCAATCCAAGTAATATAGCTGTACTAGCAGAATTAAAAAATGTCAAATTAGTTATAATGTTTTTATTTGAACTCAAAATTAACTTTCCAAAACTTAAGGAGAAATTGGCAAAAAATAAACAACCATTTGGAGAGAATAATTTAAATTGTAATATCACTCCCACAGCTTTTTCTGAAATGTAGTGCCATGATAATATATCAAAGTTTAGTGTCGTAATAGTACCTTCCATGTTTAAAATATTAGGCATTAGACATATTTTAAATATTAGACACTAGACGTAACAGTAAATAATAATATCTGTGGAAATGCCATCATAGTCAATGAAAACGATATTCAGTAGTAAACATGTAGGAGATCCGTTTGTCATAAACACATCAAATGATGTTCAACAAGATTAGCTTTTTTTCCATCATCTTGTCCAGCTATTTGGATCTTAGATTACAGTAGATTATGTATCCTGATTTCCTCTCACGAGCTGGATTATGCCCCGCCCTCTAGCTGTGACCAACAGCTCTCTAAATCTGTCTCAATACGTTAATACTGTCATGCAATTATTGCTCTTAAGAAATCTGTGAAGAACCAGCAGTGCCAGAAAGCAGAAGCTAATCCTGCTGAAGGCCAAAGGGTAACAACTAGTGCCATATGGCTGCACACGCGTAATGACGAGCGTCCCGCTTTCAGGTCAATCATACAAAAGTATTAGTGTCAGGTGCGGATTAATGCAGTAATGTTCCTTCACCCTCAGACAAAACACTCGCTACCTTTCCATGTTTGGCCGATAGTTGTACAGTTGTGTTTATCGCTCATGCTAAATCTTGAGTTCTAAGCCTTCAGACCTGAATGTCGCCTCTAGAACCGGTGCTGTTGTTGATCCACTGCTTTTGTTGAAAGTGAGCTCAGAGATTATTTGTGCAATTGTTTATTTTAAAGCACACCATTGCAGTTAAACATGATGAACAATTCACTTAAAGAGCAGTAAAAATCTCCACGGCGATGCATGCAGTAGTGTAATGTGCCATATCAGCTAATCAGTAGGTACATTTTTATTTCAGCACTGATAAACATATCCCTTTTAATGGTCAATTTTATATGAGGATTCATATTACAAAACATTAACATAAGTATAAATACAAAATAGCTTGTATGTACATTTTTAAATTATAGCGATATCTTAAAAGCATACTGCTCTTTCTGCAATACCTCATTATGCATTGTATTAAGTAAAATATATATATATATTTTTAATTTGAAAATTTAAATGGGCTGTCATTTAAATGTAATGTTGCAATGGTCTAGTATATTTTCTATTTAAGGAGTCTGAGAATGTTATATGCAATAAAGATGCACTTGCAGTACTGTATGTATTATAACAATAAGACATAAACAAACAAACTTTGTTGTGGATATATACTACGCAATAAAGATATAGAATAAATCATAGGTAAAGTACAAGCCAGTTGTTTCCTGTTGTTAATACAAGCGGAAACAAGTGGCATACAGATGGGCATATACTCAAGATATTAGGTGTCAACAGCATGCTTCTTTGTCACCGTATGTGTTTGAGTGCACTTGTGTGAATGTGCATGTGTGTTAAGGGTTTGCTATAAAGGTGAGAGTGAGTCTCAGGAGTGATTGTGTGTGATAACAGATGGATATGCTTTCACATACATGTAAATAACACTGAGCTATTAACATACATCTGTACAGATGGTAAACCATAATAAATAATAAAACATAAGGCTGTTTTTTTTTTTCTCGAACTTGCAAACTATTACTTTATATGGGAGTATTTTGTGTAAATAGAGTTGTTAGTAATAATCATAAAAAATAGATGATTGGAAACCGTACTCTAAAATGTGTGGTCTGTATGTTTTTTTTTTTTTTTTGATAGGAGTCAATTCTGCGTACTGGCCGAATTTATTTGATAAAAATGCAATATATATATATATATATATATATATATTCTTTTTTTTTTCTATGGTGGAAAATCATTAGCCAAATACATATTTTATCTATTATCACTATTAATGCTGGAAACAGTTAATATATATATATATTTTTTTTTGTATTTTTCATTATTGTTTAATAAAACAATTATCTGAAATAGAAATCTTTTGTTAAATTATAAATGCCTGTACTGTCGCTTTGTATCAATATAAACCGTTCTCGCTTAATGATTTATATCACTTAGATTTTGTACAAATAAAGAATCACAAAAATAAACACATTGTTTTTTTTTTTTTTTTGGATCACTTATTGTCTTGTTTGTGTGATAAGTACGCTACCTTGTAGTATTTTGTTGTTTAGGGGTGTGTGTGTGTGGATTGCGTGCCAGTGTAAATGAATGTGTCTCTTGGTGCATGTGGTATCACTCCAAAAGCAACGGATGTGAGGAAGAGAGAAGGAGGGAGAGACTGTACTACAGCTGAGGCTTTTCAGGAACTTACATAGAGCTCACTCTTAACATGTGTCTCTGATGATAACTAAATTATGTGTGCACATCCAGGTGTGCATCACATATGTATGTGTTTTAATTCTGTTAACGCTCAGTCTTAACATACAGTACAACTCGCAAAGTCACTTCTCAACACCGTCCTCATGTGACATGTTCAATTGCCCTCATGTACCACACATGCTGCAGACGGACCTCCTGTGTTTAGCCTACACATATCTGCTCAGATAGCCCCCTATGTACATCTTAGATAGTGTTGCATACAACGTCCTCACATCTCACAATACTCTCCAACAGTGCTAAACAAACACCTTCAAATAGTCACTATTACAGTGAAATGAAGGCTTTCTAGGTTATTTTCACAACAAAATAGATCAAATATTACATAAAAGAAACTGTTCTTAGTCAGTGGCTTGGAATAAATGATTTTGATCCAGTTTGGCACTGTATTTCCTGTGTAGCCTCATTAGATATTCAGATTGGAGGTTTGCCAAAAGCTGGCACTGATCTTTCATGTAAATGAATGTTTAACAACATGTTCCAAAAAAAGCTTTGAGATGAAGAAAGATACCTCTAGGAAGTGTTGTTCATTAAATGTGTAACTTTTCTGCCACGCACTACTAAAAATTCTACAGAGATTGTGAGAAAAGGGTTCTCTCTCTTTCCTGGTCTCTTTCTTTCTTTCTCTCTCTCTCTCTTCTCTGACAACATTTGAAGTGAAAATTGGCAGAGTTCTTTACACATTTCCGTGTCTTTTCGCCATTTCCTAAGAATTTCCAGAGTCTTCTGTGATGCCTGCCTCCAAGCTATGCTGCATATGTTAAGAGTTAACCACAAAATACCAAATGCAAGGAAAGATGCGGCTAAATGGCTCGGACACAACACGCTGTTTGATGTTTTCTAACCAAAATGCCATCTTAGAATTTGACAATACTCTATATGCTATTATTATGCATATCGTACTGTATGCCTAAACGTAAAATGAACAGCCTAGAAAATAATTGCAAATATTTGTGGCTAATATTTATTTATTTAAGCTTTTTAAGAAAGTCACGATCTGTCCTTTTTTCCTCCCTTTTCCTTAATCTTAGTTGAGGAGTATTTATCTGTGTACTCGTAGTTATGTAGCACTCAACAGGTATAAAGTCACACACAAATAAAACATGATTATGCTGATTTATTCATGATTTTGCTGAACCTTTAAATTATGCAAACCTCTTCAAATATCATTCTAATTTGTTGCACTGTATTTGTGAGGATATAATTAAAAAGTAATTATACATTTCAGAATCATTTTTATTCACTGTACCATAATTTGCTGTATCTTGGCCACATTTGATGCATACATTTAACATGCAATGTAAACATACAGTGCACTAAAGCTAATGCTAATTACAATACAATACTATTCAAAAATATGTTAAAATATGATGTACAGTAGAACTGAAAGTACAGAACAGAACAGAAATAATATGGGTGAGTGTCTACAACCGACCTGTAACCTGTATGACACACACACACACACACACACACACACACACATTATAAATACTACAGATTATTCTGAAAATTAGTCACTATGATGTTTCTCTCTAAAGGCATTGATTAAACCCTGACATTCAAATCTTTACCAGACCTGCATTTATTGTACACTCTGTGTGTGTGTGTGTGTGCTGAGAGAGAGAGAGCACGCTGGCCTCACGCCTCGGAATATGGCTGCCTTTGATATCCAGCAGTTCCGTTTTCAGACCTTATCTGCCTCTATGAAGAATTATATCAGCGTATGAATCTCAAGCTTTAATCATGTTAACCTGCGATAGGACCTTCATTGCATAATGAGTTTATGGGGTTTGTAATAGACCTTGGAGGATTTCTTTCTCCTCTTCCTCTCCTCTACAACGCCTCTCAGGCTTACTTAAATTCTATTTATTACATCCAGGAGACTAAACATGCAAATCCACTTGACCTCTATGTTTTATACAGTATATATAATATACCTGTATACAAAATGTAAACATTTTACTAACAGATTTAATGTACACATATGCATATATCTAATAGTAAAATTGGGAAATGTTGTATAAAGTTGAGTGTTCTGTATCGAGGGGAGGGTGTATTGCAGATAGTGTTTGTTGTGGTGTTTATATTACTGTGTTTTTATGATGCAGGTTGTTGTGCGATCAGTGCAGTAGTGCATGCTTTTTATTAAACATTTTTAATGTGCCATGGCTCATGGCTGGCAGCATTTCCCGGCTCAGTATGGCTGGCTGGCTTGTGTGTGTGCCATCCATTTGATGCCAGACCTCCTCATTTCCTATCAGTGGTTATTAAAGGTGTTTCCGCTGTGTGTGAGTTTGTGTTTGTGTGTCTAAGCGTGTATGTGTGTGTTTGGCGCTAGTGTAATGATATTGGTAATACTTTAGAAAGGAAACCAAAGCAATATGCGTAACTTGGACCAACAGAGTCTAGTCAAACTGATAAAAGTTTACAGTTCATTTGATAACCTTGAGGGGGGGGGGGGGGGGGGGGGGGTTGTCAAAAAAAGGACTGTTTTGGTTTTAAATCTCATGCTCTTTTTTGGGACAAGACTTTGTTAATGTATATGTTTAGACTACAGTACATTGGGTTTTTTTTTTGCTGTGTGTGTTTTTTTTAAGTACATTTAAGGCCCATTTGTAGATTGTATACATTTTTATTTTCAGGAATAACAGTTGTACAATTATTTAACCTATTATGGAGGCGTTTAAGGTGGCCTGGACAAGTATAAGGTGAAACCAATTCTAATTAATCTTCTAATACTGTAAATGTGGCATTTTAATATGTGTCACAATTAAGCAGAGGCAGATTGCACTAGTCTTATAGATCAACACTAAGGCATATTGTCATTAGATTAATGCTCACTCTCTGCGCAGCGGACCTGCTTCTTCTCCCCAGTGCGCCTCTCACTGTGAAATATGTTTAATAAGTGCATAATTATGACATCTGTTAGCCTCATTGTACCTTTCAGTAGCAAGTGAATCACAGGAATAACAGGTTTAAGTACGTGTTAACACTATGATAGCATGTTTAATTGAAATATGACTAGGGAGCAATGAAGATTAAATTAACCCTGAAGATAATCGCCTCACACGAAGATAATTGAGTCGCAATCATCCTCGCTGTGCAATGAAGAATAGCAAATAGAGAACAGAAAAGAGAGAGAGAGGGAGAGAGAGAGGCAGTAGCTGGGGGCCATAAATAATCAGGGATTTCTCCATCTGAAATAAACCTGTTTCTTGCTGATAGCAGAACGATAATTTCAGTCGTCAGATTAAAGTGTGATTAATCAAAGCACTAATCCTGCATTTGAGTGGGAATGAGAATGGCATATGTCTGTTTTATGTAATTATGTTGTGCTGAGAACATCAAGGGCTTTTTGAGATCTCCTCATCATCTTTGCGTTTGAAGATGAGTTATCCGATTGGAAAGGCTAGCAAAATGTTTTCATCTCACTCTCCCGGTGTCTCTCTATCTCTCTTTCTCGTCCCGCTCAAAATAGCGCAAGAGGGCCTGTGTTTTCATGTAGCATATGGTCCCAACACAAGTGGCTGCGATGGTTGAAAAGAGATTAGAGAGGCACTACAGCAGAGCCGATCCTATCCCAGACATTTTTGTCTGCATCTGAAATGAAAATGATCTCATTGTCTCAAGATCATCATTAGTGCAAAATATCTGCTGAGCTTTTAGCATGTGACTTATACTTTTCCTTTTATAATCTTAAATCAGTCCTCCAACTTCTTTATAACCACTGTGTTAATATTTCTGGGCAAATTCAAGACATCAGACAAGCAAATTTAAACAAGCAAATAGTAGATGATAAATAATTAGTTTGGGGGCTTTTTAGTTTAATTCCCATTTAGGAGATTTACCAGATATGATGTCTGTTTGTATATTACAGTGCAAATGGCTATCAAGAGCTTGAGTGTTTCTATATTTTCACTCCAAACAAATGCTCTATGTACAAATTCTGGCAAGACATGCATTTGAGTTGTACTTATTGGCATATTTTACATAAAAAAAAACACCCTCATGTTGTTTTAAATGTTAAATGAATACATCTGTTCTCCATACAGTATAAAGCAATTATGTGTCTTAAGGAGATCTGTAAAGCACTCTATTTCTATTAATTTATTTTCTCTGTATGAATATTTTAAAGCATCAAAGTATCTCTCGACAACCGACAATGTCTCAGGATTCATTTAAAATTTCATCATGTTTTGAAAATGAAAGAAAATTAATATGAATTTGGGACAACCAAATGTTGTGGGTGAAATGAAATTACAATATAATATAATATAATATAATATAATTATTTTGCAGGTTTGTGTTATACTCTTATATCATTAGTTGATGCTAATGCATTTACTAACGTTAAACACACCAATCCGTTATTTAAACTGTCAATCATTTTCTTACACCCCTGATAATGTGACACATCTCTTGCGAGCATTATCATTTTGAGTGAACAAATTAGATTCCTCAGGCAGGTTGCTAAAGATATATAAATAAGCTGGGGGCAGAAAAATCATTCTTGAGGGGTCAAAGGTCATATTTTATAGGCTAACACACATCTCTGAGTGAGTTTAAGAGCTCACACACATACAGCAGTTCTGAATATTATCAGTGTATTGTCAAGAGGCTGTTTCGTGTATCTGGGACTGAGATAAAACAGTGGCAGCAGTAAGCCGGCTCATCTTTTACTATTCAGCGGGTTACATTTTCACAGCCTGTCTCTCTGCCTCATGCATTAATTAGCAATATTGATTGTCTGGACCTTTCTGTGGAGATTAAAATCATAAACACTCTCAGGACCAAGGACACCACCTGAGTGTCAAAACTCATAATCCCTGAGAGTCTGATAAGGCCTTACATATATGCATGCGCATCACATATAGCTATAGACCGAATACGAGCAGCACACACCGAGTAGGAAATGAGGACCGGGCACAGACTCTCTCACACGCACACACGCACGCACAAATGGAAAAGAGGGGAGTTATCAGTGAATCGACTGCCTGCTATTGATGTGAATGTCATTATCTGAAGATTGGCTCTGAATTAGAAGAATGGCCACTCCAAGCCCATGTCCTCTGGGCTGAGCTGCATGTGGAAGACATTAGAGTGCTGTCATTAAGCCAGGCTGACCAGGTCAAGACTGTTTCTCTGTACACTCAACATACTCTAATTGACTCAATGGCCAGATTGCTGAAAAAATCTCTTCTTATGAGATATATCAATAAATAATCATGTTTAGAATGCATACATAAAGTATGCTAATTCAATTGTATTAAGTATTAAATATATAACGCAGTTAAAAAGTTGATGTTTTTATTCAGTGAGGATAAATTAAAGTGACCGTAAAGATGTTATGAAAAATTATATTTCAAATAAATGCTGTTCTTTTGAGCTTTTTATATATAAAGGAACCCTAAAAATATATATATTATGGTTTCCATAAAAATACAAAGCGGTTTTCAACATTGAAGGTTTCTAGAGCTCTGAATCATCAAGACTTGAATACTTTGCATTTGACTTAAATAATAGCTTTGACATTTTAAAAACTTTTAAATAGAAAACAGATATTTAATTATTTCATAATATGTATAAAAAATGCAGCCTTGGTGAGCATAAGAGACACCAAACATTTACACGGCAGTGTATGTTTTAGATTATAATAATTGTTAAATACTAGATTTTATTATTAAAGCCCTAAATTAAATTAATTTAATATATGTTCTATGAATTAATAAATACATTATAATAATAAAATGCTACAAATAATAAAATACGTAACTCTTTAGAATAGGGAACACTTATTCACTACGACTTTTCCCTCAATGAATTCCTAATTTACTGCTTATTAATAGTTAGTAAATTGTTAAGTTTAGATATTGGGAAGGATTAGGGATGTAGAATAAGGTTATGTAGAATAAGACATTGATATTTGTTTAATTACTTATTAAAATGACTAATTAGGTATGCATGCTAATAATCAGCTAGTTAAAAAAAAAAAAATTACAATAAAGTGTTACCTAAAATACTACTTAGAATAAATAAGTGAAACTATTAAAAGCAGGCTTAGATCTTGTGCATGTACAAAATTATTAAACACAGTTAAATCCATCCAGTTCTTATAGAAAAAGGCATGAAACGCATCAGTGTGTGTTGCATTTCCTGAAAGACAGAAAGCTGTCAGAAAGTTGTGCCCTAATACCTCATTTAAGACGGTGCACAGAGTCATAAAAGCAGTCCAAACATTCCCATGTCTCCATGGCACCCTGGCATACACACTTCTGTGTGTGCTTTTTTGAAGTAGCTCCCTCGGGGGGGATTCACTTCTCTGCCTGGAAGTGTCCGCCAAGAAGCTGCAAAGACCAGCTCTGTTCCCAGGAGCGAGGCCTGTGGGGCAGCACAGACACGGCCACACTCTCCCCTTGAAGGCTGGGAACCAGAAAGATAGCAGCAAATCAGTGTTTGTTCAGCCTCTCCGCAAATATCCCGTGTGCAGATTAGTAGGGGCTTCAGGAAATAGCGGCGCGTCCACACTCCGAGCATAGCACGGTGGCTGTCCACGACTCTCCAGAGTGCTTGCCCGAAACACGCTAATAAATTTAACATGTCCAGCTTTGTTTTAGTTTCATTAGAGCTAATCTCCAGCACAGAACATAGAGTGTGTTTACTCTACAGGCACTGATGGATGGCTGTAGCTGACTCTCTCTTCTCTTTGCATTTCCATAACTATAACGAATGAAAGAGCCGCATTGTTAGAGGCAGAAAACAAGCGTGAATTAACAAACATAAAAGTTATCATTTGCAGCTGGCCGGATAGGGGCTCGCAAAAGCTACTGCGACCTGTCCTGAGTGACATTTACAGGAAGAAGTGCACTCTCTTGTTTTTCTGGCTTTTAGTTATCTTATATATGTTTTTATTCATGTCAGTCATTCATGTGAGATACTGGCACAGAGTACTTTGTTCTTCATTTTCATCTGACAGGAAATGACTTAGAACTTGCATGTTTCTAGGACGTATCTGCTTGTCTCCTGATCAGACTGCTGGTTCTTGAAATGCAGATGACATTGCATTTTAAGACATTTAAACACGTGAATTTGTTTTAATTACTTTAATGGCAATTTTCATACTTTTTTGTATTCTATTTTTGTATTAATAATTATGTGGCCTTGCATTTTTGTGTATTGTAAAAAACAAACGTCTCATAGTCAGTGACACACAGCAAGAAAGAAGTACTGGTACTTTGATCTCATTGAAAAATTTGAAGTGGGGCAAATGTCTTTGAAGAATCTGAAAGAGCGTTGGCAAAGAGAAACCACCATTCACAAAAATGATCAAAGATTTTCTCTCTCTCTCTTTCCCTGCCTAAATCTCAGAAAGATTGGAGCATGACTGGGAGCAACACTTATTTCCAGAATGTAAAATAAAATTGCCTTAGTTGTAGTTCTAGTTAAATAAGACATATTTCTGTAAATATCCTGTAAATATATTTATTTTACTTTTACTGCATTATTATTATTGCCATCAATACAATTTTTTTCTTGTTTTGTTTAAAAACACAGGACAATTGGTTAGGAAAATTGATGCATAAATAACTGATCTTTAATCATGTTTTTCCTCTCTGATTAGACACAATTTTATCTGTCACTAGGATGTTTTTTTTTCTTTCTTGTTTGAAAAGTAATTTTTCTGTGAATGTGCAGTAATAGGCAAATACCCCTCAACCGACATCTTGAAATATGTGTCTCCATATTTGTTTATACCATAATGTACATTATATAAAATAATCTCATATTCAGTTATCCTCTGAATTTCACAAATATCACAACTGAACCAGTAAATAAACAAATAAATAACTGTTTAAAATATTTAATTCATTTAACAGTCACAAAATGAACACCTCCTGTTTGAATGGTCAATGTTATGTTAGGGTCACAGAGGGTCTTGTTTGATTGGCTGGGGTCAAAGAGGACCTTACTTGATTGGCTGAAGCGGTGAGTCATACTGTGCCACGTGGCCTTTGTGCTAACTTTTAAAAATGTTCAGGAAGTTAGCTTCACCCTTTACAGCCTGGGACATTTCCTACTGCAGGAGTTAAGCACTCTGGACAGGAAGCTATTCACTCCAGCTGTAAGATCTTCTTAATGAGTGTCTAACTGGAACCAGACTGGCAGACAGCGAGAGAGAGAACGAGAGCATGGGTCTGAAACCCTCTCCATCGTTACTCTCTCTTTTTCAGGGGTCTTTTTGACATGGGAGCAATAAAATTTATTTAATTGATACATGGCAAAGTGTAGTCAAGAGAAAGAAAAAAGAGATGAAAACAGATCTTGCCTGGGCTGCACTGTGTAGTGTTTGTGTTTAAACAGGAGAAAGGTTAAGAGGGGAGCGCAGGCAAGAAAGTCAAGTGGCCCCAGAGGAATCAGATTTGTTTGTTTCCTTTTCATAGCTGGACCCTAATTGGACCGTGTTTCTTTGTAGCTCTAGACACACGCAAGAACATTTATAGAGAGTTGAATCGTTCAAAATTCTCCAAAGTAGGGTCTAACTAAGAGCTCTTATAGTTTCTGATAATGACAGACTGAAGTATTGACAGGCTGTGACAGACACTGTATATTTCTCATTAGAGTTCGTGTTGCAGCAGAAACACTGTGGAGGACTGAAATATCTTGTTGTAGATACTAAAACAGTGATAAATGTAAAAATAAATGGAGTCTGTTTATATTAAATCGTGGTTTAAAGTATGACCAGAAAGATAAAATAATGCATTTGAGTCAGTGTAGCGTCTGTCACCCCCAGCAGACTCCATCAAGGTAAAAGTCTCCCTCTCCAAAAAACTCTGACCCCTTTTTTTCTAATATGCCACCCTGTCTGTCCGTCTGGTTGAGGTGACACACTTTAGTACTTTAGTTTCACGGCATTTGGTCCCCCCAACCTCTTTCTCTCGCTCTCCTTCTCTCTCTCTTCAAGGATTTAAACAAACCCAGTCAGAACTAATTAGTGAGGAGTGAGAACAGCGCAGGGAGAACTGGCTCATGCTAACTTTGTTCAGCTGCTTCCCGCTGTGAGGAGGCCTCCTCTAAATGATTCGCTCAATAACCCTCAGAAACACCCGCCCGGTGGGTGGGGGTGGGGTGGAGGGATGTCGGAAGGGGCAGGTAAGTGAGGCCTGAGCTGACCGCTGTTGTCGCAGGAAGTGGTGTTATCAAAGCACGACGTGTGCGCTTTTATCGTGGTTCACTGATAGAAACATTTACAATCAAGGCCATTTGACTCCCGAATCTACTAGAACCATTATCGTGCATGAATGTTACTTTTTCCCTCTTTTTCAATGTACAGATCAATTCATTAATATTATTATTACTTAAGACAGACGTAATATTATTGGAACAAGAATGCATTAATTTGCATAATGGCAACAGCAAGACATATGTAATGGAAATGATATTTAGATTTCAACTTTGGAACTTTCTATTCATCAAATAATCAACAGAAAAATAATTTAAAATATTTATGATTCTAGAAAATGTTTCTTAAGGCAGCAAATTATTCTTATTTAATTTCTAAAGGATCATGTGACACTGAAGACTGGAGTAATGATGCTGAAAATTCAGCTTTCATCACAGGAACAAATTACACTGTAAAACATAAAGCATTTGTATACATTGTTTTTTTCAGAATGTTTTACAATTGCAAGTACAAATTGTTCAATAAGTGTGTATGTGTGTGTGCATGTGTATTTGCATATGCTAAGTTACACTTTAAGTTATGTGAAACAGGGCCACAGAAAAAGCCATAGTATGATCAAGAAAAAAGACTGACTGAATGAATGAATAAATGATGTTAAGTACGTGTGTGTGTTTGAGCATGAGTTCTCGATGTGAAACTCTTTGATGTAGTGTGTGTATTGTCTTGGCCAGTCTGCTACTGCAAGGCTTCCAGCAGATGGGCCCTTTGTAAATGGAAAATAAAAATCCAATAAAAATGGTAATTATATAAAATGCATCACATTGCTGACAGGCCCTACAGAGGGGTCCTGTAGTTTGGAGTTAGTCCAAAGATTGACAAATACGTCTCTCTCTCTCTCTCTCTCTCTCTCAACACAAGTCATAACACAGTGAGAGACGTTAAGAGAATGCAGAACAAATTATTGCACCACCCCCCTTGGCTACTTTGGCTCGTTGTCTTAGAGACTCATTGAAAAACAAAATGAAGAGAAAAAAAAAAAAAACTTTGCCTCAGCTTTGACATGCAGCACTTGTTACTGAAATACTACAGCAGGATTAATATGCCATAACTAATTGCTCTGGGGAACACGCAAGTCTGAGCCAGAACAGACATACAAGAGAAAATCACTGATAGTTGACACTTTACACTAACTCGCAGACACTGACGTATACACATGCAAACAAATGAAAGAGCGCTCGACTGTGATGGGCAGTTAATGATTCATAGGGGGTTTGGGGAAATATCAAAGACTTCACACGCCATGTCCCTCCTCCTTCCTTTATCTCGAGCATGTTCTCTCATCTTCTGTCTTTAATAATCTCTCAGACTTCACTTGGCACTTTTAAAAGGGTGATTTACATGCTTTACGTGGCTGTGGGTGCTGTGACAACCTTACAAAGATGACAAACTATAAATACAAGCCAATGACCCGACGCTATGACGTGCCACTCACATATGCAGAGGTAGAGATACATTCTAATTTGCTCTTTGAGAAAAGCGCCAAAGTAAAAGACACCGAGAGAGAGAGAGGTTGTTCCTGAGTGCCAGCCATTCAAAGAGACCGTTGGAAGTTCGTTGTGTCATCCTAAACCATCGCCGTTTATCACCCGCTATAATTTTTTTTTTCTCTTCTGCTCTTTTCATTTAATGTCATCGCTATGGGAACCGACAGCACCCTGGAAATCATTTTCAAAACAGCGTATTTGTTGAAAGGGGCCGATTGGGGGTGAAATATGTCTTTGGCACAGAACAGGACATGGTGGCAGGGTCTGATGCATTAATAACCAGAGCTCCAGGAGGGGAGCGGGGGCCCAGCCCACCCTGTTCTCCACACACCAGAGGTCTTTGTCAGAGTGGGGCCATTGTAAAAGTGCCCCTTTATTGCTTCTTCAGCCGCATATTGTCATGCCACGGCGCACATATACTGTGCCTTCCTTGCTTCATGTCTGAGATGGGATGATTTCTCAGAGTGGACGGTGGGGGGAGAGAGGAAAAAAAAACTCAACAGACCTTGTGGCACCTCATCTGAGTTTACTTCACCACTCTCCCCTCGCTTATAAAACTTGCGTTATTGAAGCAGATTTGCCAGCTGTATGGATGTGTGGAATTAAAAACCCCTTAAATTGACATTGATTGTCAAACACGATCACCTTGGTCCAGTGTTTGTCAGCATGGCTGTATGGCTCCTCAGCTGCAGAGTGTGTTAATCAAACAGACGTTATGATGGCCACTGGCAAGCACAGCTGCTTTAGAGGCTGGGTGCGTCTCTGTGCGGCTGGGGTGTAAAAGCTCACCTGGGCTCTGTCGTAGGCTTGGTTTTAGTGGCACAGACGTGGACTGGCATCTGGGAACCTTATTTCCCACTCCTGTGAGGACATCTCTGTTGGCTTCGTTCACTTCAAGCCCACTTGTGACAAGAGCACCTCCTTATGAGTTTTGCCAGCCAAGGACAGTGAGAGCTGTCTGTGCAGCACTGGCATAATTATGTTAATAACCTTCTTTTTTATATGTAGGATATAAAATTAAAAGTGAACTACTGGCTTTTTTTTCTGTGCTACATAAAAGATATATTAAGAGATGTCTCATTTTGTCCATACAGTCATTTGTCACCAGAACTGTTTGATTACCAACATATTTTATTTTGTTTATAGTTATAGCATTTTTTTATTAGGTAAACTTTCCCCTTAAACATATAAATAGAGTTTTGTTTATAAGCATAACGTGCAGATTGTAGTTGTAAGTCATTGCTAAATGTATTAGTTTACATTTTTGTTGGTGCTGTGCCTGTAAGCTGAAATATCTCTGCATTATTAATTACCTCATTGATTTACAGGGACTGCACTTCTAACCCTGCTAAGCCTACCTGTGACCCTGTTGACCTTACTGATCTTTCCAAATTCATCTAAACCTGCAAATTGCAATTGGAGAGATTGTATATTGGCATATATATAACAATTTAGGTTTCAAGGGTCAAGGTTTAGACACTGTCTAAAATGTTTGGTAAAAAAAAAAAAAAAAAAAAAATGTGATACTGAACCCAGCTCTATATGATATGAAATAATGGAGTGCACAACTTAGGCTAGTTTAGTCCAACTGAACCGGATCACCTTTCCTAAAAGTGGAGATTATAAAGTAGCCGATGGTGCTGATGTAATCTGTGGAAGAGAACACAAATTTTTGTCACAAACATGTGTGAATTCAACTAAACCGACTACTCACTCACTGACAGAGTATTTAACTGTGCTTCTGCACTGCTGCTGTTTAAAGCTGGTGGTTGTACAGTATGTGTTAGATTTCTTTTTTTTTTTTTTTTTTAAATTTCACTAATTTCATTTTAAAGCTGTTGCAAAGACAAATGGACTAGGCCTACAGTATACAGGCTTTCTTCATCAGCCTTTTCATCATCATGTCATTATTATACTTAGCACCTGATGAAAAGCACGTACGGTATTGGTGCTTTTATCCTGTATTTAATATTCATTAATTTATTAAAAAATGGAACTAACAGATCTATTTTTTAATTATTATTTTTGTTGTTGTTGAAGTAAACAACAATTTTTCTTTAACGCAATAATTATTTTTGCTCCTTTTTATTTGCCTTTATGTATATATTTTTATTCATCCTTGTTTCATACTCTTAAACTATGAGTATTACATTTATTATATTATAAAATTAAGGTAAATATCACTTGTGAACATAATATTTTATTGTTTGTTTTTCCACAATCACACTGTAATTTTGCCAAACTGTGCACTTGAAAATATTCATAAACATTTAATTTTATCAAAAAGATAAAGAAAAAACATAATTTGAGAAATGGCGAAAATAATACTGTGGTAGAAAGGCTGTGTAACTGCTGTCATTTTGAAAGAATAGTACTAACAACAAATCAATGTATTGAGATATTATGTCAGATACATCTGTCAGTGAGCTGGTATGATCCATTAATTAGTTTATGTTTTAACATCTGCTTTGTTATTCTAGCATTCACTTGATAGCATACTAACATGTTATGCTAGCCAGTTCCATTAGAGTAAACATGTTACGCTAATTAATTCTATTAGCGCATTAAGTTTCTATCAGTGTAAGAGAGCCTAGGCTACGGTGTCATACCAACTAATTTTATGCTGCCTAATGTATACGACCGGAATATTAATATGCTATTCCATAATCAAAGTGATCCATCAGTTTATTAACATGCTAACCGGTTCTGTCTGTGTGTGTGTGAGAGTACAGCTGGTTGTAGTCTGTTCGCTTGAGTCAATTATGCATAGACCAGGACTGTGCCACTGCTGTCAGATCATATGATGAATGGGCCAACTTGACAAGATGCTGAGGAGCAGAGGCCTCTGTGATAATTGGATTATTTACACACAAAAGCTCAAGAGAACGGTTCACGTAACATGCCCAACTCAGCGCTCAAGCAGAGGAAGAGGCTTATGAAGACAGGAAGGACTTTAAGACTTTTAGGCAATTGTCTGAAATAATCAGTTCATGCAGTGGCTTTTATAATAATAAATAATTAATTAGACTTCTTCATAAGTTATGTTTAGTCAAAATGTCTTAATATAATTTTTTATACTGTATATTAAAGTATGATAATAAAATATGAATGAAATCTAATATTATTGCATGCAAACTCAAATGTGTTTGCTTTTATCTTTGCTCACCAGTGTTTTCTTGGCTGCGGTAGACATAGAGCATAAATATGCTCTGCATGTGTGATGTAGTTCATTCAGCAATGAGAGTTGCCGCACACTACTTTCATTTTGTTATGAAGCATCTCTGTTTTATTTTAGCCAATAAAAGTTTTTAATGCAGAGTGATTTTTAACATTGGATTAATATGTAAATTTCCACCTGGCTCTCCGTTCTATGCCAGCTCATATGATGTTTTTATGAGTTTGCTTTTGAAAATGAACAGAGCCCCCGCAATATAAAGAGTGGAGTATTAAAAGGACAAAGAACCAAGCTTGCCCTCGAAATATTAAATCCAAACAAATTGGAAATGTAGTCAGTCGCCTTACGCCTGATTATTTTTAGTATTTGCCGTTTGACTTTGAGCCGATGGAAATCATGCAGCGAAAGGAGACATCTGAGCTGTTTAGTTAGCAGAGTTTTCAAGCAGTGTCTGTCTTATGCTGGTGGGAGACTGAGGCCGTTGTACATCTATCTGTGAAATAGGGAGCAACTTGAGGAAATTCAGGGGAGTTTAGGAAGACTCCAGTATGCTTGGCTGAAGTCTTGTCACATGACCCAAGGGTAAGACAAAACACGCACAAGCCTTGATGCTTTCTCGTCTAGCTCAGGAGTGCGCCGTCCCTGACTCGTCACATAATGACCAGCATACGTAACTGTTTAGTCTTTTTGAAGTGAGTTTATCATTTAATGCTCTCCGGTACTGTAGGATCATAGATAGGGAGGGTACATACATGCTGTTTCTCTAACTGCATAAATCCAATGGAAAATTCCTTAGGATTGTTTTTTATTAGGCTGAAGTTCCCAGGAGCACAGTGCCCAATAAAAGGCAAACCAGATAAAAGAGAGAGAGAGGGATTAGAGGAGGATGAAAGCTGTAAAATTTTCCATATTATATTGTGAACTGCTATGCTCACCTCTCTCAGTCCTACGTCTGCCTCACCAAGTGCGAAGGCAAGAGATCTCGAAGAGGAAGTGCCACTTCTGGTGCTTGTAAGTCAGCCGTTCTGATTTCTACTTTTGAAATTGCTTTCTTTGATTGGTGGAGAGGGGCAACCCAGATAAATAAGGCCCATTGTGGTGCGAAAGCAACCTGCCTGTATTGCCGCCCTCACCCCCCGTCTTCCTCCGCTATTGCGTGTGTAGGAACCGCATGGCGAGTCCTAGTGGCTCGTAAAGAGAAGGCAGAAGAGACATTGAAATATCTGAGCCCGGCGAAGATAAACAAACCAAGGTATTCATTGCAGACTTTATGAGCTGTCCGAAGAATCCTGTCCTCTGTCAGAGCTACAGGAGAGAGGAGCCAGCGTTTGGACTCCAAATCAGTGTACTTCGCACACAAACACATCAACTGTACTTGCACCTCGAGGTCCTTTCTCCCAGCCTGGACGCGCACACACATAAAGTACGACTACATGCAATAAGTAGTTTAATGAATGAATAAATAAATAGGCTGTACTTTTTTCCCCGTCTGAGAATTGGTTTTCTCTGGCCTATTCTATAGAACCATCTGGATACTTCCTTTTCAGAGTTCTCCGCACTGCCCAGATGCTTCTATTGTGATGCCCTCCAAATCTTAATAAGCAGTTAAAATATTTACTGAGGCGCCTTTCTCTCCCACACCATTTCTTTCCCCCTCGCTTTTCTTTTTTTATCGTTATTATTATTATTTATACCTTTTCAGGGACAAAAAAATGGAGATGTCCACTAAATGTGATTGATTGGGCCTAAAAATGGCCATTATTGCCATTAAGACCCACATGTCAGCTGCTGCCTTTGTGCCGGCTGTATCTCTAAGCTAACCACTGATCCATGAGAGGAGGTGGGGGAAGAATGTACTGCCCTGAAAGAAATGCCCATTTCTCTATGGATCCTGCCTGATTCAAAATACAGCTGCGAGGAGGAGGAGGAGACTTAGAGAGAGAGAGAGAGAGAGAGAGAGAAACAGAAAGAAAGGAGAAAGTTTAAGAAAGGGGGTAAGGAGTGAGACTTTTTCTTCACAGGCATACAAAAAAGGCTTTTGACAAAAAGATTAATAACTCTGGCTAGCTAATCAAAATGCAACACAGTGATAAGCTTTGCGACTCTTTTTCCCCTCCTCTCTCCCTCTCTCTTTCTCCCGCTAATGTATTCATGTGTTTTATGTGTAAGATGTAATTAAATTTTCTCCACACATATGGATAATAGAGCATGGACTGCCGAGTGAGTTGGTGGGGCAACCGTGTGGCTTGTCTAAATCGTTCTTTTGTTTGCCTTGTATTTATTCTTACTTTAAATTTTTTAGGGGAAACAAAAAACCTACAACAAGTGTTTTGGAGTGAGAGCGCCTGAAGGGCAGGGGTGTTACAGAGACACAAAGACTTTCTAGGTAGCACAATATAATGTACAACAGCAGGTGTTCATCATGCAGGGATGTTGGAAACGGAAGCTAACATGTATTCAGCTGCACATGTGGTGTGTTTTCAAAATGAAAATTGAGAATTGAATATGTATTCATTAGTTAAAGTTATTCATTTAATCTCAAAGTTAATGAATAAAAATCACTTAACTTTTCTGGCTTTTATTCATAAGTCTATGATAAAGTACCTTTTAAAGCTTAGAGATGTGCTGTATGCTGTGTATACTTACTCAGAGCACATTCATTCTGTTCCTGAGATGTGACATATTTGCACAGCAGTTCTGGGCATGTTGTGTATACTGAGTGCACTTAACACATTTACCAAACATTTATCATTCTGATGACATGGGCAATGAACGTAGATGAACGGTGCCATTTCTGACCTAATGAATCACAGCACACACACACACACACAACCTCTAAGTTGCACTTCCTGTGCACTAAGTGCTTGCACGTTTTCACATCATCACACAAATATTTTGTGTGTGTGTTGTCAGTCTGAAAGCTCTTATTAAGAAATATGTTTTGCGGGCATTGTTAAAAGCAGGAAATAACATTGAAACAACTTCCTATAATGTACATTGAAGCAATTTTTCTTTACATGCTTATCAGCCTTTTCAGACAGCTTTATCATATCAGCATTATTTGAGTTTGTTTAGAAATGTTATATTAAGAACTGTTTTCTTATCATCATCTCTCCAGTAAAAAAAAATAAAAATAATAATATTAATTATATATATATAAATATATATAAATATATATATATATATATATATCCTATTTATTACATTTACTTAGTGAACTTTTAGCCTTGTAGATTCATTGAACAACAGCAGATCTATCGTTTGTGTATCAAGGCCAGACGTGGGCTTGCTTGGTAATTATTAATACGGATATTTTCCCTTTTGTTTGCACTTTGAAATTTGTTTTAAAATTGTTTATTGTACTTTGAACTGTGCGTAAGATGACCACACTCGATGTAATCAGGGAATCTGTATTAAAGTTCACAGAAACATGCAGCCAGCAGCAAATGAATGTCTCTCTCTGTATCAGATTTGACATAATTCATGCTATTTGTAAAATACACATATGAAAAAGGTTTGTATAGGTAAAATATGAATGTTGTCATTTATAAATATTAAATAGAACCCTTACATCAACACATTTAGTCTTTGCATGACATTAAATAACATAATAATGGATAGTAGGCTGATTTCTAAGCCAGTCCCATTTAAGCAATATAAGTGTTTTGCTCAATGGCCCATGCAGTGTGACCTTCCTGACCCTGTAGTTGCTCACTCTCCTCATCTTTTTAGCAGCTCAAGACTGAAAGCACTGGACTTCTCTGTGATGAACCACATATCGACTGCCAGAATGACACCACCCACCAACATTTCAATTCTTTTACTGTAAACTCTCCCATCCAAGCAGGATACAGAACATTTCCAGGTCACTATTTATTTATATAATAACAGACAATAGCACATCCAATGTGCACTAGCCTTACAGGCCTTTCTAGTCCAGTGTCTGAGGTGATTTCTGAGGGATGTCCAAGAGTTATCTAACATATATGGGGCTGAAAACAGAGAGGACAGCGGTCATCCATCTCTCTATCGCTCTGGTTTACTCATCTGTCTTCCTTTTCTCTTTCATTCACTCCATTAATCCCAGCTGATGGGGTTTGCACTGTTTTTAGCCTAATGTCAGCATGTGCAAGTACTACGGCTCATAGACTGAACGTGCAGTATGACAGAGATGAGGTGATTTGAAGTGCGATCAAGCTGTTACAGATCAATCTGTGCATGTTTTCTCAACTCGGGGGTCTACCAGTCATCTGAAAAGCTTGGCTTATGAATATTAAGTAGGTGATGTAACATTTGTTTAGTAGTCTTGCTAAAGGATTTTATTAAAGGCTGGTAAATGGGAGCTAGCCATATTAAGATTATTGCTTTCTTCATTTGTCCTGTCCGCTCTAGATGTGTACTACACTGCTTGGTTTATTTTTATTTACTTTTATTTTTTTGTTTACTTGTGTGTTTGTTTAAGCACGTGAAATCATGAAGTTTATACAAGTTTTTCTAAAAAAAAAAAAAGTGGTCTATACGGGGGGGGGGGGGGGGAATAACAGTTCCAAAAACTCTAAATGTTTTATTTATCTAATTTCTGTGTTCTGTTTTCCTATACTTGGTTTCGTTTTAATGTTTTTTTATTTTATTTTAATAATTTATTATTAAATCAACAGCTGAACTGTTTTTCAGTGTATATCTATCTATCTATCTATCTATCTATCTATCTATATATATATATATATATGTTTACACAGTACTTTTTACTTTTAATCTCCGTCTTTTATGTATATATTCATTTATTTGTTTGTTTGTGTTTGTTCCTCCCTACTGTATAACATACCTGAAGACTTGTTTCTCTCTTGTGTAGTAAAATGTGGAAGTAAATGTACAAGGATGTAGTATAAAGAAAGATTGTGACAGCGAATTCTTCTCATTACATCATATCTTTACTCAGCTGGTGAAGTTTCGGAGTGCCGAGGGCCACCCGCTTCTATTTACACCACTGGCGGCTGCGCTCTACCACTGGAGAGGAGAATCCTGCTCTACCTTCACCACGAGCCATCTTCAGGATGAGGCCTCTATCACTCTTTCATTTTATCTTGCTTTTTTAACTGTCTCGCCCTCTCTCTCTTTCTCTTAGTCTCTTTCTATTTCTCCCCCTCGCTCCCCCTCCCCCACCATCACTGAGTGCTCTTCGTCTCTTGGTTTCTGAGCATAGGCAGTAACAGTTTGTTTTAGTTATCTGACGTCGCGGTGCCATTGCATAGAGGTTATCTTCTCACTCTCTCTGCAGATCGCATTACTGCCTGCACCGGGCCCTGACCCAACGCAGAGTTCACCTTAGAATCTGATTCTTATCATTACCTCTGTGATAAATAGAGCAGGCTTACTATGAGATTAGTCTCTTTCTCTTTCCCACACATACACATGCACACACATCCTAGAGCTCGGCTGTCATCGCTGCACTCTTTAAAGGAAGACATACACTCCCTTGGTTCCTCTTCAGATTTGGGGACTTTAGAGAAAAAGGAAAAAACACACACTCATTCCCCGGTGTCTGCTCTCAGATCCCGCAGGTATCAACATAAAGCCTTGCTCATTGCCACTGAGTCACACGACAAGTCAAGCTCTGACAAGTGCTCTGGAGGAATCGATTTTTCACACGAAGATTATCACCTGTGTTTCTGAAAGAGAAAGTGAGAGTTTGATACTTTCTGATGAGTTCTTCCAATAGCAGAGGTGACGCATCACATGCTCTCACAAAATAGCTGTCGTCTCCCATCTGCCCCTTTAATTGTGTCATTTGAATACCGTATGTTTTTTGCATAAGGATGTGCTGGTGAAGTCATCCATTTGTGTGCTTTTTGCAAGTTCTGTGTGTGAGTGTGTGTGGTAATATATATCTGAGGTATATTGGTTCTCTTAGACTGCTCTGTCTCAGCTGAATCAGTCTTCTTTGATTGATTGGTCTCTAAGCGCTCACACACACACATGCAATACTCCATTCTGGCAAATATGGAATTCATCAATAATGTTCCCTGCAGATCCCTCACCCTTGAGGGGTCAAAGGTTAAACTGGAACCATGATAAAAAGAGCTCAGAGGCAAGATTAGGGTCTGGAACTGTCACACACATGTGCACACAAATGCCCCACACGCAGACTCTTTTGCTCACACACACACAAACACAGCAGCTGGGTCCACTCAGCTGGCAGTTTTAATACAAGCCCGACTGAGTGTGTTAATGCTCTGATGCATCTGCCTTATGAAACAAAGGTCACAGTACCTGCCCGACATCCTGAATCTGAAACATATATGTCTATCTATATATCCATCTATCTATCTATGAATGATCTATCTCTGTCATTTTCTTCTATTTTGTCTCTCTAAGTGCTGTGTATGTTTGGGTAGTCACTGAGCTGGGCCAGCCCCTTTGGCCTCTTAAGGCTAAGCCCTATTTGGTCCAATTATTAGCCAAAATGACAAATTTGATGTCCTTTCAAAAACCTCCATATAAAAGGCTGCATCTCCCCATAGCGTCTTTGGGCAGTGACTAATAAGAGTGAACTGGTCCTTTAACGATGAAAGATACACCACACTACTCCTTGGAGGACAATCATTCCCACAATCCGCTACCATGTTGTGACCTCTTGCCCTCTCTACGGACACTGGATAGAGGGATCTATAAGTTGATTTGGAGGCTGCAGTGACCAGTGCTGAGTGAGGCTGACCGTTGTCGTTGCCTAGAAGTGAGTTCTGTTCATTGGGCAAACATACCTTGCGTGGGTCTTCTCCTGCCTTCAGCCCCAGGGGTCTAATCCCAGTCTGGCCCTGATTTAACACTAAGCTACTGTGCGAAACTGTGGGACAGGAAGAAGAAATTATACTCTTGCACATGCCCTGTCTGTGACTGTGTGTGTGTATGTGTGTGTGCACTAAGCATACAGAAGCAGTTAGTTACCAAACACCTGCTCTGACAGAAGCATCCATAGGCTGGAGATCTGCTCCTGTCGTTTATTTTTTACACTTCTTCCAAATGAGCTGCTGTCTTTACAAGCAAGGTGATAATCCCACTTTTTATAGCTGTTAAGATTGCGAACTGGCCTGCTTTTGGAGTGTTAAAACCCATGACTGGGATCTGGAAGACAGGAGATCTCTAAACAGCAGTCGCAACAGTTGCTCTGAGCGAGGCCTACTGTATGTCTCAGCCAAAGTGGATTAAGTCCTAACCTCCTCTTTACAGCGACGTTCAGGCCTGGAAACATGACTGGGGTGGGATGGAGCGTTTCTTTTGTGTACTGTATATAAAATTAAAAGCAATGAGGACAAAAAATATCCACGTGCTGCCCTCCCAAAATATCTGTAAGGAACAGGATGAAGAAGAGCTGTGTGAGAACAACTGAATGCCATTGTTTGTCTGCATGTTGTTTTTGTGTGAGGTCGTATATTGATGTAACCTCTTATCAGAGCAAGGCAGGTCAGTTTCATCTGAACAGCATTAAATGGAGCCTTTCATACGTGTACCTCCAATACAAACACTCTTCATTCAAGGCCGAATTGTTTTCCATGAAAAACTGATAAAAAATGTGTTCATCGCTGTGCAAACATTGACCATTATTTACATCAGTGAGGCAAAAAAAATCCATTTTGTGTGGAAGGAACAAGGATTGATGACTTATAGCTGACAGGGCGTGGGAGGAGTGTTTCATGTCGTCGGGCTACTTGTTACTAAATATCTTTCTCACCCTTTCTCTCTGTAACTCTCTCTTTCTCTCTCTATGTGCATGGTATAATATCAGAGTTTAAGTTTATTAACCTTGATTGTAGATGATTTCAGACCTGCCCAAGGTCTGCCAGACATAGAGGAGAAACACAGCTGGGAAAGTTCCCAGAATTCCAGAAATGTTAGTAGTTATGACCTCAGCAAAAAAAAAAGAAAAAAAAAAAAGAGCATGTAACACTTCCATCTCTTACTGTAAACGGCACAATGCTGGAATCACACACAATGCTGTGTGGTCATTTAGTCATCAGATGTTTTGGTAGAGTAATATTGTTTTGCCAGATGCGTTTTCCAGGAAATTGTGCATATATGTCAGAACTGACTCAAACCACAGCTTTTATACAAGGCACATTATGACATAGTGATTCACATAACTTAAATAAGCACGTATTTCTGGAAAATCCTGTTTTAGTTAAGCATAGGTGTAAGTGTCTGTCATGTGGTCATGTTTAATTTACTGTAAAATAAAGGAAAAAATATTAATATGTTAAATATTTGATATAAGGTTTTATTGCAATAAAAATATATATGCATATTAAATTGCAATAAGTTGCATACAATTGGTACCTTTAAAAAAATATATATTTTGTTTAATAGTCCTATTTTCGAACTGGCGTCATCATCCCAGGATGCCAGGGTGGGATCTATAGTATCTTGTTCTTGTCAGTGTCAGATAGAGGCTGCATGTTCAGCCTGTCTGTTCCCAGCTGGAGGGACTGGCTGATCAGAGCAGACAGGTGTTCACAACACAAGCACAAAGGCACTGCCATTGATGACTACATGTGCCAGGCACACAAAAATATCTATAAAATAGATCCTTCACTAGAGAAAACAGATAAGGTCAGGCAGTGCGGAAAAAAGAAAAGAAAGAAATCTATACGGCAATGATGCTGAGAAAAAACACTGTTAAGCAGATTTTTATGGTATGCAGCAAGAACCTTTCCAATCAGCGAGAATCTATGAGAACTGCAGTGTGGCTGTTTGTGCACACACTAGCGTGAAAGCTAAAAGCCACAGAGGTATCATAGGTTTAAGTTGCTTGTGTGCAAGTGAATGCGCTTGACGCAATGTGTAAATGCGTGTTTGTAGGCAATAGCGTGTCAGGAGAAAGCCACAAAGCCAGATATCATAGTCCTGGAGAATTTGTCACCCCCATAGAACAGCCACCCCGCTATGTGCTAAATAAGTTTTATGATGTTCAAACTGTGTAAAGTTTCCCGCCATAAAGAATTGTGCGGACGCTAATAATTTCAGGAGTAGTTTAAAACTAAAAATACACACAGTGCAGCAATATCAAGCTAATTTGCTGTGTTCTGTGTATGATCTTTCACTTGAGACTCGAAATTTTAATAAATTTAGAAAAGCTTAAAAAAAAAAAGAGAGACAGAGAGGTAAATGTAAATCGCTCTTTCCCAAGCATTTCTAAGATTCATTATGTGCATAACTTACTTAATAGCATTCCATTCATGCTGGCTAGGCGCTATGTCTTCCCTACATGCACTGCAAAGCCTTTATATTCACTTGCAATGAAGGAGGGGGATGAATGGAGTCTGGGAGGGAGAGAGGGTGCAAGTGGGAATAAAAAACGTTTTAGATGTTAAGAGTTTAGTGCATTTTCAACACAAAACAATCTCCAGAAGTGGGGAAAACGTGCTGTTTGAATTTTGATTCACAAACACACACACAAACATGCGCATAGACACACATGAACATAACAAGAAAGGGTACATTATGTTTTTGGAAATAAAGCTTGGGGTGAACAAAAAATGTCGTAATAAAGGGGAAGCCACCGCAAACAGAGCTGATTAATCCCCCCCTCCCTTCCTTTTTCTGTCTTTCGTTCTCCCTCTCTCTTTTTTCACACAGACACACACACATACCTCTGAAATGGTTGAAAATTATTCAGCGCAAGCTGTGGAGCTTTTGGCTGTGTTTAGAGCAAATGTAATTATGGTCTTGAGTAAGCAGCCTTCTTTTCTCCGCGTCTCTCTCTGCCCCACACTTCACTACCTGATGATGTCATTGGCCTTTGTGAGATCGTAGCAACTTTTCAAATCAACTGCTCGCCGTGACCTTTTCTTTCTCTAAAGTGCTTATCTTCTTTACTTCCATTTTTTTCTCTCTCTCTTTCCCCCCTCGACCATTTATCTTAACCGAAGTCTTTAAATAGTATATTAGGCCGCCGATATTGCCCTCTTCCTATTTGGTTGAACGCTCGAGACACATTTATGTGTTTTAATGACCTAATGAAGACTGTTCAGGTTCCGCGTGAGGTTTTCACATTTAAAGTACGCTGTCATGATTTTACAAATACATTGGATTTTGCAATCATTATATTTACTTCTTTGAAGAAGAAGTAAAAGCAACGTTACACCCACTGAGCGGTTCTGTAGTGAAATGGGTATAAATATAGAGTATAAGTGCGTTTTGTTGCCATTATAAATTTTCCAGTACGTCAAAGGAATGCAAAAATCTGGAAAACAAATGTTGTGACAATTGGTCTGTTAGTCTGGAGAGGTTTAAAGAGCGTCTGCCTGTTCAGTCAGCGGTTTAAACATATCACACACATCTGCCCATTAAACCGGCGGTTCAACCATATCACACACATGCTTGGAACAGCATGGAGCCCATCTCGATTAAATATAGGCCGGATAGATCAGCAGAGAATAGTGCAACTCAGGAGTGTTTGTTAACAACCAATACACAGTATTACAGAGAAAAGTGTAATTAGTTGATTTATATTTAGGTCAGTTTTATATTAGCTCGATACAGAATAGTTGGCGAGATCATTCCTCAGCAGTGCATACGTTTTACATAAATAACGGACAGTGACAGTGAATGGTATATAGTTCTATTGGGTATATGCACTGTAAATGGCCCTTTAACATCCATTCATTCATCTGTTCTCATTTCTCGCTCTCAGCCCCCACCTTTACAACCTTCCCTCCCCCTTTCTTTTACTTGTTCATCTCTTCCCAGAAAGAGTGATAAAAGACTGATTTGTGATGTTACTAATTTGGCTTGCAGTTTATTAGTGATACTATTATCAGAGGGGCTCTATTCTTGCCTGTCGAACCATGTGTGAGCGGGAGACAGCATACAGCTTTCAGCGCTATCCATAACTTAGACAGGCCAGTTATATACCCTCTTTTGTGTTTCTCTTTCCTCTCTTATCCTCCTCAGCACAGACAGCCCTTTTCTTTTCTTCAATTTGAAAATAAAGGCTTTAATATTTAAACTCTACACTCACTGTTCTTTCACCTGGGATTTAACAGCTGCTAAAAAGTTCATATTGTAAATACACACACACAAGTTGATTAATTAGTTCATGCATTTATTTGTTTATTACAACTATTTATATCTATTATACAATATATGTATTAATATCATTTTTGTAATGCATGACAGCTTGGTTTATTTACTCTTGACTTTTCATCTGCTTCAACAGTATAGGATCAAAGACGTCCTGCAACTCTGGGTTTAGCAGTTTGATAGACATGACTCCTCCCCTTAATGAGCAGCCTGTTGTTTACTTCCTCCAAACTGTCTAGCCTCGGACAGGTAGACAGGAAGTTCATCCCTGCCTTTTAGCTGACAGACCTTTGAACTTCCTGTAAGCACTAGATAGAACGAAAAAAAAAACAGACAGAACAAAAGAAAACAACAGGCAGGCAGGTTAAACGACAGAACAATAAAACGATATAATGATACATAAATAGATAAGATCTCATATCTCTCGTTTGTTTATGTTATTTTATCCCTCTAAATGTATGATCCTCTTAGTGACCACCACATTTGAACACTGAACAATACCAATAGAATATTTTCCCACAGCCCAGTATAAAGGTCTTTCTAAAAACACCTACTTAATAATATGTGTGTGAGATGGCTTGAATGACTCATAGATTTGTTCATTGTTTTGAGCACATGTAGTACCAAATCATGCATTTCCCTTATTACACAGCAGAATACACATTATGTCCATGAAATATGAGAATAGCTCACCACATGCTTCACAAGGTGTGAGTTTTGTGTTCCTGGGTGTCATGGTTTGCAGGGTTTGGTGTGCGTCATGACTGAAGCTTGGGACAGGGATAGGGGTTTAGTGTAGACAGAATGTTGAGCGCTGATGTTTTTCAAACATGCCACAGTTTACGACATAAAGGATTAACATATTTGGGGAAAACTCTGCCAGTTCACTATCTTTGTGTATGTGTAAGAGAGAGAGAGAGAGGGAGAGAGAGAGAGTTATCCTTTGAGAGCAAGTGAAAGCAGGGAAAATTGTTTGTTGACTGCACAACAACAGTCGAATCTCAGCTGTCAGCCTCTAGCAGACAGCTTGGAATTCCTTTGGGAAACAGATTAATAGTTTATTTTCATGGCAATTGTTTTTAAAGAGGGAGAGGAAGAAAAGCAAGGCAGTTTTGTAGTTTTGCTCAAATGTAGCTTTTGTCACCATTAATTCACCCCTTTTTTCCCACCTATGAATATACCTCATAATGCCTGTTGGACCTCGACATATCCCATGCATGGCTTAATATATGCTAATACAGGGGAAGGGGGAAATAATGTTTCTTTAGATGAACGCATTCTTTCAATCTGTCTGTCAGCGAGGAGGAGTTTTGTTACCCTCTATTTAAAAACTACATAATATATGGGAATGAACTCTGGGAAAAAAATCGCAGCTTTAGGAAAAAGACATTCATCGCTGGTCTAAACAGATTGTCATCAATGATGCACGAGACAAGACCTGAATTTTAAAAAAGAATCCTGTTTAACGATATTTACCCTCTTTCTCTCGAGCCATTGGTATGGTTATTTGACCCTAATTTTAGTCAGAGCTCTTTATCTGCAGTTCTCTGTATAGACACAAAACTCTGCTTAAAAAAGGCATGGTCCTATGTTTATAATATTAGCATTATGGAATTATCTGTGTAATGGATCAAGAAAAAAGTTTGTTTGTGTGTGTATATATATACCCACATATATATATATATGAATTAATTAATTTAGTTCATTCATTATCACATGGTAATATGACTGTATTAAAAATTAATAAATCTGTAGAACTAATTGTCAGAAAATAATTGTTAAAAGCTTTGTCTCCTTTAGACTTTGAAAATGTATGTTTCTCCTTGAATTTTTTTTTTGTGTGTGTGTGTCATCCTAACTTTTAAAGGTGTTAAAAAAGCCCTCATAGGAGGTGATCGATAAGGCGTTTGGTCGTTTACTGTGCATTAGCAGCCACATTAGCCTGCAGTGGATTTATGAGAGAGCCCCTATAAATGAGGAGTGAAATCAGCATAGTGGACTGGGTATAAATATCTGTATAATGGCAACATTGTCCTATTGTTGCTGTTGTATAACGGAGCCATTATCGATTGTTTGTGTTTAGTATGGGTTGGTTTATCAGTGCGCTCAGGAATCATAAATCTGTAAAAGTGTAATCAGGAACATATGACGTGCAGTTTGAGAACAATTACTTACCATATCCACATGCATGAAGAGTAAAGTGTCTAAAGTGATCACCCCATCATTGCACCGGCAGGATGTGCTCGCTGGCAGCCAGACAAATGCCCAAGTTGAGCTTTCTGTCATTCTAAGAATTTGTGTTAGCCGTAAGGGTTATCCTTCCACTCTTCACTGCATTTGTGCTGAACGCTGTCTCTTATTTATTGAAGGCAGTGAGAGCAGCATGTGAAATCCTTTCTCTCACACAGACATTGGTTATATTACACAGAGCATCACTCATGAAGATGGCTCGGGTCAGGGGGGGTTGCGTTGTGCCGGATGATGAAAAGGACATTTTAAATCTATCACAATGAAAAAGAGCTTGCTTAAATCACAACACATTGTGAGCGTAAACTTAACAAAAGAAAGACTTTAACAGAACTGTAGATTAGGGATGAAAATCCTTTTTAAGCCAATTGTGTGTTAGTGTAATTCCTTGAAGGACATGCGGAAACCAATCCTCTCTCTCTCTCCTTGTAAAACCCTCTTTTGAGAATGAGGCGTTCTGCGAGATAACCCTCTGAGCCTGCTCAGGTTAGACCGATCACACACACACACAAACACATCCTCACTCTCACATACAACATATGGCTCGGCTTTTTATGTGGAATGGTCTAATTCCAGATTAAAGTTGGATTTCCAAAGAAGCACCATGCTTATTAGTTTAATTTATGAGTCTAGTATGTATATTATTCCCAGATCTATAGCAATAAACCAAGCTTTATAAGATGCTTTGTATTGTGCAAAATGTATTTAATAAGCGTTGACACATGTAAATATATAATATCACCAGAAGTGGATTTCATGGTGCCATAACAAATAACAAAAAAATATAAAATAATAAAAAAATTTTTTAAAAATAATATATATATATATATATATATATATACACACACACATTTGTGTGTGTTGCTGGTAGCCAGCACCAGTGAATCTTTCCCTGCAGACAGTTAAAGAGTTTGACCCGTTGAACTCCTCTGCAATGGGACTAATGCAGATTACAATGGGACAAGCACTGAAAGACTTGACCAGCTGTTTGTAGTCTCTCTTTCTTACTTGTCCTCTAGATGTGAGAAAACCTTTCCTTAAAATCTGAAATAAAATGTGTAATAGTTAACTTTAGAGCATTTCAGAAATTATAAAGCTGGGGAGAAACTACAGCAGTGAGTAATTAATAGGGTGTGTGTGTGTTATGAGAGCGGGACAAGGAAGGGGGGAAAGCAATAACTGGTTAGCATTTTCAAAGAACACTCATTTCAAATAAAATGCTTGCATTCCACTACAACGTCATCTCCTGTAACTTGTTATTTTTTTTAATCAGCTTTAATGGAATTTGATAAAAAAGGACATCTTATTTGGTTCCATAAATGCCTCATAAAACCAGTAGGTTAATGCTTACAACCTGTGAGGTTCACAGTAATGAGATTTTATAATTTCCCTCTAAAACCGGGTCCCTCTGTGTATGCGTATGTGTGTGCGTGTTTGGGACTTTAAAGCTGTGTAATTCATTATGCTTTGTCAGTGGATCGCTCAATGTATTGAATGTATTCTCTCTAAACTAACTGACTAGTATGGCAGAGACAGGCTGAATTACGCCAATAGGCCTCAGGATAGGAAGTTGGACTTGATTTACTACTCTGAATGCTGAGCTGAATCAATGTCCCAGCCCCACAAAACCCAAGCATTCCTCCACTCAAATCATTGTTATAGCCCAGAAAAGGGAGATTATGCAGCCCTAATGGGTTTCACCCGCACAGCGTGTTTTTGTCAGTCTGAAATCATATTTAAAGCCTGACCTCTCTCTTGGTCTATTTGACAAATGTCAAAATGAGACGGATCTGATGCGTTTGACTTGGAAATTGAAAATTCTCTGGAAAAAAATTAAATGGATGTTTTTTTTGTCCATGCAATGAAACAGGTTTGGAACTACATGAGGGGGAGTAAAGGATGACAGGGTCCCTTTAATTATTGGACACAGCCATATTCCCACCTAACCTTGTAGCCCTGGCCTCTAACTTAGTGAATGTTATTTTTTTCCTTCATTCGTTTGTTTGTTTGACACTTTCGCAGTAGTTGCCTGGGTATGTAGATGAGAAGTGTTGTGAATGTGTGTTCTGTTAAGAGAGAGCGAGTCTGCTTCCCTTCCCATGAGTGGAGATGTCATTTATCCCGATCAACCAAGAAGGGAGCCACGATTATATTTCCACAACTACTACTGCATTCATTTGCAAATCGCCCTGGTCCTGTTTCTGTCTCTCCCTCTCTCTCTCTCTCTTTCATCCCTGAAATACTTCTAATTTGTAATGAGAGCTAAGAGAGGCAAACATTTGGCTTTATTCCTGAGTAGCCGCTCCAATTCACCCCCTCTTTCCCGCTCGCTTTCCCTGGTTTTTATTTCTAATTCTTATTGAATCTTTATCTGCTCTTCTCTTTCATTGTTTATGTGACCTGCACGACCACTTATCTGCAGAGGGCAGAGTGCATCGGTCTGCACAAAACGATCACATTTACTAGTATCGCTGACACACCGGGGTGGTTTTGCAGCAATATTCCCACAATGCTAATCTGATCAGCTCTGACAGCCAGAGATGCGGGCCAGACTCGAGAGGATGCTGAATACTCACAGCGGCGTTGTGTTTTCTGAAGCATCGATTCAGCACTCGATACGGCTGATGAATCACACACCAGCCGACTGGACTGCCCCAGTAGACAAAACTCCAACCCTGAAATGAGAACACCGTAATGCCTTTAAACACGTTATGTTTAGAATAAATTCGTCTCATAGTCTAAACCGAGAGGGTTCACAGATACAGGAATTTCACAATGAGGTCAGAATATTTTAGAGTACAGTCAAAAGTAATTACGAACCGATACTGACACACAAACTCTGCGTCTCAGCGGAGCAACGCATTCACAGCTCTAACCTTTAGTCTGGGCTATTAGAACTGATCCATGTGGTAATTTTCTCTTTAATGAGCACCAGGCTCATTTTATCCATTGATTATGCAGAGCTAATATGTAACAGTGCGAATCGATGGAAAGTTCATTCACAATTTACCCATCACACAGCAAAACTAATTAGTTCTCGTATGCTATATTAATATATATTAGCTTAACAAGAGCAGGAAAAAAATCTGGCATGAATGTATACAGACTATGCAAAAGCCTCCAGTTTATGGGATGCAGAGTTGTGTGCGCCGTCAGCGTGTTAGTGAAATCAGGTGTTAGGCTTCTTCTTAAGGAATGTTAATTTCAGGAATGAGTTTGTGATCGAGAGAAAGAGAGGCATAAAGAAAGACGGAGAGAGCGAGAACAAAACATATGCTGGATGTGTTTGTTCCTGACCTCTTTATAAGGATACAGCATGGATAAGCTTTCAGAATTACTTTGGATCAACCCTGCACCATATGGACCTCTATCTTCTGCGCATTCAGATATGTCCATTACTATGATACCCAGCTCTTTATTGCCTCTTTCAGTCTTTTGTGTTCTTCACAGTGATTAACTACATTAAGTATGATGCTACAGTTAACTTACTTTACTTTTAACAACAACAATATTAATAATAATAATCTGTGTAAGATAATAGAAAAGCTGAACACTATTGCAGTTGACAGGTCCATCACAGGTCTAAAACACAAAGACACAGACATTTAAACTCAATGTACATGCCATTTAGTGTCTTCAGTTCACTGCATGTCATTGGTTTTTGGGAGAAACTGGAACATGTAATAATAATAATTATAATAAAATGTATTATTGTTATAATTAAATTATCAGGTTATAATCTCTTTCTTTTTGTCTTTCACAGTAATTAACTGTATCAAGTATAATACTACAATACATTTTCTTTTATTTTAATGATAACATCAATTGAATTGTAATAATATTACCTATTATGATTTCTTAATGACGAATTTATAATGTCTCTCTTTTTGTTCTTCACAGTAACTACCTATATCGAGTATTGTTACGTGCAGTGTAAGGAGATGGAGGTCGCAGGAGGCACGGAGTATCAAAAATAGTCTTTTTATGAATAAACTCATGAACATATAAACACAGAAAGAGGACAGAAAGTAACGTTAAGGATTCACGAGGGAACTTATGAACAGGGACATTAAATACAAGACATAACGAGTGGATAACTAAAGACACCTGGGAATTAATCCACTAATAATCACAAACAACAGGAACTACCAAATAAGGGCCAAACAGGAAACGAAACCAAAACAGGAAGACATGAAAAACAAACCTAAACAGACAGCAAAGTGACAAGTATAATAATACAACAAGCTTTCTTTTATTTTAATGATAACATCAACTGAATAGTAATAATAATATTATCTATTATAATTTTTACGACTAATTTATAATCTGTCTTTTTTTTTGTTCTTAACTATTCTTCACTTACTTATAACAATAAAATCTCCTTAATACTACTACTAATATTCATAATTTTGTTTTGTTCTGCTATTAACTTTTTTTAAACAACCAAACAAAGCATTTCAAAAGTAAACAGCTTTTTTATCAAACTCTCCTCTGGCACTGATTAGTATTGGTCAGTTTATATAGTGTGCACTTCTAAATAAATGAAAAATTGAACCAGAGTAGAAAAAAAGAAAAGTTTTATAACAAAACAAAGTGAGCAATGTGTGAAATTGGGATATTTGTCTTTGTGTGCTGTTACTTATTTTTTCCTTGTGTGGGGACCCAGCAAGTGTGTGTTGGGACGTCAAGTCTTTGCTGTAATTACAGAGCAAGAGCAATTACAAGAGACAGAACGAGAGTAGAGAGCGAGAGAGAGAGCTAAATCTGTATATTATAAGCATGAATTGCTCCTCCTGATGTTACCTGGGCTTCCAGTGGTGAGAAGTGCAAATAATCCCATCAAAGAGAACAATGGCTCTCCACCTGCTGACATCCCTCCTCCTCTAGCCAATTACACACAGCTAAACATGTCCCCCTCAGCTCGCTCCTTCTCAAACCCAGAGAGTCTCCTGCAGTCTCTCTCTCTCTCTCTCTCTCTCTCTCGTGCACATGCAACTCTGTCATATTTTCTCTCTCTTACTGAAATGTTGAGTTTTCTTCTTGTGGTGCTTGCTTACCCACGTTGTGAGGATGTGTTGAGGTGTGTGTGAGTTTGAGTGTGGACACAAAAATAAATTTGCCTGTTTGTTTGATTTTCATATTGCTCTGATAGAGTGGCTCATTATCCTGGACGTGGGCTGTTGCTGTGGTAATGAGCTGACCTTCAGGAGCGGAGGTTAAGCTCTTTTGCAGTTGAGTTGTCAACACAGCAGGTCCATTGTGTCTGGGGTGGCAACCACAGAACGTCACAGTGTGTGTGTGTGTATGTGTGTATCAGTGTCAGGGGCTACATGTTTTATTTGTTGTGATTCACAGGCTATAGTGTCACTTATAGTGTCACCAAGTGTTTCTTAAATGTTTGTGTGTGTGTGTGTGTGTGTGTGTGTGTGTGTGTGTACTGTACACACACACACAAAGTCAACATTTGAAGTGGATCAAAACCTTTCATCAAAGTTGCTCTAAAACCTGTGTTCTTGTTAACTACTATCTCTCTCTCTTTCTCTCTCTCTCTCTGGAGGTGAATGTGGATCAAAATGTACTTGCTGTATTTTCAAGCATGGTTCAATCTAGAATACTGATTGATTTTAATTATTATAAATATATGGATAATCTTACTGTTTTTGAGAATATTTGGTGTTGTTACGAGGCCCTGTGTTGTATATCTGAAGGTGATGTGGTTTTTACACACATACTGTGAGCTGGGTTTATTTTACTTTTTTAATTCAAAATATAATTCATTAACCTAAATATAGGCTAAATGTACAACATAACTACAATGTGTGGCATTAATATAGAATACGTAGTGACAGGTGTGTTTATCTGCATTTTAAAAGTGGCTTATCAAATCAGATTTTATAGTCTGAACTAGCCATTTGACAATTAACTGTTTGTTGGCTACTTCTTGTTTTTTTTTTTCATGGTAAAAGCTCTTCTCATTCACAAAGATTTTCTCCACAAAAGTCTGGATAGCAAAATTCTTTGTGTGTGTGAGAGATGTCTAGACCATGACACCGTTTCCCCCTCCTCAGACTATAGTAAAAAGCTTCATTTAGGGGTGGGATAAGAATAGGGTCGTGTGACTGCCCTCATTAGACTTATGGGAAAAGTCTGAGTTTGTGTGTGTGTGTGTGTAAGAGGATTTTAATCATATTTTCTAAAGGTGTTTTCACTTAGACCTCTGTCACCTCTCACTCTTAGCAGTGCAACATTCATCATCTTGATTAATTATTTTACATTTCTAAGATCTTTTTCTGTACTAGATAAGATATAAGATTTATTAGATTCGTTTACAACAGATGTCTGTGCCTCAACTTGTGTGTCTTCATAAGTTTGTTAGGCTGCTGGCCAAGTTTAGGCTTGTTTTTACAGAGTCTGTTTCCTCTGCTTATGTTTGAAGTCTTGTCTTCACTGTCAGCTCCCTTCCTTACAAACACTCATACCTGTGTCACACTCCTGTCAAGCCATGAAATGTGCAATTAACAAGAGACATTACAGTCTATAAGACACACCCACAGGAGTTGATTGATGTCTTTGATAAGTTTTACATATTTAAAGGCATAAGTCCCTCAGATTGAAAATTCTATCATCATTATTTTTTTTCACCCTCTTGTCGCTCCCAGCCTGTGTGACTTTCTTCCTGCTGCACAAGAGCAAGAAAAAACTGTGACCAGTGACTTCCATTGTGTGGACATAGAAACACTTAAAATATCTTATAGAAAGTAAGTCATACAGGTTGAAACGTCTGAGGCTGATTAAGTTAAATGTCTTTTTTTCTATTCTTTTTGGATGAACTATCCTTTTAACTACTGAATCTGCCTAAATATAGACAATTGTTAGTTGCATGTGCATTTCCACTTTAAAGCCCATTTTATTTTCATTTATTTTGAATAGCTGAAAATTATGTTTTAGACAATCACAGGTAGATTTGGCCACAAGGGGCTGGATGAGTATATCTTCTTTCTTTTTATGTTCAACAGACAGAAATCCCATTAGGTTTGGGACGACTTGAGGGTGAGTAAATAAAAGGGAAAGGGAAAGGACGTGACATGTGGCCAGGTATGGTTTCCCATACAAGGAATTTGTGCTCTGCATTTAACCCATCCAAGTGA
>JAUCMU010000125.1:15891486-15958224 GCA_032275025.1 Enteromius treurensis
ATTCTGGGAACCAGAAACCTTCATTGACCTTTTTCAGTTTTTTTCCTTCGGATTTTGGTTCCCAGAATGCTTTGCATTAGGCTGTTATTTTAGTTTTATTCTGTAAAGATAAAGACTTGTTAATGTTTAATGTTCAATTAACTTTGAATAAACTGTTGTCAGTAAATAACATAAATTTAAATCTACAATAAGTTACTGGCAAACAGCTGCCAGTAATACTGTATTTTCTACAGATTTTTTTAGCAGTGTGGTTATTTTTGTCAAAGAAAAGTTATTTTAAGAATTGTTCACTGAAAGGTTTATTTGGGATCCAAAAAAAAAATTAATTTAGAAACTTCAATTTTTTTTGAGAGTGTGACATTCAATTTATAAACAGCAATTCATGCATTACGTATCATAAACTAAGCTCTAAAGCATTTATTCACCTAGATTCATGCTAATTTATAAATAAATAAATCTATAAATGACTTGTACATTATAAACTATTAATTTACTTTTTTACATCAGTATAGTCTGAATTAAAAAAGTGTTAATGATATATTAATGTACCTCAAAATCAGTCATAAAGGTCAGTTGTTGTTTTTTTAAATGAGATTTATGCATCATGTAAAAAGCTTAATAAATACGTTTTCCATTGATGTATGGTTTGTTAGAACGATGTTTGGTCAAATTACAACTATTTTCCAGCAATGCATATTAATTAAAATAAATATGTAGGAATACACCTATTTACAGTAGGAAAATTAATAAAATATCTTCGTGCTTAATTTCCTGACACGTTTTGGCCTTAATGAGAAATGATTAATATTTTGCTAGAAATATACATGTGCAACTTTTGGTAAATGTAGAAATTGATGAAAATCTAGATTGCGAAATGCTGCAAAAGTACTGTTTATTATTAGTGCATAAAGCCTGCTATATTAACGAATGTTAACAAATTAAACAGTTACTATAAAGCTCTAATCAGAGCTTCTTAAATTCATACACGCACACGCCACATTACCCACTTAACACTCCTCCACCACCCACTCACACTCCCTGGAGCCTCTCCCAGAGTTTGCCCCCAGAGGCTGATGTCTGGCCCCAGTACGGTGCTCCTTAGCCAGGCTTGGCTCTTAACGCCACTCCCTGGCTGCAGCGGCAGGATGGTGCGCGGACGCCAGCGAAGCGGCAGCAGCCAGCCGGGCCCGTGTGATCCCAGTAATTGATGCCTTGCTCTGGGGATATATTTAATCACTACTACAAGCCTCTCAGAGGAAGAAATGGCTTTGTAGAGACTCGCTGACTATGCCGAACCAACACGCGGGAATCAAAACTATGAAAAAGGGTGGAGGTACAGGCTACACCTTCCTACTGCAAGCACAGTCTGCCACACACACATACACTCAGACCCAAACAACTCCCGCATACCCACACATTGTACACACACACACACACACAGACAAATTCAAGCCAAAAAATCTGATTCCAGCTGCCCTAAAGCGGCCAGTTTTAGAGGCCTGTAATTATTAGCGCTTTAGATGTGGCTGGGTCGAGAAAAGCAGTAAATGAAGAGGAGAGGGGGTGCCAGCCCTAAAGCTGTGAGAAAACTGAAAACAAATGATCAAGCTCTCCTCACTCCCCCTCACCCCCCACATACTACATGTGGAAACATGTGCGGATGGAAGCGTGTGTGAATAATACGAGGACGATTGGAAGTCCTGGTCATTTCTGGGCGGATAAATTGACAGCTTTAGGGTGCATCGTTGTCTCAGGAGCTCAGAGACAAATTGCCAGCAGTGCAGGAGAGAGTTAGAGGAAGTGAGACGGTAGGACAGGTGCATTGGGATGTTACAGACACTGACACAGAGATAATTAGAAGAAGCTGTGAGCATATTTATACACTTTGAACAGTGATGTATTCAGGTTTGAAGGTGAAATTATCTCTATTACGTGTCTGTGTGTGAGAGAGAGAGCAAGAGGAAGAGTTTATGAGTGTGTGAGTCCATGTCCGGATGACAGTACCTGGACTAACACTAGTATGTGTGTCTGTTGTTCACTGTCTGGCCTGCCTGTCTGTAATCAAGTCTTTTAATGGTTCCAGCCAGTAATTGCACTGTATAGCCCCAAGATAGCAATCAAAGGACTCAAAGATGCTGGATTCTTCTCTCTCTCTCTCTCCTTCTCTCCATGTCTATCGTTCTGCCTCTCAATTTTTCGACGTAATTTTTTTGCAGACCATGAAACAAAAGCATCTTGGCATCTGTTTCTTAGTGTTTGAGGGTAAAAAAATCAATTCAAACTGAGCTAATGGCAAAATGGATATTTCTTTGAAGACTGGCCTGGCCCTCGACCCCTCCCTCTATCTTCTGAGCATTGTTTTCCTCTTATCTTTTCCCCATTACTAGCCCACACTAATGGCCCTTTTAAGTCTGTGACCATCTGCATTTGCTAAAAAATGATGTCCTCTTCATCTTGAGTTAAACATAGCCACTTTAAGGTTAAGTCATAGGTTTGTTACGCTGCACACTTTGTAAGTGGTGTGTAATTATTAAGTGCCCATACTCACAGGTAACAGCATTCGCACTGCCACTTTATAGTTTATAGCATTGAAAAAGCACAGGTGAAAATAGTTTTTAAATGGTTTTGAAGTTTCTTATGCTCACCAAGGCTGAATTTAGGTGCATTAGGACAATTTTGCCTTTGAGATGAATGTAGCCTATATTAAAATGCAGTGAAAACAATGTTTATATAATTCAAAACAAGTGTTCCTTGGTTAATATATTTCTCATCAATGTATAGTGTTTTTGTGGAAAATTTTCTTTATTGGAGAAAGTTCAAGAGGACAGCATTTATGGTTTCTTTTTGATCATTTCAATGCATCTTTGCTGAATAAAAGTACTAATTTCTTTCAGAGGATAAATATAAATTAAAAAAATAAAAATAAAAATAAACCGTAATCCCAAATGTTTGGTAGTGTATTTATAACAATTTGTAATGCCCACTAAATTTCCGATATAGGAAATACTTACGTAAGCCTGTTTCTGTTCTGGTGTGAAAAAATATTGTTGTTCGAATGCAAAACTGTTTTGTCAAAGAAATGTCATTTTATATAGAAAAAGGTTGCTAATCTAATCTTGTAATGATTAGCATGCTCGCTTGTTCAGTTGATGCAGTTTACAACAACATCTCCACAAAATCTCCTTTAACTGTAACTCCACAATACCTCAGTGAAAATAAACAACATACTGTAGAAGGACACCTGCAGATCAGCAGATGTTCCATTTGTTATCACTCCATTCCTGCTCTTCTTTCTAAGGCCTATCTAGACGCTTCTGCAATTAACTGTACATTAAAGCTTAAATGAATTAAAGAGATATTAATAGTGTATTTTTGTTTATTTGTTTGAGCAGTTTAATTGAAGAAAAATCCTCCAGGATTCTGCACATTCTTTGGTTTCACAGAATTTCTGCATATTTGAACCCTTTCTAGTCCTGACTATAATTCTGAGATCAATTTCTGCACACACACACACAATATGACTCAAAACGTTTTATTACGAAAGTTTGAAATTTCCACCAATGCTCAAGAAAGCAACACGATGCAGTAAGTTTGGTGGGATGATTTTATCAGTTGTACTTATTTTGTCCTCTGAGGATATCTGAAGGGCTGTGGTAAATAAAAAACATAATGTATATGATCTTCGAACAAAATAATTGCAATCTGTGGAAAGTCTTAATACATTAAGTAAAAAATGTTTTAATAACATTCTCAAAATCATACAGCCATGCAGGGCTCAAATATGTATATGATGCAGAAACCGAAGAATAATTTCAGAAGGTTTAACTAAGAAGCTATACAGGAATCTGGCGTATGCAATATTGGGAATCAATCATGTGTTTTAAACTGGATAATAAAAAAATTTAAAAAAGTCAGATTTTACGTTGTCTTGTAGACTATGTGTTACTATATGTTTTGTAAAGTAGATTGTTTGAAGACTACAAAAAGTTTAACAATCAGTTTTATTTTGTTGAAATATGAGATGTACTTAATTGTGTGATTGCAGATACACTCCATATAGCAGACTGTCTGGTTCCTGTTTTTTGTAATTTTTTCTGCAGAATCACAAATACTAATCACAAAATAAATGATTCAAAGTGGTGTTACATTCATTACTCCCAAAAGCTGCTTGTAATTTTAAAGAATGAGTGTTCAAGGTTTATTGTCACATGATTGAGTTCCATCCTCAGACATTTATAAACAGCATAGATACTTCTGAGAAACAGAAAGGAGTCAGTGTGTGCTTAATGTTTGTGGATTGTTTTGAAGTGTGCGAGTGCAGATTGATCCAGAGAGAGGTTGCAGTCTTGTTTTGTAAGGCCTGTGTGTGTGTGTGCGTTTGTCCATTACAGCGCAGCTGGTCGCTCTCTTTTTTTGCCCTGCACAAAATAATCACCACAGTCAGGTTAACACGACCCATGGAAAATGAAACACAGTGCAAATGAGAACACTTGTACTCTTTGCAGCGCTCTCGTCTCATCTCCTTTCCTAGGAGTTTCACTTTAGTGGTTCAAGGGAAAGTGGGGGCATTCAGGAATATTTCAGTCACGTACATCGGATGCAGGAAACTGCCATTCTAAACCTTTTTCTTCTCACATATTTGTGATAGACAGCGCAGGTCACAATGTCACTCACAGCAAGTTACTACGTCTTCTGGGGAAAAAAATGATGCCTTTGTTATTAGGGATTATTAGAAGCAATTGTTCATGTTCATGTTTTTCCAAGGTCAAATGAGAAAAATATAAGACTAGAACATTTTACTTTTAATATACTTCCCAAAATATGGAAAGTGAGTGTTGATCATTAACCTCAGAAAGTCAATTAGAATATTATTTATGGTAACACTTTATTTTAAGGTATCTTTGTTACACGTTACATGTACTTACTATTAATAAATAAAGAATAATTGCATGTATGTCTCCCTAAACCAAACCATAATCCTAACCCTAACCACATAGTAAGTACATAGTTAATATTACTCAATACTTAAATGTATTACACTGCAACACCTTCAAATAAAGATTATTTATTTATTAAAAATGGTCTGTAATTTTGTAATCATGTTATACAATTTTGAAACCCTGATTTGTGTTATTTAATTATTTTAGCAACAAATTACAAACAACTTAATTATTTCAATTTATTAATAGTTATCAAACATTAAAAGTGTACAAACAAAAGTGTAATACAAATAAACATAATTAAATAATAATTATATCAAATAAATAAAGGTAGATCTGGAAGATATTTCAGTAACTGCATTATGTGGGACACAGTTAAACACTGTTTTGGTCATTAAAATGAATTAAATGTTTTTCCTACAGTAAAAAAATAATAATAATGTAATAATCTTTTAAATTAAATCAAATGTAATTATCTTGATTATCTGTTATTTTTACTCAATGCTAAAATGGGTTTTAAGTCTGGCTACTCAGAGGTCAGTGCCCCCAATGACAGCCCCCAAAATCCACCTGTTGCTTCTCTTCTCTTATTCTTTATAAAAAAAACTTTTATCGGGTTAATATAATCTCTCTGTCTCGTTCCAACTTTCCTCTCAAATTTATGAGGACAGGGGTTGCAAGTTGTAATAATATTTTGGTTGTTTCATGGAAAAGCCTGTGATGAATGCATAGGAGAGTTCAGACATTGAGATTCTGAGCATGATACTGGCACCAAACAGCTTTATATGGCCAAGGGCCATTCGCAAAGGATGGAGAGGAATAATCGGAGGGAGAAAGCCGGGGGAAGTGGAGAAGAGGATCTAAAGGACAAGGGCTTTATTTAGACTGGCATTTTTGTGGTATTTAACATTCAAAAGAGACAGAGCAGAAAAACAACGTCATCAACAGCAAACAGAAAAATAAGTATTGTAGATGTCAAAGTCCGGCATCTATTCACTTTTATGTATTTCTCATCTGAAAGGTGTTTAAATCATGTCCAGCTCCTCAAGAACACCTTGGGCCCTCTAATGACTCCAGACATCTCGTTCTATCTCTTCCTCTCTTTCATTTTCCTCTCAGTGCCTCGGAGGCTGTGTGCTGGTTCCTGTAGTATTAAGGCATGCAGACACCCATTACTAAATTGTATAGTGTCATTTCCACCAGGGCTTATGATTAGAGGAAAGAGGGTCTTCGTGCGTCAGATAACATCAGGCAGGAGAGACAAGGGTGAGACCCCTGCCTGAAGGGGCTCTGTGTGTGTGTGTGTGTGTGTGTGTGTGTGTGCGCGCCCTGGGTGTGAATCCCAAAACAAAGTACCAAGTATCTGCTTTCAATGTGAACATCCTCTGTGATAAGATCAGAGCGAGGGGCGTGCTGGTCTTGTTGTGGGGGTAAATGTTTTACCTGTGTGGTTTTGTAAAGAGCAGGATCTGCAGACGATATCTGCGATTTACAGGGTTACGTGCTGATAGAGACACAAAAGACCAGCCTGGGTCATGGAGAGCAGTGATTTTAGCCACCCAGCAAGGGACATATCACACATACACATGCATGCGCACACGGATCAGTCCTTTCAATACGCTGCTGACTGCAACATCAATTAGCAGAGGAGTGTGATAGTGTGATTGTGTGTGGTGGTGGTGGTGGTGTTGGGGGGGGGATTTATAAGGGACAATGAGAAGGACATGGAGGAGGGTGGGAGAGAGATAAGTTTGTAGGGTATTGTCTCATGACAGAGACCTGGATAAATGCCTTGTCTTTCGGTTAATGGAATGAAAGGCAGAATTATTCATTTGTTTCTCATATGTAGCCAAGACAGCTGGAGAACAATGGAATACAAGGCCCCTTTCTGCACCGCTGCCAAGCTACTGTACAGCACAGCTAAATACAGCTCAATCAATCACTCTGTGATAAGCCTGAATGCAGCCGGAATTTATACACATAATATAAATGTATACTGTTCAAGAGTTTGGGGTCAGTATTCATTTTTAATTTTTTTCAGCAAGTACATATTAAATGACAAATGTTTTCGATATTGATGAATATAATAATAATAAAAACTGTTTTGAGCATCAAATCAGCATATTTGATTAATGTCCAGAATCATGTGACACTGAAAACTGGAGTGATCGGAGTAATACTTTACAATAAAGTTACATTAATTAACATTAACTAACTGTATTGTGTATTTTTATTAACTTATATTGACAAAGCTTAATAAATATTCTAACAGTGCATTCCTAATTGCTATTGTTTGTAACTGCAATAAATCTAGCTGACAAAGAGAAACTTGTAAAATGTTATAGGCAAGGCAAGTTTATTTATATAGCAATTTAATTTTACATAAAGTTAAGTAAAAAACAAATTTTCATCACAACAAAAGGAATTAAAAATTAATACATTGATATAAAAAAATGATTACAAATTAATAAAAAAAAAAAAAAATATATATATATGTATTTATAGATAGATAGATATAAATTACAGACCACAAACTTTTAAATGGTTTTATTTTATTTTTGCTTTGTATTTTTGTTTTCTTTTTTTGTTTGTTTTTGTAAATCTGTTATACTAAATAGTGATGCTGGTTAACAAACAACATCATAAAATCTTCCCTTTAAAAACAAACTCCACATCTGGTGGTATTTTGTTATCAGTTTCAAATAATCTTGTCTATAAAATTAAACTCAACATCTTTTTAAAAACACCTCTGTAAAACATGTTTACACAAGGGATTATCAGGCCAAATACCACCAAAACATTTACAGGGATGTCAGGAATCACAATAGGATTTTCTGGTCTTTAACGGGTATGTGGAACAGCTACGTATGTTTTCTGTTTTTAAGAGGATGAGTTTAATTTAGCTCTGCAATAATTATTTTGAAACAAGCCCGGCTGTGTTCCTAATCTCAGGCTTCAATCTGTACATATATAGTCAGATTAAATGCATTGCATCTTCCATCTGTTTTTTTCTTCTTCTTTCTGCATGTGCAAAAATACACATTTTCTTCAGAAGAGTATGTGCATGTGAATCTCGTGTTTTTAGTAGATCATCAGAGATTAATCCTGAAGTCTCTCTGGCACACTCAGGAGGGGGGCACTTTTCGACGGACACTGAAATGCAACATTTCTAAAGTTTCCAAAGGCACGCACACTTAAATACACTCATGCGAATAAACATACATACATTGCTCTCATTACAGTGCCATTGACTTTATGTGCAATCAGCTTGTATATTGCTTGGATGCGTTCTAAAAACCGCAGCAGTGAATTAAGGGTTCAAATTGACAGAAGGATTAATCAAACGGATGATAAAACGAATGACATCATCACATTCCCGGACTGATCCAACCAGAACGCTATGTCAGACAAAACAAACTCTCCCTCTCTTTCTCACTAACTACGTTTAGTTTTATGTGTGTTCTTAATTGTAGGTGTCCTTGTAGCTTTGATTGTTCTCTGGGCATTTGTTGTCTCTTTAGGTGACCACATCAGAGAGCTTTTTTAAAAGCCCTTATGCCCACTCATCTCTCCACTCACTTACTCGCTCACCTGTATTAAACACTAAGGAGGAGCCAAGAGGACGAGACCAACGCTGTTTGCAGGTCACCAAGGATCAAAGAGGCTTGTCAAAGTGCTTTTAAACATCTCAAATTTTTAGACTGCTTTTAAAAGAACAGTGAGGACCCCTAGGTTTGAAACTCTGATTGCAAAGTATGCCGTCCATAAAAGCTCACTTCTCATGATTCAGGTACACAATGCTGTCCAGACTTGCAGCTATAAAATACAGAATCTGATCATGCCCTTGTTTTTCAGAAGCACTTAGTTGCACAAATGTTGTGCTTAATTTTTATGATGTTTCCCAAAAGCTTCGCTCTCAATCTTGCTTTCGCTCTCACTCTCTCTCCTTGTATCTTTTTTACTTTATAAATATATATAATATATATATATATTATGTATTTGTGTTATGATGCTTTGTCTCTATTTTTAGGGTGACCTTTTAACATTCTGCCTGTTTTGGTTAATTCTGGCACATTTTACAGTTCTGTTGATTAATGTACATTGCCCCTGTAAACAAATAAACTAAACTAAACTAAACTTTGTTGTCTGTAGTATGCTAAAACATCTGTATGTAATTGAGAACTTGCCTATAGTGTGATCTGGTAATGATGTTCTGTTTATAAGTTTAATTTAATAAGGCAAATAATGTTCTGTTATAGGCAACAGCTGAGAAAATAATGTCTAAATAATTGTAAGGCAATTATGATTAAAATTACTTTTAAACTAAGCAGCTTTCTGTTGGACATTGCCGAGAATTTGCATACATGAGTAATATCTAAATGGGAACATTTTCTATTTTAAAATAAAACCGTTATGTTAAATTGTGATATTTTTCAGTGGGCTATTACTGCATTGTTGATAAGCAATATTATTCAAAGATCATACAATCCTCATCAAAAGTGACATTAAAACACATTTTTTTTATTTATATTATATTAATATTATATTTATATTATATTAATTAATGGTACTCTAAATGTTAAATAAATTGATTTTAAAATGTATTCGTTTTTTACTAGGTAAAAAGTAACGTGATATCAGAGAGCATGAAATTAAAAAAATACTGATTACACAAAATGTTCCTATTTTAATTTTAAGTTGATTACAATCAAATTGGCAAAAAAAACAAAACTCCATAGTCTATTGTCAATACCATAGTGATAATCAAACTTAAACCAAAGTTACTTTCAAAATAAATAGCTTTCTTTTAGTCAATTTGGAAAATTTGGGTGACTAACTTTAGAAACTTCAAGCATCTCACACGTGTGCAGAGTCCTACTGAAATGACTGAATTTCTTCTGTGAATTGTAACAGAGAAAGAATGACAGTAAATGTGGTTGCAAGTGTAATTTGTAATTTGCAAAGTTATTGGGAAACCCATCACTGCTGAAATAATACATAGCCAGGATGCTACTGTGTTGTAATACACTGTACATGTGTATACTTATTTGGTACAGATTCCCTATAAATGAGTCAAATCACTGGGCGTCAAGCTTTTCAAGTGCAGGTATGTTTCATATTGAGTCTGAGGAGGTGAATCTGGAGCAGATGTGTGTTGTTGTTGTTTTTTTAGCTTCATTCTGTTCTGACTGTCGGACTGAAATCCACCAGTGAGCTTCAGGGATGAATAGGTTTCTAGCTAACTGTGGTGCTTCATGACCAGTGTAAATATTTTTGAAAACTCCAAATTAAATATGATAAGTTAAACATACTACTATATTTACTAAAAAATTATATCTTCATTGGCTGGTTAAATACAGAGAAGAGGAATCTAGTGAGGAGAAAAAGCTTCACAACAGCACATGTTAAAATGTGTTAACAGAGACTTAGCAACTGTCAGCAAGTGCTAAAGCGTCTTACCCCTGTCTGCCTGACCTCGGCCTGTCTGTCTGGCTGTTTCACACTCAATTTTATTTTATTTGTAACTCTAATACTAAACATAAGTCATAAATCTGCTCTGTTCCCGCAGTAGTTTACTCTGTAAGCTGCTTGCTTTTGCTCCTGTTTTTAATGAGTGTAGCAAATCAGATATGTGCAATTGGCAATGCATCCTGTCCCCTCATACAGCAAGCTATTGTGTGTCGACGGGACACAAGACTAAGAGAGGTTTGTAGAGTTTATGTCAGTGATTTATGTCGTATAAAGTTACACATTGTATCTGACATTGTGTAAGCATGCTATAGCTTAGATTCTCATGTGTGTTTATGTGGCATGTGTATTTGCATTTGCGTGTATATTTATGTTTCATTATGGGCCCAAACAGATTGACTCTATCCGTGATGAGTGTGTAAGTAGTCTCGTGCTGCAAGCAGCTGTTGTGTTATAAAGCTTTTCTACTTTGACAGGCATAAATAGTGTGTGCCATTGGCTGCTGGGGTTTGGGAGGAATGTTGTACTTCTGTTTGTGAGATTAAACTCATTGTAGGTGCTTTTTACAATTTAATTGTATTAACAAATGATTGGTTCATTTGGATATTTGTTTAAAAAAAAAAAAAAAAGATGTGCATTTTTTAAAGATTTTCCTTTTTTGATGGTAGATTTTTTTTATGCGGTCATGCTGACACCAATTCAGACGCGCGCTAGGACTGTGTGGAGTAAAATCATCCTTTCCACTTTATGAAGCAAGACATAAATTTCACTTCCATTTCAAAACAACAGGAAGATAATACGCTTATATTTTGCACCACATTCGCATGCATGCATACTTTACCAAAAGGAAATGGTCGTTAAAAGCTGTCAAAATTGACCATGAAATATGTTGCCATATTTTGTACCTTTCCACAGTTGCATGATGGCAAAAGATGAGATATTTCATAAGTACAGTTATGACACATCCTCTTGACTTGTGTAAGGCTTACATTATTATTTGCTGCTTAGAGTCCTGTGTTAATCTGTAGACATTATCAGCAAATAATATAATAAAACTTACACACACCTTGAATATAACTTAAAATGTAAGTTAATTTAATTATATTTAATTATATATTCTTATATTTAATTATGAATGTATGCATTTATTTAAATTTGCTTTAATGTTGTAAAATGGTTTTACAAAAAAATAATAAACGGAGGATTTATGCGAAGACATTTCTTTCTTTCTTAATTAATTTAGATTAATCACATCCAAAATCAAATACAAAAAAAACATTTACATGATATATGTGTGTGTGCTATGTATATTTAAATACCAACTCATGCATGTTTATATTTAAGAGAAATAATATATATATATATATATATATATATATATACATATGTGTGTGTGTGTGTGTGTGTGTGTGTGTGTGTGTGTGTGTGTACATAACAAACACAGTACACATAAATATATAATGTAAAAAAACTTTATTTTGGATGTGACTAAACAATCTTGTCTAGTGTATCTATCTATCCATCTATATCTGTGTCTTTTTAAGAGGAAGTGAGCTGTGGGACAGACCGCATGGAAGAAAATCAAAACTCCCTCAGGTAAGCTACTTACCCTGTCTCAAGAGCCTCTTACACAAATCTCCATAAGGATGAGAGAGAGGCAGAGGGGGATCATATCTCATCAGCATGTGCTTCTTGGTGTGTCTTGTTATCACTGAGCGCTGATTCTGCGTGACGATGTTAAACAGCATGATCACTGACCCAACACTACTGTAGGGATCAAAATGTCAGCTTGTGTATGCGGTCGCGGTAATTGTGCAGCTGCCCTCAAAGGCAGAGAGAGAGAGAGAGAGAGAGAGAGAGACAAATACAACAGTTCAGGCTCCACATCACCATTCACAAGAGCATTGCACACACAGTTTTTCACCAGGACTTCTCACTCACAGGTAACTTTTTGCATGCATCTGTGGATGGATGAATTGGAAAAGTATAAACAAATGAAGCGAAAAACAGACAAAAGAATGAGAGAGGAAAGGAATGATGGGCCTTCTCCACACAGAGAGGTGCTTTGATAGAGGAGCATCTCTGTGCTGAAACACTTTGCTCTCTTTCTCTTTCTCTTTCTCTTTCTCTCTCTCTCTCTCTCTCTCTCTCTCTCTCGCTCACACTCTCTCTGTCACTTAAAGAATGCTCTCCAGTGCTGGATTAATTAAACTCTAAACATTAAATATTGATTGATGCATTATCAGCGCCTCCCAGTCGCTTCCGCCCAGATTGATTTCCGACGTGATTTATTGTCATATTTGTAGAGTCATTTCACTTGATAACAAAGAGGAATTGCTGCTCACAACCTCAGACTACCCCCCGTTTCTACTTCCTCTACACCCCCCAAACCACCATCCTCTCTACTCACTTTTCCCTCTCTCTCTCTCTCTCTCTCTCTCTCTCTCTCTCTCTCTCCATTTGTTAGGTGTAAGATATGTCTGCACACAGCCTGTGTATATTATCATTATTCAAATTGAAATGATAAAACAGCCCATGACTGATGTTTTTCCTCTTTGTCCTGCTTGCCTATCATCACGCACTGAAATGAATCCACAGAGAAAAGGGCTGGTTAAACCAGCAGCTATAATTCATGGACAGAATATTCACCTTTTATTCTGAGAGGTTTTGTTGTTATTAGATTAAAGTAAGAAAAGTAAGAAAAGTTTGGACTAAATTTGAATGCGATGTGATGAATGAAGGATATTATATCAGAACGATCTCAACTGATGCTCACATGATGAGTGGGCCTTTGTTTTATGAGCATTTGAATGATCAAATCACAATTTAAATATCATTAGCTCATAATGTTTCTCTTTTCTCCCTTGTTTGTCCATGTTAGACTTTTATGTATACGACAAACATGTATTTTTGAAAATGGTTAACTGTACAGTTGCTTAATACAAAGTTTCATCTATTGAGGAACCGCGCGGTCAGCAGGTCAAAGTTGGTGTGAGGATTATGACCTGTCCAGTAATCACACTTTCTCTCCCTTTTTTCCTGTTTATTGACAGCATATGTAAGGTATCTCATTCTGTTAAACAATTTGACTTTTTTTATTAAATTCTCTCCAACAGAATCTACTAGTAAACTTATAAAATGAATGGTCCTTTATGTGGACCAGACACACCATCAGAAGTTTTTCAGATCACCAATGACAGGATGAGGCTTTATGAATTGGATGTGGTGTGAGAAAGCATCTGCTTGACTGTTAAAATCCAATTATTGTCTCTTCCAATAATCCTGGTGGTATTTTTAAACTGTGCAGTAGCACACACAAGCTTTTCTTTATATTTGTGAAGACTACATAATTCTATTTGTTTGTGACTTCCCGACAAACAAATTTTTTTATTTAAGCATGTACTTTGTATATTTAGAATGTCTCAAAATTTTTGCTGCATTTGGTGAGAAATTCAATTTGACTCTTGTCAATTGGATTTGGTGACATTGAATTATGAGAGGTATCAGAGGTGTTTTGGGGTCAGGGGTTTAAAAAGAGAGGACAGTGGCATATTTACATGTGTGTTTGTGACAAGTACCTCCCGTGACTAACTCACAGACTCGTGGTAAATATCACTCTTATTGTATTTGTACATTACAAGAAACTCTCATTTGGGCCTGTAATTCTTGGCCATGAATGGTCCATTTACAGGTGGAAAAGTTGAAAAGAAACTTATTTGGTGTCAGAAAAAAATACAAGATATCCTTTTTCACCACTTTATCACTGATATTCATTAAAATTAGTATAATAACCAAACTAGAGGGGAGTTTTTGACGTTCTCTTAAAGACAGGAGATTGTAAGTGTTTTAAATATTTTTATCAAATAAATTTGAGTAATAACAATGGATAGGACTGTTACAAACCATTACTGACGCTTAGAAGATATTATATAACATTTAACACTGGCATAACAGATTATGAAATATATTAATATTGTTCTTATTCAAATAGTTAATAACCATTAGCTAGGGGGGCGAGTTAAGTGCACTTAACAAATTAACGGTTTATGTAGAAAAAATAATGCTACTCGTTTTGAACAACCTTTGAGACAGATAAATCACTTTTCTCATTACTGATACAATCAATCTCCCTTGCTGCAAAGGTTATAACCAGCAGACATTACATCGTGTAATTGAATCATTAATATACTTAATCTCATTAACAGCAAAATTAAGGAACAAATTTGCCTTTTCTTTATAAACCTGCCACTGATGACCAATGAGAACTCTCAGTATAATTATATTCATCATAATTAGTGCATAGTAATAAGTGATTAACATACAATAATGGCTGAGCAAAGCTCTTTGTCCCTAATTGCTGAACATGTACTCTAGTTCATACCCTTTTATGTGTTTAATTGATACCATTTTGAAAATAATTAATCTCATTAACTACTGTTGAATTTTCCTGTGCCTTAAAGGGTTGAAGTGTTGAAAAAAATGGCACTGTAGAAGTACATACTGGAAACTTTGTGTGTTTTTCATTAAAGGAATTGTTTGTTATTATTATTAATAATAATAATAATAAGAAGAAGAAGAATATAATAACAATTTTTATTATTATATTATTATTATGTTTTAATACATGCACATACAGACAGAGAAACACACACTTTCTATTGTATTAGATTTAGCCTCCTCTAATCAATTCTATTGATCACCTCTGAAACGGCAGGAGGATCAATAGAGCCTTAATGCGAGTTTGCTGTCCAATCAGAGCCTGTTAAAATCAAGAGAAGGTCTTCAATAGACTGTCTGCTTCCTGTCACATACACCAGGAGATAAATGTGCACAATGGTGTCCTATACGGCAAACACACAGTCATCATGTTTAAATGTATGAATATCAAAATATAATAGCTTATCCGCACAGAAACCTACAAAGCATAAATTTATAGATGCTTCTAAAGATCAGTTGATTTGTGTCTGTGTCTGCAGGGTTAACTGGTCCATTTGGTCCAAATGGTCGATTTTAGAAAACATAAAGGTCTTTATATGACCTGTGAAGCATGATATTAATTCAGAATCCTCTGCTGATATCTCCCTGAAGGAGACTGATCTAGTGGCACCTCCTGTAGATGCTTGTAGATGTTTGTCAGCTGAGCATGTTTGTTCTCACAGGGCCACAGTTGGCTGTGACTCTAGAGGAGACTTTGTAAGTGCCTGGGCTCTTACTGTGAATATTAACGAGAGAGAAAAAGAGAAAAGGAAGGAGAAAGAAAGAAGGAGAGCGAAACAGAGGGAGAGAATAAGGGCATGAAATCTTAGAAAGCGGCTGAGATAGAGAAAGAAGGATAAAGCAATGGGAAAACTGGGCCAGAGAGGGTAATAGGCTAGCACAGTCGCTGCTCTCTAAAACCTGCACAAAGGAAGAAAGGAAGTGATAGTGGGGCATGTGGGAGGGAGCCAGCCAATGGAAAAGGAAGCAATAAAAACAACAGCAAACTTCCCTGCACAGGAACCTGTGCACATTTGTGTGTGTGCTGTGGTGGTCAGTAGGTTAGTAGTTGTACTCAAACATGTTTTCTTACATAAAGCTATAAACATAAACAGGGTCACTGTTACATTAAAACAAAAATGTGACCGATGGAGAGAGAGAACTTGTATTTCAAGGATGTTTTTACTCATCGTCTTTGGCTCCAATGGTCACTTTTTACACCGAAAATGTCAAACTTGTTTTTTGGTTTTCTTTCCAGCGAGTGTGCATGTGTTTTACTGTGTGGTCTTTGTGAATGAGACTGCTTAGTCTGCTTTTCAAAGACAGACTCACATATTGCTTATCCTCCCTCCAGACAGTGGCAGTTTCAAACCACTGAAACCCCAGTTCCGTCTAATGTGTGTTATTGCTTGTTTTAAAGAACAATTAAAAATGAAAAGCTTGAATTTAATGTAGTTTTTCCTTTGTCGGATGCTGGAAAGATGTGAATGAAAGAGTAAACATGTTGAAACATTCATTTCACATTTCACACACTGAAAATGTCTTGTGAATGCTATTTACGGCTCCTCTTCCTAAACATCGCACTGATTCCCGGAATGTGCTGGAAATTTCTGAACCGCTCAACAATAATAAAATCTTATCATAATGTTCATGCGGAAACAGAGGGATTTTAAAATCTGTTTTTACGGGCTGAAAATATCACTTAAGTCAAAAGTTTCCTCTTTTTTAAAGCGATTTTTAAAGTCAATTATCTGCTGGTTTTCTTTTTTACTTCTTGTAACTCATTTATGAATCTGTTCACATGACTTTCAGTTTTATTAGCAATTTTATACATATATATATATTTTTAAGCATAAGCCGCTCTGTAGTCACATTCTTTCTCCATGTTTTTACACACTGACTCACACTGAAGCTGTGAGTGTGTGTGTGTGTCCATATATGTGTTCAGGCAAACTTTTTCTAACGTCTAGGCACAGTGTGTATACATTGTACATTTTAAGTTATTTTTAAGTTATTCTTTCATTTCAATTCATGTTTTATGTGTGGTTTCTTAAAAAAAAAAAACGAGGTGAAATTTGTCCTTCGGATTTTTCTAATTTTAGATAAAATGTGTCAGAATAATCTCACTTTAACACTACAACATGCTGAAGAGCTCTTACTCTTAATACCATTCATTATTGTCATAATAGAGGTGGATGTGATTCATCTAAGCCAGTCGTCATTAGCTCTGCTCTGTTAGGGTTAGGGTTGTTTGTAAATGAGAGTTTTTAAACTTAAACTGATACAGACCATGCATGTTTTGACTAAATTGATCATTTTGTTTTACTATCATTTATGTTATGGTAGATATATTTACTTTTTCTTTGTTTTCCTGTGTTCAAATACGACGAATCACAAAAGTGGAATTGATTGATATTGTTCATTTGCATCATTTAGATGAAAACAAGAATAGGCTGTTTCTACTGTGTTATCTATGTGTTGAAGTCAGGATAAATTGTGACATAACTAGTCATGAATCACTAATTCAACCTTTTCTGAAGATAAGAGAAGTCTATACAGACATCTCTTTATTTTTTGCAATGTCTCACACACTCTCTTATGCACACAAGCACACAACGTAAGACCTCCCCGTGACCATCTTCTTGTTCTTTCTTAGTAACTCGACACTGATATTATCTTTCCCAATCAGCTAGATGCTTGTTATAAGTATTTGTTATTAAAATCAGGACATCTGAGCATGTAACAGCTGCAACTCTTCTTTCATTTGTGCTGTGTTTTTACTATATTGAGCTATTAAAGTGGTTGAGCACATTTCACGTGATTGAGGTGATCACTGAATTTACTAATATTTTTATATTGATTTTTCACCATTAGTATAAAATTCCTTTGCTGTAAACACAACTTTTGTTTTTCTTTTTTTAATACTTTTTCTCAGAAGAAAGGCAGAGAGACAGTTCTGTCTATGAAAATGCAAAAACAAACATAGTCTATTGATGTCAAGAGAGTGCAACAATAAAGAGGTAAACCCCTATGTGGGATCTAATGTTGGCTGTGAGCTTGTATATGTGGTAGTGGGAGGGTGGGTTCACTAGAGGACAAAAGCTCCACTATGATCTCTTAATTTATGATCTTATGCCTTATCTCTCTGTCACCTATCAAAAGTTTTAAACATTTCTGACACGTCTCCTTGTGTTTAGAAATGATCTGTATGTACAGTAAAATGTATATAATTTAGAAATGTACTATTTGTACAGTAGTAGTGTGTGTGCGTGTGTGTGTGTGTGTGTGTAAAATGTTGTCATACATAAAATCAGTATGATATATTTAGAGCAGCCTATTCTGTTGTTCATTCATTTAATGAAATGATGCAAATGAAAGCAACTTGCAAAATAAAATAGAAATGCATTTCAATATTGATCAAATGCGTTCAGTTAGCCTAACTATTGATTATTAACAGAGAGAAGCAGCTGAGGTAAATAAACTATGTTATTTATTTGTAATATAAAGCATTCACGCCCTGAGGTCTGGAACTTAACACATTAGAAAAATGCCTCGGTGGCTGCAATAATCCCCGTCATCTGTTGATAACAGATGGTAGATGTCATCAGGAGGCGACTGTCTGCCGCTTGACATGATCATCACGCCTGCCATGGAGACAAGATCACAATTTACAACACCAGATACGCACTTAAACTTTGTCCACTTTCTAAAGAACAAGAAATAATTCGTATTCATGATTCAAATTCCAGATTCCCGCATTACTTTTAATGTGTTCCTAAAACTGTGACTGCCCCGCTCTATGTTTTGCATTCTACTCTTGTCCTGCAAGAAGCGATCGAGCGCAAACGAACGTGGATAAACGGGGCTTAAAACAGTCGTACGTCTACCTCCAACAGGCAGAGTGTAAATCAGCCTGATAAAAAAAGCAGCATCAAATTCCTCAAGAGGAAGTAGTGAAGAGAGACATCTTTCATTTCTAGCTTAACAGTTAGGAGGATGCAGAGAGAGCGCGCTTTCCCCTGTGACGTGAAGTTTAACATTTTATAAGGTCCTCTTCACATTCGCCACTGTTTCGACTTGATCCTATTCAAAGTGTGATCCAACTGTTTGTAATTCTCCACACAGAGCGTGCAGCAGCTCGGTTCCTCGCCGAAAGCTACATGTTGAACTCAGCTACAAAAAGGTGCGCTTTTAAAAGTGCTAAAAGACATAAAACGGTGATGTGTGGCATCCACAAACGCGAGGGTGAAAAAAATCATCCATACTGCTTATGCTATTCAATTATGCGGTCAAACGCCCTCTGTTTCTGTGGAATGATCAATTATCGGTTGTCAGTGATAATGGTGAATGATGACCCCACGCGCTCCCGCTGCTATATGCTTCTTATCGATTAGCGCGTGACACCCCAAGTGAGCGCGAGCATCTGCGCTCTAGAAAGAGCCCTGACTTGTTCTTTTCTCAATCTCATAGATTTCCATATTTCATATTCTAATGGTTGCAATTAATGTTCTCAAGTCTAAGGAAGATTAGTAACTTTAAAATGGAACTCGCGCAAATCTGTAACTCGGTGTCGCCCAAATAATATTTCCAAACATTTGTCAGCCCTGCCAATTAATTGCCGCCGCATAATAGAGGGAGGGAGGAGTGTTTGAGCGCTTTCACTTAACCCCTACTTCCATTCTTGTGGTGCATCCCTGACTTCTCTCGAGTCACAGCCCAAATTTCTCGCCGTTAGTGTCATTCACGCGGTGATTGTCCGAGCGCGCGCGGGGAATCTCATTTATAGCGTCTCGCGCTCGGCTGAGCTGCAAATCAGCGTGTTTACAGCCCCACACCAACATTCACATCAATTAACCGAGCATCGATCCTCTCACCGGGGACATCACAATATTGCCCCCTTCTAACAGTCCGTATCCCTGCATTTATGACACGATATGATTTCCGGTGTTGTTGCTTTGTCTGGACTTTTCATAATTCATGGTGGGAGTTCTTAAAAGATGTAGTAAAGAAAGAAAGAAAGAAAGAAAAATAATTAGAGGTCAATCATGTTATGATTTTTTATTTTATTATTTTTTATTTTATTTTATTTTTTTTAAATCATGCAATTAATGTGGACAGGTGGGAATACGTTTAGGCCAGAAATAAAACAATATAAATAACTTTAAAACACAGCCATAATCTGATGTGCTTTAAAGGTAAGTAGTATATTGATTTCTCCTCCGTATATCATTTTTTTTCCTCAACCAAAAGTACACGTTGTCCGTTTACTCCTTTCTTCTTTCCCTCTCTTCTTTCATTAATAAGTAAATAACAGTCGCCTTAAGTATAGATAGCTGACGCTATAGGACCTGATCCATCTCGCCGGCAGCAGTTCGTTAAATATTCAGTGAGAAATAATGGCATCCGAGACATCACCTATAGTAACGTTATTATCTTCATTTCTCAAAATCAGCTAGACTGATAGCTTCGTTTGTCTTTTCCAGGGCATAAATCTTCAGCTTTCCAGGTCGCTGCAGTGCAATCAGTTGGAGAATCTCTCTTCTTTAAAACACTGCCTATTCATAAATATGATAACACATCATCATTATTATTATTATTATTAATAATAGTAATATTAATAAAACATATTTTTTTCAATCAGGCAGATTTGTATAACAACGTACATCGTTTACAATGTCAATGTTTATCAAGTCAATTTTGATTTTACGCATGTGAAATTATTATTTTGCATAGGTAGGCTGTTGAAAATGTGACTTGTAATTCTCATAAAAAAACAAAATATATATATACGTATATATATATATATGCAAATGCTTGACTAATACTTGAATAATTGTACTATTATCATCTTAAACACTTGCGGAAAATTCTAAAGCAAATTATTACGTTTCTCGTATTGCTTCACTTATTTTATATGTCATTTATATTTTTCGTCATGTTTAATCCAATTTAAGTTTTAATTATTGCACATAAAAAAAATCAAAAGATGTCCAAGTGTAATATTTACTCGTCAAATAAGCAAACGGTTAAAAGATCAATTATTATTATTTATTTTATTATTCATCTATCTGTCCATCGATTTCAAATACTTGTTTCCAAAGACTTTCTTGATGATTTCCAGACTTTTCACCTTTGTGCGACTTCTAAAATTTTAACAGCAAACATTTAATGAATGAGGACTGTCTTCTCGGTCACCGCCTCGTAAGCTAAAGGGCTAAATTTGTTTCGCGAACTAATTTTCAAACAGGCTGAATGGGATGCGTTCGCACAGCCGAAGTGGTTCGCTGTGAAGCCCGAGCGCTTCCTCTGTCTCTCAGTCGCGCGGTGAGAGAGTGAGAATGGGAAGGAGAGGTGGGTGAGAGACTGAGAGGGACACAGAGCGCGAGTTATGATAGAACAGAGCAGTGACCAATAGAATAACAGAGGGGTGGGGCTGAGGATTTCTCACCGTTCTGCATGGGCCCTTAAAGTTTGTTTGTTCGCTGAATGCGGCGTGTGATGAAAACGTGTTACTGATCCCGTTCGGCAATAATCAGATGAATCTGATTTGGGACATTTGATACGTTCTTTGGACTTTCGAGACGCCGATAGTTGCCATTACGCACGAAACTCCGTTGACCGACCTACTTTTAACACTGCTGCCTTGAGGAAAGGACTTGGTTAGAAACGGTGCGCTTGCAATAATCCAGGGACTGAATTACAACAACTTTAATGCCAATCACTAACGAGGATACGCGATACGATCTGAAACGCTCTGAAAGGCTGTGGAAGACCTTTGGCAGAGAGTTTGGCCATCCGGACACTTTGTGGTGAATTGCAACTTTTGAGCACCAGTTTGATGCCCAGCGAGATCAAAAGAGAACACGGTTGGTCTTTCGAAAGAGAAATTGACATTCCTGTAGTGGCCAAGTTAAGCTCTAACGTAGCCACCAGATGGTTGCTAAGAAGGGTTAAACTGTATCTAAAGGGAGTTGGAAAATCCAGCCTTTCTTCCACACGGATCAACTCATTGGGTGGGAGCAGCAAGAGAGACAAGAGTCCCCAGCAAATCAGCGGCTAATTGATTAAAGAGACTTCATTTGAATAGGGGGCTGGCAAGGTGCCAATCGCCTTTCAGAGGACCCCCCCTTCACCCCCCTCCCATGATTAATCGCGAGGCATTATTGATAATCATAACAGGACACATGCGCGGTGGATGGGCTCGATTTCCGTAATTTTGAGCAGATTTGATAGTAATTTTTTATTCTTTCGTGGCTGATGCGTGAGCCAGCATGTCGCGGAGGAAACAAGCGAAGCCGCAGCATTTCCAGTCCGACTCGCAGCTGGTCCTAACCGAGCACAATGGTGAGTTCAAGCCCTTATTACACACATAAAATCGCGCTGCACTTTTTTACCAAAAGCGATTTATACTTTTATTTTGATTAATTTTGTTTTAACGTATTTAGTCTGACTCCCCGTGTATTTTTTTTAACTCAGACGAGGAATTGATACATTTATATATGTGTGCTACTGAAGGGACTCAACTGTAAGAGCACTATTAAGCAGCAGCAGCTGAAAAGTTTTAGACCACTCCAAACTATCACTTTGCGCTAAAACAAAAACACATTTCATCTAGGTCTTTTAAGAATCCTTTCATACCATTCTCACGTGTTATTTTTTTTAAGTTGGTCTCAAGCTGACTTATGAAAGAAAGTATAGCCTAATATAGGGGAAGTTCGAGATTAATTTGATTTAATAAAGATTTTACCAAATTTCTTTGGTGAAAGTTAAGGCTCGTGGAATTGGTTTTGTTCTGGCCCGTTTAAGTTGCCCACACAAGTGGGGATTCGCATGGTTTCAGCTTTTCCCCCCTCCTTCCTCTTCTGTAGGATATTGCATCTCTAGATTTCAGCAGCGCCAAAACACAGACAGAAACAATATGAAACGTATTAATGAAACGATTCTCTTTCTTTTGCATTTAGTGTTGCACCATGCTATATCAGTGACCAGCTGTGCCTATCTCACTCCGCTATCGAAAATTATGTCATACGACCTTAAATATGAAGGGGACGTCGGTGAAACTTCTCTTAATAATATTTCCCCCATTATTTCCACTCTTATGAAACTGTAATATGTAAGGAGTATGCAAAATCAAACTGAGCAGCATGTAGTTACGGGCGATCGGACAACGAAATCACATAATCTCATGTAATCGAGCTTTTCCATTATGACTTCACACTTATATAATTATTATTTAAACTTTTTGCGTCATGTTAATTTTGCTATACCTTCTTATACAATAGAGGGCTATAGAAAACGTACACCGATATGAAATCTCGTTTGTTTGCTTTTAATTCATTTTTATGATCAAGAGATTGCTAGTAGCCCGTGCCATGTAGCTAGTTTCCGACACACTGTGACTAAACTCATCTTTCACACAGTGCCTTGTCAGCTTTTAAAACGTACATTTTCTTAACATGCACATGTTTTTTGAGATACATATAAGAGTGCAAAATAATTATAAATGTATTTTAAAAGTATTATTTTCATGCACGTGCAAAATAACGATATAACAAGTCTAATTCTATATGGATTCTTTTTTCCTAAAATGCTGCCCTACTAAATGTCGTCGTTTAATTTAATAGATTTTAGAGTTTGAACATGTTCTGTTTCTGAAGTCAGGCAAGCAGTGACTAGGTTTTGTTACAGCCATTGACTACTCATTTTAAGCCTATTCTTGTTTAACTACATTTAAACTGCATTTATCAAAGGCCGTCTCATGTCCCATCGAGCTATAAAAAGAATTTAAAGGGCATGGTGAACATTCTGATCAGTAAAGTGTCTAACTCGAACCGTTTTCAAACGGCGTGTTTCGGAGGAACTGTCCTATCTCTTGCTTAACTCAGCGTTTTGTAGGCTATCATGTTTCTGATTAGAATGGGACCTTTGAAGAGGTAAGGGTTTGGTTTCATATCGAAACGAGATCCAAATAATTTTCCTCAATTTATTTTATGTTCAGCTTTTAGTCAAATCCATTTTCAATATTCCGTTGTGGAGCATGTGACGAATTAACAGAAATGACCTACTTATACTGTTAATGCAAAAAGGGAGAGTTAGTAGGCTATAGAAATATAGCACACCGTTTATTTAATGAGCGTTCTACGGCAATCTTTATTAGATAGCCTACATAAAGAAACATTAATTACTGGCGCAACAAGACTATTTGCTCTTTAATATTTCAGTAAACAGCAAAGTTATTTTACGCTCATCCTCTTCAAGTTAACTAATTTGATTTCTAAGGTTATAAATAAAAGATTTGGTTACAGATCATGGGCCGCTGTAGACACCAGTTGCTTTTAGATGTCAGAACTTCAGTTTCAGAGGCGTTCCATAAACTAGCAATGTGTTTATGTTTGGTTATAAGAAAATAAAATATATAATCTTTTTTTTATGCTTGTTATGGCCTATGTTTAAAAAAAATCTGATCGCGGTTCTTTGTGCAATAGGACTATAGTGTATCCCCTATTTTAACATAGCCTATTCCCTCTTTAATTTGAAGAGAATATACAGAAAACAGCTCGTTGTTATTAAAAATGAACAGGAGAACAGGCCCAGATTTACATAAGTTGGCGGCTGACGTGCGAAGGGCACAATTTCATAAACGGAAAAGAAAACAGATTTTCAAAACCATGGCATCGCTGGATGTTCCCTTTTTAATTTAATAAAGAAGTGAAGGGCAGTGTTTGTCAACCGCTATCAGCTGACCAAGTTCGCATTTTCGCCAAATGCAGCTCATTCAAAGCAAGAGGCAAAAGCATAACCTGTAGGTTATGTCAGTTCAGAAGTGCATTGCTGTCTTCATGATTTAAGCATTGCTTTAGAACTTTTTTCCTTAACCTTTGGTTGTAAACCGGGTCTTGATAAATACGGATAGCTTCCTTGGTGTCTTCTCACTTGAGAAAAGCAGAGAGGCTAATTTCCCCCTATGCTTTGCGGCCTGTGTGAGGTATTAGAAAGCAGTATTATGGCTAGACTGAGGTGAGGAGTCTGTCCCTGTTGGCCTGTCACTGAGGGTGGGATGTAGAGCTTTTTTAACCTTTGCCAGGCTTCCTCTGTGGGGAGGCGAGGAGAGATCAGGTCACGGTTTGTTCATGTGTACCATGTCTCTGACCTCCACCATGCTGTGCTATAGCCAGCCAAACAGGGACTCTTACTTTTTTTTTCTGGGATGGTGTGTGTGTGTGTGTGGTTGAGGAGGTGGGGGGTGATGTGGATTGAGATCAATGTGGCTGCTTTCCCCTTTCACCTCAGCAAATTTGCCACACACCCACCCAGAGAGATTGTGAGGGAGCCCACCCCCCCTTCCAAAACACACACAAGCATTGCAAACAGCAAGGATTTTGAATCTTGTTATTTTGTTAGTGTTTATGTAGTGAAAGTTTACAAGTGGCTTTAACGTCTGCTTTTTTTTTTTCTTTTTTTTTATTACTTTTTTTTAATTCTTAAAACTCCTATCACACCCTTCCTTTTAAGAACAAGTTTTAAGAAAGAATGAGGGCTCAGTGACATGCAGAGAAGCCTTTCCCAGGCACACCATCTAGTGTTCAGTAGGAAGTTTTCTATGGCTTGAGAGAGAAAGTGAGGGAGGGACGCTAAGGGAAAGCAGGAAAGTTGAGGGCGGGTGGAAGATAGTAAGGGACACACAAGGAGGTTCTGAGTGAACGGTAACTCACTCTTCGAAGTCACAACTAGCAAGGCGCCTGCAGCTGAGAAAAGTAACGTAGACATTACAAATTATTCTCATGTATTTTTATCCTCTCTTTTTCTCTAGTCATTTTTTTTTTTTTTTTTTTTTTTGCCTTTTTTTTGTTGCTTTTTTGTCTTGATTTGCTTGGGATAAGATCTTTGACCTGCTCTGTAGCATGCTGACGATGACCCAAAGCCATCAGACTGTATATTCTCATAAGAACTTGCTCTGCCTCACTAATCTAAAGCGCAGCACAAAGCCGTGCACAGTGTAAAATAGCTTTCACACACTAGCGTTGTTTCTTGCTTTCCATGTAGTTTAGGGTGACTACGTATAGACACACATCTGGCTTTGTAAGCAGCCCATTGCACAGTGCCGTTTGAATTCTAAACTAACAATGATTTTTAGTTGAGAAAAATCATTTCAGTTTGCTTATATTGTTTGTTTTTTTTGTTTTTTTTAGACTGAAAATAATGATTTAATGTATTTGTTCAATGGAAATTATATTTATTTTTGGGCATGCAGATTTATATATATTATTTATTATATTTACAAGGTGTTATTTAATCTCGAACTATTATAATAAAATAAATAATTATAGGTTTCAATCTGAATAGTTAAGTGATGTAACTTTTGAGTATGCATTTGTAAGGATAACAAATGCATATTTAAAATTACATTGTTTTCCCCCCATTTCATTTTTATAATTTGTTTTTAATTATATCCAACGACTGTTGTTCATATTTTACCAAGTTTCTTGCGGTACATATACAAAGCTTCTTCTTCTTAGTATTATTATTATTTTAATTTATTTTGTGATCAGATCAAGTGACTGACATTTGCAGACCAAAAACACAGATCTTCAACAGGTTGCCCTGAATAAATTTAAGTTGTTTAATTTTAAGGTTAGTGTGCATTATTGGTATTATTATTTTAAATAATATAATATATATTACTTTGTATTATTTTATGTGTAAAAAATAATTTGTTTTAATAAGCAGGATGATATTATTTACGCATCAATCCTTAGTTTTTACTCAAGCGATCTTCTTAAGCACCCCCACACTATATTCATGATTTTTTCCTTTCATTAACCTCAACAGAGTTTTAATATTAAAACTTTTTCATCAAAAAAGTTGACTTTTCCCGTCTGGGCAACACATCATTTGTGTGAGACACGGCTTTACTGTCATGGCAACTTTAACGTTATCTGATGTTCCAGCTCAGAGAGACACAGGGGGAAGATAATCCCTGAATTAAACAGGATCTGCTTTAGAGCCAGCAGTGATGAGCAGGCTGGGCCCTCGCCCCTCTCCCCTGCTCTGACACTCCCATGCTGGGGAACAATGGGGAGCCATCCTGTCTCTCCACAGGGCTGGGACACACTTCTTGCTGGGGTTTCATTTGCAAATGAATCTCCACGATGATGAAAATGTTGAGAGTGAAGCCCCACAATGAGTGGGATTCATAGAGAATTGCAATTTGTAAATCAACTTGTATGTTAAACAGCATGATTTTTGAGGGACAAAAAGAGAGGAGGTGGGGTGAGAAAAAATGAGGAAACCGGAGAAAGGCCACAGCCCTAAAAGGGCTGGGAGGGAGGGAACTGAACAGTTTTTCTTGCTTTCTTTTGCAAATGCTTATGGTTAATTTTCAAAAAAAGTCCCAACCCGTTCCACTGTATAAATCAAATCAAAATTCAGCATGTGTTCTAGCATGTGATATTATTATTGCATGCTTAAATTTTTATTTATTTATTAGTTTGTATTTAAATGCTTTCATTCATAATGCTGCATAAACAATCACCTAAAATGTTCCTACTGATTGAATAATTATTTAGAATTCCACACTTTGCATTAAGATGCTCATGCAATTATCACGCTTTGCTTGGAATGAATGAATTTCTGTGCTCCTGTAGAGTGCGTAGCAATCTGAATGCCAAAGGCTTACTTGTTCCTGTCAGATCCTGATTGCAGGCTGACTGGATACAAATTAGTTTAGTGACAGGGATAACCTGTCCAAGATGCCTGCAGTTGGTTGAAAATGAGCAAAGTTGACAGCAAATTGAAAGTCTAATAAGTCCTTCAAATGGTTGATTTGTGCCTAGTGGACATGTAGACATTGAGGAGTATGAAATATTGGAAATCAATGGCCTTCTATGAAATTTCATTAGGGCCCATTGTTCTCAGTTCATAGTATTTTTATGTTTTGATGGATTATCTGAAGAAAATGATTACCTAAGGTGGTTGAATTGATGGGACTTTGATACACATCTTCAAAGATCACTTTTAAGCAATATTGTAAAAGTGCTATTGATTTTGTCTCTTTCCTTATCCTACTTCATCGTAGCTCTACACAGTGTGGAGGCCCTTTTCTTGGTGTGATTTGGTATTTGTTTCTTTTTTGATGGTTGTTTTTTGAACGTATGAGGGGATAAGCATTAAACTGATTAACAGAAGATTAACAACAAAAGAATTTGAACAGATAAAGGTGCTTCTTCTGATACAAAACATCTCTAATCACTAATCCCTTTGTTCCCCCCTCTTATTTTCCTCTGCAGGGGACACAGAGACCAACCCGGACAACTCCCCCTGTAAAGACTCGGGTGCCCATGTCTGCAGCAGATGTTGCGCAGAGTTCTTTGAACTATCGGATCTTGAACAACACCAGAAGAATTGCACTAAGAATCAATTAGTTCTAATTGTGAATGAAAATCCAGTATCTCCTTCCGGAACCTTCTCCGCAGGCTCCTCTCCTTATAATCCTGATGAGCAGATGAATGATACAACTAATAACACAGATCAAGGCGAGTTGACCGACCTTTTGGAGCAAAACGTACTTGACAAAGAGGAGGCCATGGACACTGAGATGTCAGGAGTCTCTCCACCCCATAATGATGGAAGTGGACAAATGGCAGGTGGCAGCCCACTCAGCGGCGTTGGAAGCAGCCATGGTGCTCTGGGCAGCAGTGGGTCCAATCTGGGGAACTCTGTCATCTCTGCCTCACTACCTCAGCTGGGTAACTTGACTGAGCTGAATAATTTTTCCATGATCAACAGCAACGTCATTATTGAAAACCTACAGAGCACCAAAGTGGCTGTGGCACAGTTCTCTCAAGAGACCAGAGCAGCGGGTGGGCAAAGGGTGGCTGTGCCAGCCCTTATGGAACAGCTTTTGGCCCTACAGCAGCAGCAGATCCATCAGCTACAGCTCATTGAGCAGATTCGTCACCAGATTCTTCTGCTAGCCTCACAGTCACCTGAGCTCCAAGCACCACCTAGTTCTTCCCCTGTGACTTTAGGTTCAGGTACTAGCCCACTAACCACTCTTAGTTCCCATTTGTCTCAACAGCTGGCAGCTGCTGCAGGGTTAGCACAGAGTATAGCTAGCCAGTCTGCAAGCATTAGCAGTTTGAAACAGATGGCTAATGTTGTGCAGCTACCTCAGAACAATTCCAGTGTGGGAGAGTCATCTCAAAACCTTAGAGCAGCAGGACCAGCTACAGTTAATGCCCCACCTTCAGATAAGAGACCAGGTAATGCGGGAAGCTTGCATCCTCAGTTGGGAAATCCATCACTTGCGAAGTCATCCACACCAGCCTTTGCAATTGGAAGCCTATTGAATCCTGTGGCTAATACCCTTCTACCTCAGCCCCCACCAGGCAACCCAATATTTTCCAGTGCACTGCCCAGTGCCGGTAGCACAGTTGAGGATCTCAACTCACTGGCAGCGCTTGCTCAACAAAGAAAAGGCAAGCCACCTAATGTCTCTTCTTTTGAACCGAAGAGTAGCTCTGAGGATACGTTTTTCAAGCATAAGTGCAGGTTTTGTGGAAAGGTGTTTGGTAGTGACAGTGCTTTGCAGATTCACTTACGTTCTCACACAGGTGAGAGGCCATATAAATGCAATATATGTGGCAACCGCTTCTCCACCCGAGGTAACTTGAAGGTTCATTTTCAGCGTCACAAAGAAAAATATCCACACATTCAGATGAACCCATATCCTGTCCCAGAGCATCTAGACAATATTCCTACGAGTACTGGCATTCCCTATGGTATGTCTATGCCTCCTGAGAAGCCAGTGACTAGCTGGCTCGATAGTAAACCTGTTCTGTCTACTCTGACATCTTCTGTTGGCATGTTACTTCCACCAAGTATACCAAGTCTGCCTCCATTCATCAAGAAGGAAGAGAACAGCTCATTGGCTATAAGCAGCCCTTCTCATTCTGCTAAAAGCGACTCAGGTCCTGCTGATGCACCCATGAAGAACACAGACAATGTGTTGGAAGAAGGGGAGAGCACAACCCTGCCTACCTCAAATGAAAAAGTTGAAGAAAACAACCGTTCATCCAGTCTAATGGCAAACGTGAGCTCTGCAGTAGAAGGTACCATTGAGTACACCACCTCCAACAGCCCTCCAATGGCCACTAACCCACTCATGCCCCTGATGTCAGAACAGTTCAAAGCTAAGTTTCCTTTCGGGGGTCTCCTTGATCCTCTCCAAGGTTCAGAAACATCTAAGCTTCAGCAACTTGTTGAGAACATTGACAGGAAAGTGACAGACCCTAATGAGTGCGTTATCTGCCACCGTGTTCTTAGCTGCCAGAGTGCACTTAAAATGCACTACCGCACACATACCGGGGAGAGGCCTTTCAAATGTAAAGTGTGTGGTCGTGCCTTCACCACCAAAGGCAACCTCAAGACTCATTACAGCGTCCATCGAGCTATGCCGCCACTGAGAGTCCAGCATTCTTGTCCCATTTGTCAGAAGAAGTTCACAAATGCTGTGGTACTTCAGCAACACATTCGCATGCACATGGGTGGTCAAATCCCTAACACCCCTCTTCCTGACAACTATCCAGAATCCATGGGATCAGATGCTGGCTCATTTGATGAGAGGAACTTTGATGATCTTGACAACTTCTCTGATGAAAACATGGAAGGAATCGAGGATGGACCTTACAGCAGCATTCCAGACACACCAAAGTCAGTTGATGCATCTCAAGACAGCCTCTGTTCATCCCCTACTCCGCATGAGTCATTAGGCATGGAGAGCCAGGAGAAGAGTGCCAACCAGGAAGCAGAAGAAGAAGTGCAGTGTGACCAAGGGAAATTAATGGAGAATGGAGTAATGGAAGGAGACAGATTCACAAATGACTCCTCTTCTCTTGGAGGCGACATCGAAAGCCAAAGTATCGGAAGTCCAGCTGTCTCTGAATCTACCTCTTCCATGCAAGCTCCATCACCCTCTAATGGTACTATCCAAAAGCAAAAGTCTCCTAGTCTGGAGGACCGGCAGCAGAGGGCATTGTCATTAGACCACATTAGTGCGGGTCTCATGCAGTCTCATTCTCACAGTCCTGGAGCTCTGGATCTTACTTCAATTAACTCATCAAAAGATCCTCTTAGCTTGCTTTTCCCCTTCCGTGAGCGAGGCACTATGAAGAATACAGCATGTGACATCTGTGGCAAAACGTTTGCCTGTCAGAGTGCCTTGGACATCCATTACCGAAGCCATACCAAAGAAAGACCATTCATTTGCACAGTATGCAACCGGGGCTTTTCCACCAAGGGGAACTTGAAGCAACATATGCTGACCCACCAGATGCGAGATTTGCCCTCCCAGCTCTTTGAGCCTAACACCAGTCTTGCCTCCAGCCCAACTCCATCGCTTCTATCTGTTGGACCCTTGTCCTCAATGATGAAGACTGAGGTCAACGGCTTTCTTCATAGCCTTCAACCTGAAGTAAAAGAATTGCCCCCAGCACTGGTGACCTCATCTGCTTCCACCTCTCCAGTACTTTCGGCCGCACCACCGCGGAGGACGCCTAAGCAGCACTACTGTACAACTTGTGGGAAAACATTCTCCTCCTCCAGTGCCCTGCAAATTCATGAGAGAACCCATACGGGAGAGAAGCCCTTTGCCTGCACCATCTGTGGACGAGCATTTACCACCAAAGGAAATCTCAAGGTAATAACTGCTTTAAAAATTATTTTCTCAGTTTTTATGAAATACTTTATTTGAACTTTTTACTTGATGTTATTTTGCTATTAATGTTTGTGAAAAGCCAGTCAAAATAGGTATTGACCGTATGAACAAGTATTGATGAGGGAAAATAAGTGGAATGTTGTCTGAATAATAATGGGGAAAGTGAAAAGCTTAATAAATTGTACAGAAAGTATACCATTATAAACAAAGTATACAGAAACGATAAATAGGAAGTGGAAAAGTTGAGTCATCCAATTAATATGAATATTGGGCTTAAACCTGAGCTTGAAATTGATGGAACAAAGCCAAGAATGCTTCACTTAACAGGCTTTAACCACAGTTACCAGCAGCAACCACCCTTAGCAGTGGCACGCTCACTATTTTTCCAGAGTTTATCTTTGATCGCAATAAAAAAAAAGGCCAAGCACACAGATAAACACAATTCTGGGAATTTTATATGGTTATGTGATTGCACTAATTTGTGTGAAATGTGACTCGCAATAGGCATAATTTTCAGGAATATTAAACTATAAATTTCCATCTGAATAAATAAGTAGGTACTCTGTAAGAGAAGTATGTTATTGAACATTTATTGTCAGATGTCTAATTTTACTGCAAATAGTTTTTTTTTTGTTTTTTTTTATGAATATTGAATTTGCAATGCATTAAATACTATCAGTTTGAAGATATTGTCATATAAATGGAGAATGGGGGATCATTAAATATTTTCCGAGATTTGTAAATAGCAAACGTAGCATAAAGATGAGAAAATGTACACCTCATATGTTCAATTCTACACTAAGGGTTGCAACAATTAAAAAAGGTTCTTTTTTCCCCCTAAATGTATTGCATGCTTCAAGGGTGAACTGGGGGCAACTGTCAGATACAATACTGTCCAGCACAATGAAAGTGGACAGTGCAATTTTCTCAGAACACACGTCTACCACAGGCCCTTTGTTTTATATGCAGACCACCATTCTCACTGATTGAACGTTACAACATTTTAACCTTGTTTTAATAATTAGACAAATGCCGCTTCCAGTGGGCCTATTTTAATTCTAATTATTATACTGGTCCTCTTTTTCCATTGCATCACCTCATGTGTTATCCATTTTAATGTTTCCAAATTTTAAACATTGTAGCTCTACTGCTCTTTTGTTTTTATTCTCTTTAATCCCTTGCTTCCACTCCCTTTTCTCTCTCTTTCTCACTAGGTACATATGGGTACCCACATGTGGAACAGTGCTCCGGCACGGCGTGGTCGCAGGCTGTCAGTAGATGGTCCCATGGCTTTCCTGGGCACAAACCCTGTAAAGTTTCCTGAACTCTTCCAAAAGGACCTAACCGGTAGGGCCGGAAATGGAGATCCAACCAGCTTCTGGAATCAGTATGCTGCTGCTTTCTCTAACGGCCTGGCCATGAAGACCAACGAGATCTCTGTGATCCAGAATGGAGGCCTGCCCCCTCAGCTGTCAGGGAGTGTGGGCAATGGGGGCAGTTCTCCGATCGGAGGCTTGACAGGCAGCATGGAAAAGCTGCATAACTCTGAGCTCAATCCTGCTCTGGCTGGCCTAGAGAAAATGGCCAACAACGAGAACGGGACTCACTTCCGTTTCACACGCTTCATGGAGGACAAGGAGATAGTGACCAACTAGAGAATCTTTTTTTTTTTTTGCGCTCATGAACAAATATACACTCTTAAGCTGGCACACACACACATGCTCCCGTATATGCGTCCATGAAAGACAGAATGAAAAGCAAGAAGAAAAAAAACAAACTATCAGCTTTTGCTTGCCATTAAGACTTTACGAAGACGAGTTTGAAAAGAACTTGCTTTTTTTGTACAATGTACAACATGTTATAGTTTTATGGAGCTTATTTATTAGTGATTATAACCTTGCTCGAAAAACCAAGTGGAAATATTAACAGTTACTTAGTTTATGTTATGTTATTTTCTGTTTTATCAGCAGAGTGAATCTGTACGAGTGTTTTAAAGTGTGCTTTTGAAACTTAGCTTTTCTTGGTAGAAGACTTCACCATGGCATTAAATTATTTTCTATCTGTAGTATGTGTTAACAAAACTTGATGTTCATGTAATGATTTAGAGCTTAAAAAGTGCAACCTAAGGCTGTAAATACTGTACACTTATCTGTGCTAGATGGTTTACAAGCTGTGTAGAAACTTTCCTCTGAGAAATATCAACATTTCATAAATCCAGGGACATAGGTTAGTCCTTTTCTCTCTGTCTTAGAAGTTAAAAAGAAAAAAAAAAAAAGAAAAGAAAAAAAAAGTTTTCACCTCAGCTGTTTATTTAGACCTTAGTGTTTTCATTTAGCTTTTTACTGCATTTAGTTCTTGCTCTTTGTTTGTGCTTATAGGACAAAAAACATAAACGGTTGTTGAAGAGGTCCACTTACTTACGAATGGGAGGGGAAAATGCCTTGTGTGATCTTTGAGGTTTTGCTGGGCTTTCAAACTGCTGCTAGGTACTAGCGTCTGTGTTTGACACCTACTGCACTTCATGTGTTGACGCACCCTATACGTTTCTTTCTTTCTTTTTTTTTCTTTTTTTTGGATGTGGAGCAACAAATTCCTTTACAGCAATTGTACATAGTCTTACTCGAAGACAAGGTCCATCTCGGCCAGGGGAAAAATGATGATAGTGTTTTTATAAATATTATATAAATATATATATATGGACTGTTACATGCACTTTCTTGAAAAGTTGGAAGATCTTTTAGGGCCCAGTTTCTCTACAGTTTAATACCTACTAACAACTATGATACTGTAATTCTTTACTCTAATAATCAAATACATCAGTTTTCCAAAAGAAAGAGTGTGGGTCTTGATGATTTATTTGTATTGCTTTTTCTTTTCTTTTTTTTGTTTTGTTTATCAACCATCTGAACTATATAAAATTATATACGTATTTTTCATCTAAAAATTTTAAGTTTGCCTAGTCGATAATCCTGTTTTTAGCTCTGGCAGAAATTCTTTGTCTGATGGACTATGGATTTCTTCTCCCGACAGAGTGCATTAAACGTGTGAAATGTTAATCCAAAGTCGGTTACATATTTAACTTCACCGTGTCAGACCGCGTCCGTCAGCATGCAAATGCAATTACAGAGCGCTTCATTAAAACACATGCAGCTCCGCTGTAAGTCACATTTCTGAGTTCATCATTCTGCCGGTTGACAGGCTTCAGCATCTTTAATTAAACAATCGATCGTTTTAGAAGCCCCTTTCTTTCAGCGTTTGTTTAGATGGATTGGTTCACCGTTCCTGTCTCATAAGGAAAACTTTTCATGTAGGCTTACCCGGTTTCTTTGAGTTAATAGGTTTTTTTTAGCTGAACATGTTTTATAAAGCCTATTGGTATCGTGGGCTACTTTAATTTGGCGTGTTACCCGGAGATTTTGGATTTTGAAATATTGTAGGCTACCTTTTATAATTGTAAAAATATGAATTAGACGAGCACGTTCCTGTCCTTTATCAGGATTTTGTCCTCCCCAACAAAAGCATAACCTTTTAAGCAAAAGCATAGTGTTATCAAGGTATTATATTGTTCCAATTAGAATATTTATTCTTGTTATTATTCAACCACTTTTAAAACGTATAAACAATTTAAGGGAATGTTATTGGTGTATAGTGGGTGTTTTAAAAAAAGAGGTGGGAAAAGCTAAAGATAAAAATAATATCTATCAGTCTTTCATCGTTTAAAATAAAATATACGTCCTGCTTTTCAACAGCTGCATTTAATTTAACACACCATTGCACTTCCTGAAACGCAGGATCTGTTAATTCGAGGCTTGCATCCTCTCGCCCCATGCCGCCTCCTCCCCGGATTTTATAGCTGGCTAAATTCCCCAATATTTACAAGATCGCTATGCTAAATGACCCTTGCAAACAGTCCGGGAGCGGCAGAGGGTCCCCGCCCCTCTCAATCTGTGCGCTCACTTTGAGCACCCTGAGACAGGCGCTTTGTTTGAACATCTCATCAGCTTCCGGATTCTTCACGCGCAGTTTCTTGACAACTATTGACAGGAACCCGCACTCAATTATGACATGTTCCGTCGCTGTTTGACATTTAAGTGATTTGAATCACATCAGTGAAACTTTGCTCCAGAACGAAGGCAGCTCTTATTTGTTTATTAGTATTATTTTAATTTCGTCAAACTTATTTATCGACTACATTTAATTATAATTGAATATATTAAATTATTAGAACCTAATCGTTTCATTATTTTTTGCAATAGATGAAATTGTTGAATGTTATTAAACAACGTGATGTTGCCAACATCAGGATGTCCATAAGAACAAATTCAGATATATCCAAATTGCATTTTAAACCAGAGCCATGAGTCACATATCTGTTTTAATTATTTAATTTTTAGGTTTTATTTAATAAATACTACTACTACTAATAATAATAGTAATAACTATAATAAAATTGGTGATTGATCAATTTAGTAATAATGCAAAGAAAGAAAAAAGTTCTTCAGTCTACCCTAATTCAGATGTTTTACCACTTTTGAATAATAGTTACCTATTTTTCTTGTATTATCTTTTAAAATGAATAAATACACACTATGAACAAATAGCAAATTTAAAGAGGTGTTGATGTAAAAAAACAAAACAAAAAAAAAACAGAGAAATGTTCATTTTTAATGTTTTAATTCATGCTCTCTGTCTGCAGTTGTTATGCATATTTGTAATATGTTGTATGGCTCACTAATTTATAATTAGGCTATTGTTATTATTATTATTATTAACCTTATTGTTATTATTCAATGCAGAGTAATTTGTCCTCCTATTTACGTAAACTTAATCATTTGTCTAATAATTTGATTTCAACTGAAATCAAACAGTATTTGATTTTTTTTTTTTCTGAAGCAGACAATTTTACATGAAGCAAAGGATTAAATAGCCTTTTTTTTCTTTAAAACACACACACTCACATGCAGGATGAGATGTAGGAAGCATTCATTAGAGAAATTATATGTGTACGTCTACATATATAACAGTTTTTTGTACATGTATACAAAAGAGAAAAATGATCTACAACAAGGTTACTGTTCATAATAATGACCCAGAATGAATGCAGGGGAGAATAATACTATAAGAATAATTATATTAATAAGGACGTATAAGGTGGTGCATTTTTTGAAAACACAAAGGTGAAGAAACTGAATTTCCACCTTGTTTTATTGTTGCTTGAACAATGTTAAGTGAACTGTATTTATGCTCCATTTTCTATAGTACAGTGCATCTAGTCTGCTTTATGTTAGGTTTTTGTTAACTGCATTACATTATGTGCACGTCATTCTATGAGAACGTGCAGTTTAATGCATTTAATACAAAAGTGGTAGAATTTGAACAAGAACAAGATTATAACGCGGCTTTACATACCTCAGCTGAACTGATGCTATTTATATTGTTAAGATGCTGATTTGATCTTGTTAAGAACACACCGTCTTAGAAAAGGCTGATGTAATTATAGATTGTATTTAATTCTAGGTGTACAGTTATGGAGGTGTGGCATGAGCGAGTGAATAATAATGCAGGTGGCTGTTGTTTCAGTTTGTCAAAGAGAAAGGTTATGAGATGTGACAGGTTTGGCACTGTGTATGAGCCTTGGGGAGTTCTCCACAGAGTGTGCGACCTCTTCACGTAACGGACCCACCTCTGCTCTACATTGTCTGCGCTGGCTTTAGCCCCGAGGGCTGGCTGTGACTCCCTGCTGTGTTTTTGGTCTACGCAGGGGAGATCAAAGACACATTTGGGACAATTGAAGTGCTGCTCGACCGAGCCCTTGCTCAGTGCCACACCTGCCCACCTGTCAATCATTCCCAGGTGACAGGCGAGTGTGACAGTAGTGGGCCGTGCAAGAGCAAAGGATACAATTAGGGCAATTAGTGCTGTCTTTTGTGCTTCGTGGATCCACTGCTCATTTTGTTTTTCATCTGTTCGTTGTCTATGTTATTAGTGTTGTCCTTTATCCTCACTTTCATCCTGACTACTCCAGTATTTTCTCCCTTTTTCTTAACTCACTCCCGCCCTCTGTTCTCATGGTTCATGATTTCCTGAGGAAAGAGTCTCAGTCTCTGAGACGTGTACACAGCTGGCTGAAAGAGGACCTTTAGATTGAAAGAGTAAACACAGAGAAAGATTTCTCAGCCTGTCTTTGTGTGTTTGTGTTATCATGGCAGAGTAATCAAAGCCAACATGTGCCATCTTTACACTGCAAGAACAGCACAGAAGCTACAGTACATCTCAAGCAGCACGCAATGAAAAGATGAGTTCACACATACTGTTTAATGCTGCTGAAATAACATAGAAATGCATTTAAACAGAATTTACAATTGCAGGAACAATTTAATGAAAAAAAAATTGTCCATATATATTTTAAATAAAAAAAAAACAACTGTTCATTTTTATGAGGTTTAAGGCATTTTTAGAATATTTTGTATTTTAGTTACTATTTTTTATGTATGAAAAGCATGTGTTGTCAAGATAATGATATATGCCATTTAAGATGATGCAATTTTAGATTTTATATTGGTCGTTTAGTTTATGTGCCATTCAAAATGAAATGGAAGCACTTTTAAAATAATTTTTTTTTTTTTTTTTAAGTGTTTGAGGTAGAAAACACGTTGTAGAACTAAACTATTGTGGAAGTTAAATTAAAATACATTTATTAATTTATTGATACAGAAAAAAACAAAGGTTGTCAAAACAATGACAGACTCTGAAATTCCACTTATGATGACTTTTGTGACATGACTGATCAGTTTTGCGAAATGAGAACTTTTGTGGAGCAGAGTGGGGGGAAAAAAAATAATAATAAAAAATCATAAATTGTAAGGCAGTAATTACTCAAGTCTGAGTTTTCCACAACTCTCTTTTTGGTACAGCTTTAATGTAGCATTGCATCGTAAATCTGAATTCAAAGAAGGTGTCACCCATGCAAACAATTCAGTAAAAAAGTACACCTTTCTCAATCTTTCTGTTTCTCTTCCCCCTTTCCATCTCATTATTTTTTTGAAGGCTGTATCTCTTTTTATCTTTGTCCCGCTAAATCCTGAATCAGGGCTCTGTCTTCTGCTCGGTCTGGCCATAGGTTCACTGTACATGGTTTCCTGAGGTGGGACCTGGCGGCGGTCCAAGTGTGCGAGTCATTTATCTGTCCACTCCTTCAGCTTTTCTCCTGGCACACAGCGACACACACACAGAGATATTGTATTACAGCTGCCATTGTCCCTAGACAGACAGGTGGGACTCTCACTGTGGGGTCCTGAAAGCCAGGCGGCAGTGGGCAGACATTGGGTGCGTACTTTATTAGTGCACTCATGCCTGGAGAAGCCTCCCAACAGTGCGAGGGGAGGGTGTACAGTAAGGTCTTGTCCCTCTCACAGAGCGATGGCTGTCTCAGGCTTGGGTTTATCATCACTGCTGAAATTGCTGGAAGTTCTTTTGTTGGGGTTTTATTGCAGGAGGGGTATTTAGCCTCATTCTGATGCTAATGCCCTAAATTTTAGGGGCTCAGAGCTCACTCTCTGAGTCTCAGAGCCGCGAGGGTGGTGACACTGTCCGTTATGAAAACAGTTCCCTCTATCTCTCCCTCCTTTCTTTTTTCCCTTGTGAATAAAAGAAGAGAAGGGCTGCATTTAGGCCATCTGTGCTTCCAGTGCTTGAGTGTAATTTAATGTGTAGGTCCATTTTAAGATGAAGCCCATGTACTCTTGTGTGGTTTGTCTGTAGAATGGAGCCCAGATCGGTTTCCTCTTCCTTTAAGAGCAGTGGGAGATTAAGTAGGTTGATTGTGTTCCTTTCACCATCAGAATGAGGGCCAGTAACCTTAGCCTGCACTGTCTGCCATGGGGCTCAAAGACAGGTAGATGCTCACTCCTCTGTTAATGTCATCCTGTAGATTACGTTTCCTCATCGTCAAAGTGTCTTAAGATGCACTGTAAGGACACGCATTCCTCTCCTATCCACCCAGTTACTGTACTATGACAACAGAGGAACTGTTGTCACAAAGAAGGGAAAACGGCATATGTTGGTGGCAGGCGCATAAAAACGTATGGATCTCTATACACTGATGAGCCTTATTGATTGTGGCATCTAGTCATTTAAATAGCTCACATATATGCAAAATATTCTTCCTTGCCTACTTTTCTACTGTTTGGTTCTCATAATTATTTATTTGTTTATTCATTTATTATTTACAAAAAAAGATTATAAAATATATTATTTAAAGAATAATAATAAAGAAATAAATAAATAATGATTGTTAGCATAATTTGAATTATTGGTAATTGATCATTATTTCTTAATGTATTTACTCAGTTATACTGCTTAAAATGCTTAATTATATCGGAAATTGCCTTCAACTTTCATCATTATAAAATTAATCTTTATTCGTCATATCTACAGTATATGAACATTTTCACTTTTGTGATTTTTTTAAATTTTATTTAATAAATAAATGTACTGTAAACTTGTTTTATTCAGCTTGTATCAGTAATCCATCCTCTCACTTAAAAAAAAAAAAAAAAAAACATGTTTTTTTTTGTTTGGTTCTTTGTTTTTTTTGCATCAGATCTATGAATTGTTGTTGTTGTTTTTTTATCACATACTATGTGCACACTGTGTTTTCTCTCTGTATTTCCCCTCTTAATCCATCTCTTTCTCCTTTTTTCCTCTTCTGTGTGGTCTCAGGAGTAACGGCTGAGTTTTAATATTAACCTGTTGCGATGAGGGCCATGAGGCAGCGCAATAAACCTTGTCAGCATGAATATGTATGCGTGTACTCTAAATGGATACTGAGCTCTCTCTGTCACCTCTGAATGGTGGGAATAGAGATACAGGCCCTGATAGTTCTTTTTAGGAGTCTCTCACAGGAGCCATTAAGTTTCCAGTGTTGTATTATGGGCCTGGAAAAAACCTGTAGACATTCATACTGATATCAGTGGATCTTTCCAGGATACCACAATTAACCCATGCTATGATTTAAAACACCTGTACGGAGGCTTTGTGGGTTACTGATTGAAACACAGCAGTCGTCAGGGTTACTGACCCAAACATGTTTTTGTAAATAGTTTGATCCAAGTCTTGCTAAAATGAGACAGAGGAATGATAATAATACTCTCAGACCAGACGTGACCATGACATCTGGCATGAATGACAAATATCCTGTCTCACAGGTTAATTTTTAATTGCCCAAAGCCTACTTTTAACCATTTTAAATAAGCCATTTTTCAGTTTGTGATTGAAGTGATTGAAAAAAGAAGAAGAACTCTAGTCAGATGTACAGTGTGTTACCATGTCTTCATAATCTAATATATTTCAAAATCACCTATGATTATCATATAGAGAGAGAATATTTTAAAGAATAATCAGAATTAAAGGGATGGTTTAGTTGCATTTGTTCCCAGAGTACTTGTATTTTCTGCATCTGCAGCACAAAACACTTACTTACCCTTAGAAACAGAGTCCACCCTGTAGTTTAAAACCTCTTAGAGGCCTTTGGCTTTTTTTATTAGATAATCGATCCGTCCATATTAAAACAACAGAGTAAACTTAGTGATTCTCATATACTTCATTATTGCAGCCATTTGACCGGGCAGCATATTTTAGCAAACTGCATGTCACAGACCATCAATACGGCTCTAATCAGGGTTAGTTATGGCTGTACTATAATGGCCAAGCCTCCTGTGGTCAGTGGTCCACTGTATGATTGCTCCGTGTATGTGTGTGCGGTGGAAACTAGCGGAAAGAGAATGGGATGCTCAGCATTTGCACTAACAATTTGATTATGTTGTTGAATTACTGTTATATAGATCTGCTGAGGCATTCATTTCACCGTATGAAGAGAGAGCGAGAGAGAGAGAGAGAGAGAGAGAGAGTCTGCGGTATGTGAATACTGTATGTCTGTTGTGATATCAGCGATGGGGATTTTTTATCACTGTTTATTTAGTTTGCCTTGTGGGTGTCAGTGTTCCTCTGAGAGATTTGCTGTGAAATGCATCCCTTGAGCTGTCATTACTATGAAAACATTTCTGATAGTCTGGAAATGATAATGCTATTTTGTCTAAGAACATGTGCTGTGGACGGCAAGACTTATGCAGCCAGTGCCACAGTGACTCAAACAGTGATAAAAACATGTCATTTCATTTTTTTGTTTTATTTTAAGACTTTACGTAATATTCCATGTGTAATTTAGTAGCTGGACACTGTCACATAAACCCTGCCTGTGATTGGCTTCAGTAATGCAGGCCTTGTATCTTTACAGCGCTATATTTTGGTCCAGTCGCTTCCATTCAGCAGCAGTGCGGACACAAGACAGGTGTCATCTTCCCTGACCATGGAGGCAAGCAGGCCTGACCCAGGTAAGATTATCCTCTCTCCTCACCACATAACTCAAATCAGTCAGCGCTATCACCCAGCTCCACAAGGAGCTATGTCATGAAACTCAACACACAAACATGTGACACTTACACCCGTAAAACATCTCCGATATTTAATATTCAACGGCCGGTGTTATTTACATCTCACTCAGTGATAGATGATCAGCCTCAAACTGGAGTTTACTGCAATTCGCAATAATCACTTTTACATTTCTGAGGAATTTCTCAGGTGGTCCGTGCTAATTTGATAGGGTCTTCAAAAGGACACAGTTGTCTTGAGACACTTCAAAGCATTTTGACTTTTTGTTTTAGATTATATATTAATGTAACTCTACCCTGACTTCTACATTTCTGTAACATAACCCTTAAGTGATGTCAGATGGCAGTGATTAAATATGGATGGAGATTTGGTACATTTTCCTACAGGGAGAGAAAGATAGAGCCATGGAGAGGGAGAGATAGAGAGGAAGAAAGAGTATACAAAAAAAAAAAAGTGCTTTTTTTTTTTTTTTAAACCACCACCCCACTCGGTCAGATTGAGGAATCTCAGAGGTCCTGTCAGTGTCACCTGCATTCAGAACTAATGGACTTAAAATCAGCTCTACCTCCCAAGCTTTAATGAGTGTTAAATTAATGAAAGAATTCCATCCTCTCCTCCACCCCCTCCCTCTCTTTCTCTAATTCTCTCTTTCTGCTCTATTTTTGCATGACAACATTTTCAGATTGCGCTCTGAGACGGATCAGTCCCTTGTTGGCAGTAATTGGGTGCTGGCCTGGGTTAATGCGCTCACCACCATTAATGAAAACGTTGAGCTGTAAGTGGGACTGTATGAAACGGAGAACGTTCTCAATAGCCTCCAAACAGTCACTAGGGTCCATTCTGCAGCAGGCCAGGCCCAGCTTTTATTGGAGTGAAGCGAAGCATGAATTCTGTGAGGGAAAGATGGAGCCAGTTATATTCAAAGCTGTAAGCCAGACGGCTGAATGAAATAACCTTTTTTTTTTTTTTTTTTTTTAGATAAAGAGAATCTCTTGGGTAAGTCAGGTGAATAAAGGCCCACACAGAGAGTAAAAATACAATGAAAGACACTCACACATAGATTTGTGGAATACAGTGCTAGATCAAATCTATTTACAATTTCCCAGGATGCATTAATAATAAAAATAGTAAATCCTTGTTTTAAAATTGCAATGGCAATGAAAATAAAACACAATACAGATTTTAAAACATACATACATGTCATAATTTTAAAAGCAAATCCCTTAAATATATTCATGACATCATTCAGTGAGAGTTGCTTAATTTACTCTCTTTCCCTCCCTTTCTATACCTGCTTTTGTTGTGATTAATCCAAAAAGAAGCTGACTTATTTTTTTGCACAGTATGAGATCTTCCTAAACTACCATACATACCACCAATAGTGAAAGCACATCCAAAACATGGTTAAACACTGAAGAAAAAAATATTTATTGTTAATTCCTTTTGTCTATATCAGGATTTATATGCTTTTATAGGAGCGTGTGTGTGTGTTGGTATTTGTGGTTTATGGGGATTTTTTTTTTTGCCTGTGTCCCCGTAATTCAAAAGACTTCATAAAACATACTAAATTGAATTTTTTTGTTTGTTTGTTTGTCTGTTTTGTTTTCTAAAAATGCGGAAAGTTTTCTGTAAGGAGTAGATTTAGGTGTAGGGCAATAACACATTTTGTTCAGTATAAAAACCATTACGTCTATGGAAAGTCCCCATGAACCACAAATACAAATGTGTGTGTGTGTGTGTGTGTGTGTCCAGACCGCACCACCAACAGACATTCAGTGGGATCACCATCTCGGCATTGGTAACCATCGGCAACAGACCTTTTTAATGGGAGTTAATCATGTACCCTGAGGTGACATGAGAAAAGCGGTTCTGTGTGTTAAACTGTTCCACTGAGCCGGGATTGGTTGATGAGAGTTGTTACAGGATTTCCTGTCAACATTGTAGTTGCATTCACACAAACATTATATGGGAAATCACAGTGTGTGAAATTGAGGATCAGTAACAAACCTAAGCTGAATGTTTTTAAAAAATGTTCCTCTTCTCTCTATTTAACTGTTTTTTGTTTGTTTTTGTCTTTGCTTACACCAAGACACATACTAAGTCTTAAGTCAGCTGTTTTTTCTTTAGTTTTATATATATAATTAACTATTATACTTAAATAACTATATATCAGACTGTGAATGTAGCATTTAATAATCACTTAAACATGCTGTTTGGTAGAAGGTAGAAAGTTGCTACATAATCAGAATAAGTACAACTACAAAGTAGTTAAAAAAAAGTGTGAGACCAGGAGAGAGAGAGAGGAGATGAGAACTAATGAAGGGCTGGAGATGAACAGATTGCCTGGCAAGGAAGGGCAGTCTCACAGTGTGGATGTGACTGCCGTATCGACATATGCACAGAATCTGAAATCTGAATTTTAAATTCTAGAGAGCTGCTCACACTCTTTAGTGTCAAAGAAATGCCATCCTGTACAGCTGTCACATGACACCTCAGACCTCACACACACTCAGACAGACACTCACACCATTAGCACACATACATACACGTCGCTTACCTAGCTTGTGCATCCACACACACATACACAGTTATGGAGGAACTAGTAAACACCAGTCTTGCCAAATCTCAACATCTTAGACACACATGGTGCCCAATGTTTTTGTTAAAATCTGAGAATGACCAAAAAAAAAAAATTACGAAAATGTAAACTAAAACATAACAAACTGCACATAGATCACCTTGTGTGATTTCCATTTTTTCCCCCCAGATATTAGTTTAGACTAAACCAACTATTTTTAGATTATTTTCTGAAGCCAATAATTGACCTAGAAGAATTGCTTGCTTGCTTTATAGCAACATTTTTACTGTTCAAGGGAGAAATTTACTGAGCATAATATAGTAATATAAATTAATTTATATAAAGTAATATAAATTATACTTACTCTAAATTATAATTTTACTCTAATAATATTATTTTACTGTATTATTGTTGGTGTTGTTTAATTTGTACATACATACTAGAATCAACAGAATAAAATACTGCAAATTTATGTTTCTGGAATGCTAATAGGTCATGGAGAGCGATGCAGTCTGCAGAAACTGAACATCAACACTTTTTGGGGTTCGCATTTAGAGGACTTGAACTAGTTGGAATTAACTGTTCAAAAATACATTATAATATTTGCAAATTATTTACATACAGAAATTTTGATGTTTAATACAGAACCTGGTTAATGAGTAATGAGTGACGCATTGGATGACTGCACAGAGAATAGAGGAAACAAACTTCATCAGAGTGTGTGTTTGTGTGCGTCATGTCTGTGAATGCCTTTGTGTATCTGCCTGTGTCATGAAAGGCTTTGTGTGTGTGTGTGTGTGTGTGTATGAGTGAGTGATAAGAATCTTTAACAAGTCTATTGAGGGTGGCTACACACTTACCCCACATCCAGTCCCCCTACTGAATCAGATCTGTCTCCGTTGTCAGAGCACATTAGATACAGGCCAACACACACACACACACACACACATACAAACGGACGGACGACCAACTATGCGCTCATGCCACAAAGATGCTCACATCTCCCGCTCACACACACACACACACACACACACACACACTGCAATTAGCATTAGAAAATGGGCTATCAGCTGGAATAAGCGAGATGGAAAAGTGACAGAACGTGTGTGTGTGTGTGTGTGTGTAAGAGAGAAGTGGTTAGCATAGCTTACCATAAAACACACTCTAGTATCCACAAACAGGTTTCAGTCCTGTTCAGGAACACAAGAAGCACAAATCTCTCACAATTGTTCAAGAGTGCAATAGCATCAATTATCAACCTAGCTTCATAATTATTTAAAATCATTAGACGACGTCACGCTGGGAGAACGAGCGCTCTCTGTACCGCTACACAACAACCTAGGGCCTGTATCCCCACAGTGGAGAACATTTCTCTGTGTCTTTCTGTGACTTTGGAACATAATTGAGTTTAAACACTCAATACAACATTAATTAGTTTAGCCGTCTGCTGGTGATACCATAGATAAGAGACTATGTAATTCATATTGATTGGAATATGCACATTGAATACAACCTCTTAAGACAAGCCTCCTTTATTAAGCTAGCACAAAGAGCAGGTCATCATTTGTACAAAGAGAGATCGCTTTAGATTTTATCTTTCTCATAAAAAGATTTGATTGGGTTTTCTCTCTAAAGAACCCTCGCTCCCCATGTTATTCTACTTTGATTATATTACCTCTTAATTAGTTTGCATATTGAGTTGAACAGAGTTTATTGATTTCACCAGCTTTCATTTGCATTGCAAAATTCTTCTAATCCAATATAATCTTATCCATAGCCACAGAGAGAATAATGACTTTCTTTCTGCCAGTTTTCTTTTATCCCCCCACCTTTACACAGTTTCTCTTTTTTTAAACAGTGTCTGAACATTGTTTTTACATTATTTGTCTTTTCAGTTATTTTTTAGTACAATGCAAAAACTTTACTATCTCAACTATTACTGATGGGTTTCATTTCAGTAAATCGCATGCATGCTTCTGAATATTTACACCAGAAATGCACTGGCAACTTTGGGCATAATATATATATATATTTATGTTATGTTTTAATATTGCATAGGTGATGTATGTGAAGGACCGGTTTGCTGCAATTTCATGTGTGTGTGTGTGTGTTGATGAGAAGGTGTCGGGTCTATAGCTGTTGATCACACATTGCAGTGGCATGTTAAAATGTTAAACTATTCAGACTAATGAAACACAGGCCTGAGCTAATGGCCATCCTCGGGGAGCAGACCTGTCCTTCAGGGTCTCTCTCGCTCTTTCAGTTTGAATCTGTGTGTTTTAGTATCGTCACAGATACACTTGTTTTGAAGTCATACTGTAGCTGGTTGGCAGAGGTGTTTTCCTGTGGACAATGGTGATCTCATTCTGTGTGTGTTTCATCGTTAGTTTCCATGCTGTATGTGAGAGTATGCAACCCCTAGTGCTCTCTATGTGTGTGTGTGTGTGTCTGTGTTTGTGTCTTTGCTTTAGTCAGTGACTCATTCACCCCAGGTTGGATCAAAGGCTTTTAAATGGGCCACACTGACTAGGAGGTAGAGTGAGTTACCCGGGGTTTACAGCATTATCAGCACCCCGACTATCTACACACATATGCACACTGATCTACAGCAGTTGAGCACTATGAATAACAGCATTGTTCTTCAAAGAAAGCTGCACATTTGAACTACTTTAAAATCTTTTTAAAAATCTGGAGAAAGCTGCTTTTATTAAGTTGAATATTAAAATAAAACGTAAGTAACATTTTTTTTTTAAGTCTGAAGTCTTTTTTAATATTATTAATAATAAATTATATAGATTTTATATTTTAGACCTCGTTAAATCTGATACAACCAATCTCAAATTGTGCTTTTTAAGTAATCATGCTTTAAGTCCGCTTCTTCCATTTCCAGTCAGGGCATCCCATTTTGCTGTAATGGTTATATACCAGATGGATTCCAGGCCGTTTGTGCATGAACAAAAGGCATGGTCAAGATCATGTTTATGTGTCTGCCAAAATACCCATGTAAGTTCGTATGGTGTTACAGGAGGAAGTGGTGATGACTAACACTGAGGTTTCCAGATCAAATGCAAACAAAGAGTATTAGTTTTCAGCATTTGTAACCACCATGGCGTCTTCTGGTAAGAGTGAATGTGTCACATATGTCGCTAAGAACAGCTGCTTTCAAATGTTTTAACGCCACAAACCCCCAAATAGGAAACTGTGGCGGTCAATAGGATAAAGTAATTAGGATTAATCCCATGAACCGTTTTTTATATTTTATTTTTTTTAGTCAAATTATATACATTTAATTTAACATGTTTAACAAATAAAGATTTACCTTTTCAGATTTTGCAAGGTCTTTATTTTGTTTTCGATCAGACACCCAGTCCTTGTAAAGCATATCTCTTTAAACTTTACATAAAAACAGCTAGGGACCAGTCGTAATAAAATGGCTAAATACTTCTCACACAGACCCTGCAGCCCGAGGGCGCCCACATCGCACTGAACTCTGACCTTATCAGGTGAGAAGGCGTAAGTGACTTGTAAAGCATGTAAATGAAGACCTGTGCCCTGTGAGGGGTTACATTAGCCCCTGAGGAGAGACGAGAGGTGGGGGGATTGTTGAAATTGTGAGTGTGCAGGAAAGGCTTGTCCAGGCTCTGCTTCCATATGCGTATGTACTGGAGTCCCGTTGTTTGATTGATGCTGTTCTTTGCTGTAAGGTGAAGACCTGCAGTGTAGATGGTCTTGTTTATGACTCACAAGAACGTAGAAGTACTTTACATGTCTGCTCACTGTGAGATGATGAATCGACAAAAGCTTTTATTTGAAGAAGAGGTTGAAGAACGAGCTGGTTTGTTTTAAAAGGTCATGGGTCATTCATGCAATTTTCCATAATTTTATTGCAGTGTCACCATGAGCCCTTAGAGATTAAATTAGGCTCAAATTAAAGGGACAACAAAACAATGAAGCCAGATGGACAAACCTGCCTTATATGAAAAATTAAACAAAGCTATGTTCTTATCATCTGCAAGAACAAATTTGACGTATTTTCATTCAGTTGCCAGCTCTCCTTTCTCTCGCCGTCAGTCTTTAGTGTCCCAGAAGGCACTGAATGATTTATCGACAGAGTAAACTCTATATGAATCAGACCTAATCTTTAGTTATACAGTTTACAATGTTTGAGTAACTAAACGGCATGTGTGTACACACACTTTTCATCCAACTGTTGGGCTAAAATCCATAGGGAGCTGAGGTAAGCCGCATTGAAGGAAATCTCTCAGTGTCTTAATGCTGAGCTGTAACAATGAATTTAGAATGACACTGATGTGTATAAACTGATTATGTAGCATGTGGACACACCTGAATATGTAATAATAATAGTAAAAGGGTTTTGCAGGTCTGCACGTATTCAAGTAGTATTTATTTTACTCCCTTGTTCCAAAAATAATGTCATTTAAACACATTTCTCACCTCCAACTACTGAATAAACAAATAAATAAGAATGACTGACATGGATGAATGAATCACAGAATCAGTACAATGCACACATATAGAAATGAAGCTAATATATATATATATATATATACATATATTATAATTTTTTATCCCCAGTATTTTATCTGCATGCATGCATCTACACAGTGGCATTTTCTGGCATGTTTAAGTGCAGCTATTGTAAAAATGGCTGGCTTCCTGTTGCTCTGCTGAGCAAGTGGTTGTAGTCAAGCCTGAGGAAGGGGAATAGTTTAAATGCAGATGTTTTCACCCTAAACACACCCACGAGACACAAAGAGTGTGTTCACAGAAAACAGAGCAACACGAGCAAAATTAGTCACCTAACACTTTTTGAGAAAAAACTAGTTAGAGAGGGGGTAAAGCACATTTATATATGATTTGACATAAATTCTTGCTAGTTAAAAAAAGATGAGTATATCAGTATAAAAGCGTGTTTCCAAGATGAAAACATCAGTCAGCTGATTAAGCTGATTAAAACTGATTACATCATTTACTTCTACAGGTCAGAAATGAAGACAAAACAGGTTAGTTTTATTTATTTATTTAGTTGGACAGTTTTTTTTTTCTGAAATGCTTTACTTCATAGAAAATATTTTATTTTGCTTTAAACCCCAAAAAGACAAGTTTTAAGTGAAAAGCAACAGTACATTAGGCCACATTTGATTTTCCCCCTCTAAAACTTTACAAACAACCTTAGCAGTTATGGAAAAGTTATTCTGAGTAGCATTTTGTGCATTATTCATACAGTATGCTGTTTCAGCGGAACATGTATTGAATCCACATTTTCAGGCAGAGTCAGCTGCTTCATTGATAGTGAACATGACAGGAGATTTACACAGAGGGAGTTTTGCAATACTTCTAATACTCAAAAACATGGAACTTAAATAGTATATATATACTGTTTAAAATAAGAAAAATGTAGAAGACTATTCAGTCCAAACGAAGCATTTATTTTGCTCAAACTCAGTTTTTTCTATTACTGAAAATGATAATTGTTTTGCTTGTACACATCTAAAACATTTATTCCCATTTTTTACATTTAAGTGTCACGTTTACAGCTGAAGTAAAATTCAAGTGTGGTTGTTACAACCCCTACTATTCAACCAGTCTTATTGGACGAGATACATGCATAAAAAGTAAATTAGAAACATTATCTAATCTTTGGATCAGTCATTTTGCTTTGGGGGATCCTTGAATATGTACATGTTGTTATAATCTCCATAACTTTCCTAAAAAAGTATGCAGCATATTCCATCCTCCTGGTTACAATTATTTCCATCTTTTTAGAATGAGTTGTGCAACAATTAGCCCTTGGGTTTAATTTGTGTTGTGTTTGAGATGTCCTCTGATTACTGATGCCTCTTTAGACCTTTTAATATGATGTAATTGCTTCCATAGAGAGTTTGGGGGCAGATGTGAGAGAAGCGGAGGGGTTTTATCAGTAAAGTATGTCATGACTTAAGAAGTGACCTTGTCTAATAACTCTAATATAGTCAGTCTCAGTTGGTTCAAAAATAAAATGATCCCAGTGGACAGAATTTAACAAAACTTCATAAAATAAATAAGATAAGATAAGATAAAGAAATTGAGAAAATTATTATTAACATTGTTAGACATGCATACATGTATGGAATGAATTTAATGCAAATGCTCATGACCTCACTTCTTTGGAATGCTGCATTGGTCTTTGTGCAGTTTTTTTTTTTTCTTCACATCCCGCCGTTACCTCTCCTTTCTCTTACTTTCTCCCTCCTCCTTTCATCCCACCGCTCATCCTCATTGGTCAGCTCTCTTTTGTCCTTACCCTCCCCTCCATTTTGTCAAGTGGTCATCAAGGGGTCAGTTGGGGTGATGTGAGGCTGTAAAATGGCCCGAACCAGGCTGACCATCGAGAGAGAAGAGTTTAATCTCAGTGGTGCTGACCTCTGACTGCTGAGTCTGAGTTAATGTCAGTGCTGAGCCTCCAGCCCCGAGCTGCCAATATCACCATGATTATGACCAATCTGCCCCTCCTAATGCAATTATCTGATCAATCTCCCATTTTACTGAATAAATAACGAGGGAGAGATGGACAGAGGGATGAGAAATGAGGACAAAAGAGAGAGAGAGAGAGCTTTGCAGTGGCACAATTCTGGAGAACATTTTAAGAATTTTAAAGATGGTCTGGGACACAAATTTGACTGCTTATGTAGTCACTAATAATGCATGCTTAGGCTTAAGTATTAATGCGAATATAAAGAAGACTTTATGTCAGTAGCTTCTCTGAAATCTGACATAAAGTCTCAAACACCCACAACTAACTGATAACAGGACTTGACAGAAACCTCTTCCATTCGCTTCTAAAGCCTTCTGGATATTTTCACTCTACCCAGTCCACCCAGGCTGCATGGTTTGGATGCTGAAAAGAAAAATAAATTTGTAGATAAAGATAAAGAGATATGAGATTTTCAGAGAGAAGAGCGAAAGAAAAAGAGACTTTTCTGAGCGAGGGTGGTATAACTCAGATGTTAGCTTTTGATGCTAATCGCGTGATTATCGTCGAGGGCTAGGGTTCAGTATCTCGCTTCACCTTACTTAGCAGAATCCTGTAAATCTCTCTCAAGTGTAAGTTACACTCACCAGAAAACATGACAGACGTAGCAGAGGGAGAGCGAGAACAGTGTTTTTGAGTGACGCAACCAGACTGCGCTCTTCGCTGAGAATCTGAGAGCACGCGATGACTGAGCCTTACACGATATTCAGCCGAGCTCAACCGACAAGGAAGTGACACGCCAGTCCTTCGTCATTTATTTACCTGTGGCTTTTTGTAGCTTGCTTCACTGTGTGCACCTGACACCCGACTCCCCTCTCTTTTTCTTTCTGTTCTTCTCAGTTCCTCCAGGCTTAGCTTACCTCTTTCTCTCTTTCTCTCATCATCTAACTTTAATCAAGTAAATGGATGCATTTAAATGCTGCTAATTTCAGCTCAGGTAATTGCAAACCATTAATTAAATTTGATCAAAAAAAGGCATTGTAAGTGATTGGAAATGTCTAAAGTCACAGAGTGATTAAATCTTCTGTGCTTCAGAGCATTGTGCCGAGGGAGGATATTGCCCTCTAGTTTTACAAACCATCTGTACAGGCAGAAATTCAGGCATTGTTTGGGCTATCATCCATAGAGGCGGTAAGCTAAAACGGCTGTTTTTTTCCTTGAGAGGGTCTATAAATGGTAGTCGAGTGTGGTAGGTGGCCAGCTGTGGACAGTAACAGTGCACTCTGAGTACGATAACATCTGGAGATCAGGTTAGTATAGAAGGACTGCTAGAGAGAGAGTCAACACGACTCAAGAGAGAGGTGCCAGGATGAGGTAGTGCTTAAGAGCAGCAACAGGTGGCCGCTGGCAAAAGATGTTCCGTGTGTGTATATTTGTGTGTGTGTGTGCTGAATGAATCACAAGTGTGTATTTGACCCTCTTTTCATCTGTTGTCCTTCCACAGATTATGGACAGCCCGGCTTTACATGGCCAAACAACTTCAATAAAGCATCCACTGATGTGGAGACCCATTTCGCATTAAAAATACAATGTTTTTAACCAGCTAGTTTTTTGTGTTAACTAGCCTATGATGTCTCAACCTGGTCCTGCTCGTCTTTTGGCTTGATTTAAAAGGGTTTTTTCTATTTTCAGACTGGGAGACCAGTTGGACTCCAAGGTAAATCAGCATATACATTATAATGCTGTATGTACACTACAAGTCAAAAGATTTTTGAAGAGTAAGATTAGTTTTTTTTTTATCAGATCTATTTCTGTGATTTCAAAGCTGTAATTTTTGCATCGTGACACCAGTCACATGATTCTTCAGAAATGGTTCTAATATTTGCTGCTTAATAAACATTTATTATTATTATAATTATTATAATAATTGATATTATGTTCAAATGAGTAAATTATTTCAGACTTCTTTGATGAACAGAAAGTTTTAGAAATATTTTGTACTGCAAACTTTATATACTTTAAACAGTGTATAATGTTACAAAAGTTTTTTTTGTTTTTTTTCAGATAAATGCTGATCTTTAGATATTTCTAATCATCAAAGAATCCTGAAAAGATTTTCATCTGTTTTAAATATTGATAACAATTGTAATAAATGTTTCTTGAGCATCAAATAAGCATATTGTAATGATTTCTGAAGGATCGTGTGAAACTGAACACTGGAGTAATGATGATGAAAATTTGATCACTGGACTTGATCACGTACTCAAATGGACCGCAGTTATTTTAAATATTTAAATATTGCTGTATTTTGGATCAAATAAATGCAGGCTGGGTGAGCAGAAGAGAATTCTTTAAAAAAACATTCTTCAACACTCTTCAGAAACATTTGTCTGGTAGTGTGTGTATGTATATATATATATAAATCTATGGGGGTGTTTACAGTATATATATATATATATATATATATATATATTCATTATTAGCATGTGTATATTAGCATACAAATATATGTAATTTACAATTCATTAGATGTATCATATTATTTGATTTGAAAGCAAACGTGAAGCAAACAACTTTTCTCCTGTCTTTACTGAGTACTTCATATTGGTTATTCCTTGTTATGTTTGACACATACATTTTGACTGGTTGTAGTCATTCTGAACAAAAGGGTCTTATCTAATGCATTTGTGGTTTCTAAGGATGGATTGTTTGAGCTGGCGTGGAAACACAGGTTTTTCCATTGATAGTGTTGAAGTCTGGTTGCTCCACGAATCTCACTGTTTCCATCGTTTTTATCAGAGCAATGACAGAACACAGGACTGAAATTCAGACTTTCTCAGGACCTCACACGCACACACACACAGCACAGCATACAAAGACACATATGCAGACACTGACGTGAACACACACAGACACACAGATAACAGGCTCGTAAATTGCTGCTGTTCTGCAAGACTGCTGAGCTTAAAACCTTATGAAGTGTGTGTAGGAGAACAAGCAAAGTTTTTAAGCTTAAGCAGAGCTGCCAGTAATTTATTTTGGCTAAAAATTTATATTTCCATTGTTAAGGGTAAACGTAATTAAAACAGGTATGACAAAAGGGGTGTGAGTCAATGGTGCTTTGGTAAAATAGTAACAGGACAGGACCTTGATAGTTTAAATTGAGGGACAAACTTTCGAGGATGAATTTATTAAGCAGACTGCAAGTAGGCCAAAAAAGTGAACCGAGAGGCTTGTCGGGTATGACTTAAAAACAGGAACAAGCAGTGGCTGCAGCCAAGCAGCAGGGATGAGAGGAGAATGTAAAATGAAAGCAGCTGTATGCTGAGACGGAAACTTTGAGAGGAGATTGCAAAAGGAGTGGGTGTTGAATTTTCATGAATGAAATGAGAAAAAGAATAGCAGGGAAAAATTAAGGTGTATGCAAAAAAATGGTGACTGACTGCAAAATTACTTTTTTTTTGTTTTTGATTTTATGTGCGTCATGAATTATAAATCGTATTCATTTGATTTTTACAGCTTTTAAGCTGTTCAGACATAAACCACTTTCCGGTTACATTAAAAGAGTTTCTATAAATTCTTCAATTTTTTTATTGATACTTATTTGTGAATGTTAAAACACACTGAAAGGGGACTCTTGTTAATTAAATAGGAAGTTGTATACCCGTCCTCTTTACTCTCTCTCTCTCTCTCTCTCTCTCTCTCACACACTTCATCATTAGCATGTTAGAGGAGGCTGTAGCATATGTCAAGGTGAAGTGAGTATCAGGTGCATGTCTTCGTCCTAATGTCACCTCTATACTCACACCAACACGTGTGTAGCATGTGTATGATTACAGTTGCATTTTACTTTTGCTTTTACTGCTGCTTTACTAGTTAGCATTGTCCAAATCATTTTAAATGAGATATGACAACTATTAAAATAAAAATCTAGAAATAAACTTAAAATTTTTAAATAAACTGTAATGCTTCTTTAAAATTGTGATTTTTTTTCTGTCTGATTTCCATTCAAAATGTTTTGCGTTGACTGCATTTGTAAAATCTTATCAAAAAAGTAATATTTAGTTTGTTAGTCAGTCTATTCTGTAAGTTATTTGGGAATACACTGAAGTGCAATTACTGGAGAAAAAAAAAAAAAAAAAAAAAAAAANNNNTATATATATATATATATATATATATATATATATATATATATATTGTGTGTGTGTGTGTGTGTGTGTGTGTGCACATATCCTGTTTTTTCCCAGCATGAAGCTGTTTTATTCATCAGGAATCATATAAAACTAGGAATTATATCACAGAATGAGCCCTTGTTAATAACTTTTTAATAATTTTCATTTGTTATTGACAGTTAATTGTTTTATTTAAAATATAATAACTTATTTAATATTCATTTTGACCTCCTAAGAGAGACAGACATTCTCTATAGGCTAAATTGAAATCCAATTTTAAAATCCAAATTGTATCCGTTAAAAGCTCAAAGAGAAAACTTTCACTTCCTTTGCTTCTCATATTAAACCAATTTAGTTAATTATGGTGGTTGTGTACAGTTTTGTTTTTCTGGTGATTGACTTCTCCTAACTGTAGCAGTGGGTCATGATTCTTCCATCATGGTTTGCTGCCTCTGGCTCTCCGCACACAGAAACACACTCTCTCTGCTATCGTATCCAGGACACGTCCAGAGTGATGTAATATCAGTCGGCACGGTAACGGACACGGGTAGAACAGCGAATGGCCGATCTAGTGACTCTTAATTATGCAGTCCTCTCTTTTTTGGACCGAGCTGTGGAATGGACCATTAAGCAGGACACAACACACAGGCCATGGGTCAGAACAGGAGTTGCAGAGGGGACGTGACCTCTGTGTGTTCGGCAGAGATAAAATAACAGCCATGCTAGGATAAAGTGGATCAGTTTGATTTTAAGTTGGCCAATCTATAATCTGACTAATAATTCAATATATAATTATTGTGAAAGCAGGTATTTACTACATGGATTGTACTGGGGTCATGACATGACATTCATTATTTGGTCCTGTCTATTAATTTACTCACAAAGTAATTTACGAATTAAAAAGAATTTTGATATTTGTACGGCTCATGGATGAAAAGTGTATTATTTTTTTAAAACGAAATTCTTAAAGTTGAAATAAATTGAAAAAAACGTAATAAAACAAGATTAATGAAGTTCATTTTACACACACACAAAAAAACTAACTTAATCAGTTACCTGGCATTTCTTTGTATTTTCTTGGTGCATGGACACACACACACACACACACACACACACACACACACACACACACACACACACACACATATATATATGTGTGTGTGTGTGTGTGTGTGCATATTTCAATGCATTTATTATGCATTTTTCTATCTCTCTCACTGAAACATTAAACTATTTCAGTGTAGCTTGCCATTATTTTTATTACATTTTTCAATATTTAATAAAAAACTCTTGTCCTCTAAAATATAGTTAACTTACATTAAATTAGAACTGTTATCATAGAACCCTGTAGACCCTCACAAGTAAGTCAATATCAATAAGAGTTAATACAAGGTAAGTTAAGGTTTTAAAATGTTATGTGCAAAACTGAAATTACATTTATAAATTATTTTAAGTATTCATTACAGATGCTTTTTACCTTGAAATTTGTTTTTACAATTTTTAAAATAATGAATGTTCTTGAAAACAAAGTACAAAATCATCTTATAAAAGAGTAGATATCTTTTTCACTGGATTTTTTTATGTCCTTTTTCTTTATTGTGGACACTTTTTATGTTGTTGACCCCCTGTAACCGCAGTTTTTTCACCTGAAAGATATTGCACATGTTATGTAGCTGTTTTTTAAATATCACAAGCTGTTGAGCACTCAGTGTGTGCTTCAGGCTCTCTGTCATACTTAACACAGAGCCACTACATGTAACTAGCATAATCCAGCATGAGAAATCACACGCTCTGTGTGTAAGATCAGTGTGTGTGTATGTGTGTGATAGCCCCTTTGAAATCCCTGTGTGTTCGTGGACGAAGCTCTGCTCGCTCTGAGTGTGGGTGACAGGGGACCATCAGTGAGTATGACGGGCAGTGTAAGATATGAGCTGTGACAAGCGCGGCCGTTACGGGTTATGACTGCTGGAGGGGGCAAGACAGTGTTTAAGGAAGAAAGAGAGTGTGAGTGTGAGACAGCATCCGACACACGTGGCCGACTCGTGCTACATTATCCGGCTGATTGAGTTATGACAGCTGTGTTCCGCGCAGGGAATCGCTCTCGCTCGCTACCTCTCCCTCTCTCTCTCTCGTAGCTGATGATGATGAAGAGATCACTTTAAACAACAATCTCCATAATATTTCATGCTCAGTAAGCACCCGGAGGCTGTCGGCTCACTTCTCCATCAATTGATTTGATTCACTGCTGGGTTTCTGTGCATACACTCACCTATGCCTAGCACTCAGCCCTGAAGATAAATGGCAGGTTAGATGAAAATAATATGTATGTCCATAGGAAATGGGAGTGAGTGTGTGTGTGCCAAAGAAAGTGGGTGGCGGGAGGTTATTTTGTATCAGACTATAACATCACAGGAAGCATTGAGATGAATTATAACTGTCACATCCTTCCGCACTACAGCCCACCCTTTTATTCTTCAATTCATCAAAGTGTGAGAAATATTGTTATGGGACAAAGAACTCAGTGTTTTGTTTTGGGTAGAAAAAAGCATTGGCTTCAATTAGCAAAATCCTATGCTGATTTCTTCTGTTTTCTTCTGTTTACATCTGCTGCATGAACTGATTCTGACACTTTCTGTTGTATTCTGTTCCATTTCACTCTAATTATATTTAACTTTTGTATGTAAGCTTTGAATTTGTTTTTAAATTTGTACTTTTTATGTGCTTGAAAATATAGTAAAAACACTAACATTGTAAAACAGTTTTACAATTTAAAAATAACTGTTTTCTATTGTAATATATTTCAAAATGTAATTAATCCCTATGATGCAAAGCAGTCTGTCTGTCACATGATGCTCATTTATAGCCCAAGAACAAGTTCTTAATACTATCAAAACTAAAAACATTTGTGTATTGTATGTGCCAGTTTTTTAGTTTACATGTGTGTGTGCAGGTTTATGTGGTTTATGAGTACACAAATTTGTATAATGACATGGGTATGACATAGGTATTACAATGTGAAGTTGATTTATGAGAACATATTCAGTGTCCTTGTCATTCAAAAGGCTTAAAAAACATACTAAACATTATGTAAACAGTACTAAAAAATTTTTGAAAATCTAAAAGTGTAAAAGTGTTTCCTGTAAGGGGTAGGTTTAGGTGTACGGTCAGTGTAGGACAATACCACATACAGATTGTACAGTATAAAAACCATTACGACTATGGAGAGTCCCCATAAATCACAAAAACCAACGTGTCTGTGTGTGTTATTTGTGTGGATGTATATATCTAAGTGAATACATTCACCTTTGTCTGTGTGTACAGAAGTGGAAGTGGTTCTAGACTCGGGGGATATTTTGGTTGTTGAATAGTGTACTAATGAGTCCACTGGAGACTTCCTCCACAGAAAAGGGGAGAGAGAGACCGATCGGAAAAGAGTGAGAGAGGGTAGGACTACTGAGGGATTAAGTATCTCTTAAAAAGATCTACTTTCAGACTCTCAGTTATCAAACCACTAGTGTGTATTAATTAAGCCTAATGTAGGGATGGGTTATTGGAACTCTCCCCCTTTCACACACACAGACACACACACACACACACACTTTATGTGTTTTCACAGACTTTTTATCAACATACTTTTATATAACGCTCCTGTCTGCTTACAAATTCAGACATGTCGTTCTTAAATTCATAATTAGTTGCACAGATGAAACATAACATGTTGTTTTAATCATCATATTAAGTAAAAGCACGTCTGTGCAGCAGTGTTCTGCTTGTTTGGAAGAGAGCTGGTGTCAGGCAGCCCTGGAGCAAAGCTTTGCTTTGATGTTGTGGAACATGTTTTGTAAAAAATGACTTGCGATAACTGTAAAGTTTAACCTCTGTAAAAAAAAAACAATATTACATTTATGTTTGTTAAAGTATTAACAAGTAAAACAATAGGGCTGATGTAGTTCGATGAAGACGTCCCATATCAATTTAATATACATTTATTTTTACAGTAGTAAAAATGTATGTTTGCTTTTCACATCATGGTACTTTTTTGTGGACATTTGTGGGTATGTTGTGCCACTGTGTATATGTTTTTATGCAGGCATACATACTTGATAGTATGGCACACCGGAATAACAAAATCTCACTGGAGATAACCTGGTTTGCTTCTAAATGTAGCAGCACTTTGCTGTTCACATACATTTTAAAGTAAGTAGAGGAGGGAGAGGGAGAGAGAGAGTGCACTGGCAGGGGTGCCCCACTGTCCTGGCATTCACCCTTTGACTGAATGGTTAAAGCCATGGGAAGTTTGCCAATGTTGTGTCAAAGTTGTGCCAACATTTGTATCAGATGTAGGCCAACTGTGCCACTTATGGGTGGTTTCTGATGTCCGCTTCCAATTGGAGATCAAGAGGGCCAAATGAAATAAAACAGCTGTAATTAGCATCACTGTTAAAAGTTGGCTGTGACGTTCTGCTACGGGGCCACAGAGCACACCCTCATTTTATAATGTTAGATTTTAATCCTACTATCTGGCAATATAAAACCTGAATCAAATGAAGCATTAAAATTAAACTTTAGGCTTAGTGGTTGATGTTTAAAATTTATGTATGTATGTATATGTATATATATATATATATATATATACATATATTTATATATATATATAAAATGTAACTACTTAAAATCTCTCTCTATAAAAGTGTAACCATCTTATTGTGCTGTTCTCTCACCATTTTGTAAATGTAAATGTGTTAGCGGTAATCTTTGATTTCTTCTGAGGCTGTCACTGTTGGATCTATTGATTCCCACCATGAGTCAACAGACATGCCACAGATGAGCCTTTCTCTCTCTCTTATTCTGTCTCTCTCGCTTCTTCATGCTTATTATACCAATTATCGGTAACAGAGAAACGTTTCACTTTTTTGACTCCCTGCTGTGTGATTTGAGCAAATCAATATCTCTGATCAGAGTTGCCTCTGCAGCATTCTTTATAGGGTCCAATCACATCTCGTAAAGAGGTTTGTCCTTCAGATATGTGAAACTAATCTGCAGCAAATATCACACAGTATTGTGTTTTATGCAATGGCGCTCAGCAAACGTGGCAGTATACTTGCACGAGTGCCACCGATGTCACTTTGCAAACCCCTTTCACTGTTACAGTGTGAGAGGTGGGACCCACAAGAGCACAATAAGCCGCTGTCTGCTGCACATGTCTTACTCTCAGTGTGCCTTGGCATTGTCTAATTACTCGCCACAATCACTGGAACTCATTGCCGTGTCTGATCTTAATTTTACAGACACAGGCCGCACGTACATTGAGCGCCCCGACTCCTCCAAAAATTTCCCACATTTTGAGCGTAGGCGCGACTGACAACGTCCGCACGACCCCAACATCCAGTTGAGATTGAGCTCGGCGTTGTTTTCACCAGTAATTTGATTGACAGGTTGTTTATCATGCAGCTGGGGCTGACACTTTCAAAGCTTGAGGGTGCACATGTGTTTGTGCGTGCGTTGGGGGGAATATCCAATCTGTCTAACTCCCCATACCCCCCCACCCCTCCACAGCAGCTGACCCCTCCGGGTCGTCACGACTTAAGTAAGAGTGAAGTTGCTTAAACAGAAGAGCTCTGGTCAGAGGGGCCTGGCCCGAACCCACAGCTGCACCGATCTCCTCTCATGCTCAGGCCTGTCTGTGATCCTTTAAGAATCCATACATATTGATTCAGACTGATAATAAACAATTTGATTAGCCTTCTTCTATAGGCTGTCAGTCCAATCACTCTCAGCGAACCATCCGAGTGGAAGAAGAGGGGAGGGGAAGGAGGGAGATAGAGAGATAGAAAGAGAGCGAGAGAAAGCGGCATAAAGCTGAAAAGGATGGATGGAAGGTACGGGGCCCAGGGGCGAGAAGAAGGGAGGGCAGAAAAAGGGATCCTGGTGTGATTAGGCGTCAGCGTTTGCTGAATTGGACAGGACAGCTGAGCTGCCTGGTTATTAACTCCCTCAGAAAATTCTCAGGCTCTTGCGAGCGTGCCTGAATACTGCCATCTGGATCGATAAGCAATCTCCGCTGTGTACTGAGCAACTGCACCTTTCATTTGTCTCAGGCGGTCCCTCTCTCTTACTCTTGCCCCCTCGCCATTGAACAGGTGTATTGTCCAGTGAAGAGAGAGGGAGAACGAAACTTCTCCTCCGTTCTTCCCAATTCTGTTTCTCTCTGGCCATCACTCAGATTTGCTCTTTCTTCTTTCCTGGCTCGCTCGCTCTTCTTTAGTCACCAGCTAGGGTGTCTATCACTGCAAACATAATGATCTGGGGGGAGAAAACGCAAAGCCATCGCTCCTCAACATGGGTCAGCGTTCGGAGAGGACGGTGGGCCTGTGCTCGGATGAGGGGGGATGGGTTTGATGTTTGATGCTTGACAGGGGAGCAGATGTCATGACCGGGTCTCCACCTCGGCTCAGAAAGCAAAAGCATTTGGCAGACACGAGAGAGGGAAAAAATTAGAAAATGGGAATTGGACATGTTTCGCTAAACACGGAGGATGCCTTCAATAGGATTATCTAGCACACACACCTTTGTATGGACCATATCGTTCAGCGGTGCATGGGTTTAATAGACCCTTAAACACTCATTTGCGTTTGCAAAATGGGATCCGTGCTTAGGTTGAAGCAACCGCACATATTGGCAGCATTGCACGATTTTAGCTAACATTTTGGCCGCAGCAGGAGGGACAGAGTGTAAATGTGTGTGTTTGCGAGGCGCTGCCTACAGCAGCTTGTGTGAGTGGACTCAAAAGATGAATGTCCATACTGATTTTGTGTGCAGATTGAGCAGGCCTTGGGCTGATCTCTTTGAGTGATTCTGCAGGCCATTGATTGGGTGGATGGATCTATTGATGAGTCAGGCAGCTGATGGGGAAGATGGGATGAACATTAGCCTGTCCTCTCACAGCACACATCTGCACAAAACACAAATGTATGAGGAAAAGTACAGAATATATGAGGACAATGACTCACGTAGGTCTTATCTAAAAATACCTATACAGAGAAAACAGATGAATATTTAGTGTATGGTTTACAATGAACAACTTCTTTTGTCTGTGTCTGTGACTGACTGATTGTTATTCACTAGTACAATGCAGTGTATGATACTTTTAATCTTATTTTGAAGTTCAGATAACAGTGTGTCAGTTGGGCTGAAATCTCCATTTTTCAGCATTTTATATACTTTTATCAGTCCTTTTGGTCATCCTTTCCAGTAGTTTATATATATAGAGATTTTTCGGTAACACTTTACAATAACAGTACATGAATTATCATGTACTAATACATAAATGAACAATTACTTGACTATAAACTAATGATGAGTTAAAACATCAATTAATCAAGAACTTCTGTAACATAACTATGACATGACTCGCATGAATCACTGCATGAATAAAATCACCTTAATTACATGTTAGTTACTGCATGTTAGTTATTGTATTAATTAACAATTTGTGTTAAACTAAATCAAACATGCTTTATTGGCACAAAATTGTTTATAGATCTGCCATCTGCAGCTGTCACAAATGTCAGAGAATGACAGATAATTTCTTGCAGTATTTACATTTAACCCAACAAACAATAATGCATTCATAATTAAAAACAAGTTAATCTCATCTTGTTTTGAGTGATTCCACTGCTGCCGTCCTACAATAACGTTTTCACTATAATTAAGCTGACACAATTTAAAATCATAGAGAAGTTGATTATCGCTTTGGTTATGTTATAGATTGGTTCACTGTCATTATATCATAATATTGCACTGAAGTCTTGTGTCTCTTGTGCTCTTGCTTTTCTTTTGGGCCACTATTGCCTCTTCAAAATGTCAACTTTCCTCATACCGTTCAGTACCTTGTCCATCCAAATGCAGCCACAGGACCTCTGCTCTTCCACTTCTGTACAAATCCCCAAAAAGCACCAAATATCTGATTTAGATGAGCTGAATATGTGTAAAACATTTGTAATTAATAACTTTTTAAGGATGCTAACAAGTCATGAATTCATGTTACTTTAAACATAATTAATGCAGAGTTTGTAATAATGTGCCCCACCCCAAGAAAACTTATGACATAATTATACATAAACAACTCATGAATTCATGACGTGGCAGCTGCAGGTGGCAGATCTATTAACAATTTTGTTTTATTAAAGCATGTTTGATTTAGATCAAACCACAAATTTTCACAAATTGTTAATTAATACATTAACTAACATGCAGTAAATAATATGTAATTAAGGTCATTCATGAGAGTTGTGCCGTAGTTAAGTTAGTTCTTGATTAATAGATGTTTTAACTCATCATTAATTTATAGTCAAGAAATTGTTAATTCATGTATTAGTACATGATAATTCATATACTGTTATTGTATAGTGTTACCGATTTTTCATATCTAACCAATTTAGGGATTAACAACATCTCATAACTCTGTTGGATCCTTAAACTGTCAGAAATAAACTTAATTTTGTAAAATATTTATAACATGTTTCTGACCTCATATACTGTAAAGCCACAATTTAGCTGTTTTGAACATACCCAGTTTCCGCTTTGCATACAATAACCTTGCAACAGAGTAAAGTAAAAGTAAACAGCAAAATAAATTGTACTCTGATTCTACAATAAAGGTTTTGTTGTGAATTCTTCCCCTTTAAGCTTAAAGGGGTCATTTAGAGGTTCAGCCACTTGTATAAGTTGTCTTAACTGAAATGTATGCTATCCGTGTCTTTACAGAACTATCATATAATGATATAAATCCAATCAGTGGTTCTTTTACAATCTCTGTAAATGTTTTCCTCTTTCTCAATTGAGCCATCTGACCGTGTGACATCACATGGTCGGAGGCCCCTCCCACGATTTGGATTGACAACAGTGTTTCACATAGACTGAATTGGTGTCTTATTGGTGTCTCAGATCTGCCCTAAGTGAGCCGTCATCAGTCCGAGATGCAGAGACAAGCATGACTCCGAAGCAATTGAGGTGTTTTGTTGTTGAATGTATTAATGAACATAGCAGTAATCATTTACCCCCAACGTCTGAGTGACTGAAGGATAAACATTACGTTTGGTTCTGAAGGGAAACGCACCCTTAATCAACCGAAATGCGTTTATGTTCGCACAAATCATTCATGATCCAGCCTCACCTACAGAAGCAGTGAGTATACAGTAATTCATGTCTTTTAGTTGCAAATCACCTTTCCTAAAAATGTGCTAATTAGCAAGTTTTACTATGAATATGGCTAAACAAAGATCCTCTGAGAGTGCCTCGGAAATAGAGGGGCCGGGTCAGCGGAGCTCATAAAGATTTAAAGGGGAAGTACACAGTGCACAGTGATTTCAAGAGAGCTGTTTTTTGACATTGTAAAAGGGGCATTTTTTATACTAACCTTGGGAAATTTTAAAACAAACTATATTACAGACTGCCATTAAGACCTTAAGAATCATATCAGCTTGTGGATAATTGGCTTTGTATGACCCCTTTAAGGCCTGCGATCTACGTGATCCTTCAGTGATGACTTAGGTAAATAACATAGTGCAGTGCTGCCGCATAGACAGTCGTAGCATAACTGCCTATTCACAATATTACTTCAGCACATCAGTCACACCACATACTCTCACTCAGGTGCAGCGTTTATGTGCAAGAGAAAGTGCACCGCAAACATCAATGTATATAATTTATTACTTAGACTATTACCATGTGCCACACTTTTGTCAACGTTGCCAGTGTCTGTGATGTTATTGAAGTTTAGCGATCTTTGAGTGTAATTTAATCCTGTTTAATGAGCAACTCAGTCCAGCTAGCATCGTGTACTGATCATGTTCACAGCTTTATCATAACTAAGTGTCAGATTTAATGCTGATAATGCAGCAAAGGGATGATATCTCAGATCATTTTCTAGTCTTGTGTAAACTTCATATAGGTAAACCTGTAAATTCTGAACCTTGTAACAAGTATGGTAGATCCATCACCTCTACCACAAAAGACTGCTTTGTAAGTAATCTTCATGATTTATCTCAATTCCTTTGCACATCCAATAGTGTAGAAAAACTTGATGATGCAACAGAAACCATACGCTCTCTCTTTTCTAGCACTTTAGATACAGTAGCTCCTTTGCGCTTAAGAAAGGTAAAAGAAAACAGTTTGACTCTGTGGTACACGGAGTACACTCACACCCTAAGAGGGCAGCCCAGAAAATGGAGCGTAGCTGGAGAGATACAAAGCTAGAAGTGTTTTGTTTAGCTTGGCGGGAAAATATGCTAACTTACAGAAAAGCATTAAAAAGGTCATTATTTTTTGTCTCTATTAGAAGAAACTAAACATAACCCTCTGTGTCTATTCAATACAGTGACAAAATTAATGAAAAATAAAGCATCAATAATAGGTACTGACTTTCCACAAGATCACACCAATATTATGCAATATTTTACTTCCAAGAATACCATTACAGATAAAATTGAACGAATAGGTTACTTCCGTAACCCAGGTTTCCTGAGACACAGGAACGAGTACTGTCTCTGCTAAGACGCTATGGGAAAAACTCCAACCAACTGCGCCAACCAATAGCCGGGGCTCCTGCCGAAATTTGCCTGGGCAGGGCCATCTACAGTATATATAGCGGCCGCTTCGCCAGAGGATTCAGGTTACTTCGACTAAAGCGACAAACACTTACAGTGTGGCATAGAATGCAGTACTCCTTTCCGTGTCACATGGAACCTGGGAATCTGCTAAGACACTATGGAAACTTAGTTCGATCCCGCTTCAATCCAGGGCGTGCAGTCACATAAGCATGCAAAACATTTCCAAACAATGTATTCATATCGTCCTTATACTTAGAGGCGTGTGAGCCTGAGCTTGTGGTTTGGACGTGATGGCCAAACACAGTGAGTTAGTCATTTTACATGTAAAGGCTTGTGAGCCTGAGCTTGTGAGCCTGAGTTTGCGGTTTGAGTGTTTGACGGCCAAACAAAGCAAGTTAGTTGTTTTACATATAAAGGGTCATGAGCCTAAGCTCGTGGTTTGAGCGTTTTGTGGCCAAACACGGCAAGCTAACAAATGAATACTTTAAAGATTGAGAGCCTGAGTTTGCGGTTTGGGTGTGCAACGGCAAAACACAACAAACTAATAATTCAACACTTTAGGCAGAGAGGACCCTGGCATGTAATGTTGGGACATCCATATTGTAAAATCTGGCAAATGTGGACGGCGAGGACCAGTCCGCCGCCTCACAAATCTCTGACAGGGAGATACCGCTAGACCACACCCATGACGAGGTGATGCCCCTAGTTGAATGGGCTTTTACTCCTATGGGGCAGTCCTGGCCCAGTGAAGAGTAAGCAAACAAAATAGCATCCACCAGTCTTGGGGAAAGTTACTTTTAAAAGTAATGCATTACAATATTGCGTTACTCCCTAAAAAAAGTAACTAATTACGTTACT
>JAUCMU010000125.1:15958324-15984422 GCA_032275025.1 Enteromius treurensis
TACTTTACTAGTTACTTGGAAAAAGTAATATTATTACGTAACTCGCGTTACTTGTAATGCGTTACCCCCAACACTGGCGTCCACAACCCACTTGGAAAGCCTTTGCTTCTAGACTGGTAGCCCTTTAGAGCGGACGCCAAAGCAAATAAACAGCTGGTTAGACCGTTCAAAGGCATTCGACCACTCAGTGTAGATCTCAATGGCCCTGTCGGGGCAGAGGGGGTTAAAGTCATGGCCCTCATTAGGGGGTTGCGCCGAAAGAGGTACCAACTACACGGCCCAAATTCCAGGCAGACGGGCTCACAGACAGCGCTTGCAGGTCGCCTATTCGCGTAACTGATGCCAATGCCAGCAGCAGAACTGTCTTTAGTGTCAGTGCTTTCACTGTAGCCCTTTGCAGGGGTTCGAAGGGCGCACCTCTGAGGGCTTCAAGCACAGTTGGAAGGTCCCACGTAGGGATGGTGCGAGTGCGACAGGGCCTGAGCCTTCTAGTTCCTCTTAGAAAACGGATGATATTAGGGGGTTGCGCCGAAAGAGGTAGCACCTACACAGCCCGAATTCCAGGCAGGCAGGGCTCACAGACAGCGCTTGCAGGGCACCTATTCGCACAAAGGTTCGAATGGCGCACCTCTGAGGGCTTCAACCACGTAGGGATGGTGCGAGGGCGAGAGGGCCTGAGCCGTCTAGTTCCTCTTAGAAATCGGATAATAAAAATATCCTTGCCCACAGTCTGGCCTGCTATAAGCTTGTGATGGGCTGCGACAGCCACCATGTAAGTCATAAGGGTGGAGGGGAGCGTCCCCTTTCCAGCAGGTGTTGCAGAAAAGATAGTATCAAAGATACCTGACATGATAAGGGGTTTTCGTTGCACTCTGCGGACTGTGGGTGAAGATTTAGGCCTCTGCCTGAGAAAGGAGGTCCCGTCTCAGGAGAATGGGCCACAGGGCTGTCGTCAGCATCGTGTGCAGGTCTGCAATCCACAGCTGGTTCCAGGAGAGATGCCCTGCCCTGATTCGGCTGATGACTTGGAGAATCAGCGTGATCGGAGGGAAAGCATAGAGGAGGAAACTGGGCCAGTTCTGGGCCAGTGCTTCCATTTCCCTCATGAAATAAGCTGGGCTGAAGCAAAACGATCCACCTCCGCTTTGCCGAAAGTTTTCCAGATTAACTGGGTAGTTTGTGGGTGAAGAGTCCATTCCTTTGGACGGTCCCCTCCCCGTGACAGTATGTCCTTGCCCTTGTTCAGCTTGCCGGGGATGTGAGTTGCTCTTTTCGAGCGCAGATTGTGCTGGGCCCGTCTGAGGAGGCGCGCAGACAATTTGAAGAGGCGCTTCGATGACCCCCTTGATGATTTTTGTATGACACCACTGTCATACTGTCTGAGCGAACCAGGACTTGACTGTCCCTGAAAACGTGACAAGCGTGCCATACTGCTAACATTTCCAGGCAGTTGATGTGCAAGTTGCTGTCTGCATCTGACCACAGGCCTGAGGCCGGCGAGCCCTCATGCATCACGCCCAACCATTTCTTGGAGGCATCGGTCAAAATCACTTTGCTCCAGCAAACTATTTGGAGGGGAACTCCACTCTGCGCCCCTGGGTGCCTTTCCATAAGCAGAGAGCTGCAACACAGACTCCGTCCACTCTGAGCTGAACGTGTCCGTGATTGCAGCGGCCGCATCTGTAAGAGGCAGAGCCATAGCACTCATAGGCTGCAGCCATCAGATCCATCATACTCTGAAAGGCTTAAAGGGGATGAAGTGCTGCGATGTTGAAGGAGGCTGTGCAGCGCGCTTCGGCGAGATCGACGCTCTCATTTGCATTGAATCTATTACAGTGCCCAGGAACGTCATTTGTTGATTGGGCAGCAGCAGGTGAAGTTCTACCTGAGTTGGTCTAAATGGCAGAGGAGAAATACTCTTTGCCTCTCCGCCTCCTCTTTTGATCTGGCTAGAACGAGCCAGTTGCCAAGATAATTCAGGATGCGGATTCCCTGTCTTAAAGGGGAAACGCCATGTCCATGCATTTTGTAAACGTACGTGGGGCCAGGGAGAGACCAAAGGGCAGGACCGTGTATTGATAAGCTGTCCCCTCGAAGGCGAATCTCAAGAATTGCCTGTGATGAGGGGATATTTGTACATGGAAGTATGCATCTTTCAAGCCGAGTGAGAACAGCCAGTCTGCTAGCTGAATTTGCGAGAAGATGGCTTTTAAAGTGAGCATTCTGAACGGCGGTTTTATTAGGGCGTGATTCAGACGTCTCAAATCGTCTCGCTTGGGGACTAAAAATTACCGGCTATTATATTGTGTGACATACCAGGAGCGTTGCGAGGTAGAGGACAGAAATGGAGCAGCTTGCGGCATGATCCAGCTGTGGCAAGACTTTGCCCTGCCCTCTTTTTGCACTTGAATAAGGACGGCGCTGTAGGCAGCGGGTCTTGGGCCAGGGTCCCGGTCTCTTCAGGAATGGGAAACGTCTCCCAGCAGACCTCGAGCAACTTCTAGTGGCTCTGCTATGGTTGCTGGAGTTGAGGCAGTGTGAGTCAGTGAAACATTAAGGACAGGGTTCCTTTTAATCCCTCTAAAAGATCAAAAACCATTCAAGAAGAGGGGTACTGATGATCAATATGTGCAACATCACAGGCAGATCAAAGCACTGACGCAGATGGAGCAGACATAGGGGGGCGGAGCCGCGAACGCATCAGAGCGAGCTGTTCTCATAGCAGTGATAGCTCAACCTATCACTTATGCTTTCTTCCTCCAATGAAATGAGAGGAAAGAAAACGCGAGAGCAGGGACAGACTGACATCTTCGTACTGAAACCGCCTCCACGACGCCCACACATACAAATGTAGAGCTGTCTGTGACAGTGTGCCATTTAAATAGCTTAGAAGGATCGCGCAGCTCTACCAACGAGTTGCATTAATTCTCACAAGCTCTCATACCCGAGTGCTTTGCCTCATTGCTTATTGTTCCATCTCTGAGTATCGCTAAGAGAGAAAGGAATGGCTGAAATTGCAGCATTTTAGCTTTAACCACCAATGAGAAAAAGCCGCTCGAATAACGAGGGGTGTTAATCCGATGTTTATAAACACCAGCAGATAAAGAGCGGCGGGGAAAGCGGGAATGCGCTGTCGACGTGCCAGCTCTCAACTCGAATGCAAAGACCCATGAGAGCATTCCATCTATGCAGAGGGAAGCCCAAACAGCAATGTAGTTCACTCGCTAAAGGATAAGAACATACCTGTTAGAAGTAGCTCTAGCGAGATTCTCTTTCTCGCTGGATGGCGGCAGGTGAATTGTCCAGCTGCAAGGCATTTCAATGGCGAGCAGGCTTCTTGTCAGGACCAGCAAGGTGCTTTGTCGCTGAAGGAGAAGAAATCTGAATCCCATGGCGAAGCGGGCACTATATATAAATGGCCCCGCCCAGTCAGGCGAGCTTCAGCAGGAGCCGCGGATAATGGTTGGCACAGCATGGCGACCAACCGATTGGTTTATCCAGATAGCACTACTCTAACCAATGGCCGTGCAGTTTTCACTGCATGATTGAAAAAGGCTTCATTTAGGAGGAAAAAGGATTTAGTCGACAGTGTAGTGTCGACAGGGAAAATGTGCAGCCGTCAGCTACAGTATCAGATAAAATTTCCACTCATTCTCTACCATAGGAGAGGTAGAATTGTATAAATTTGTTAAATAATCTAAACCAACAACATGTATGTTAGACCTTATTCCATCTAAACTATTAAAAGAGCTGCTTTCAGAAGTCATAGATCCTCTTTTGTCTATTATTAATTCATCATTGTCATTAGGACAAGGTCAAGTATGAGCATATTAGCCCGGTTCTGTATACACTGCACTGGCTCCCTATCAAACATTGTATAGATTTTAAAATCTTTTTGATTACCTAAAAGCCCTTAATGACTTAGCTTCTCAGTTCTTAAGCAAGCTCTTATCACATTATAGTCCTCCACATCTGCTCAAAACTCTGGCCATTTGATAATACCTAGAATATCAAAATCTACTGCAGGAGGCAGATCTTTTTCCTATTTAGCACCAAAACCTTCAAGGTCAAATAGCTGCCAGAAAACCACTGCTAAGGAAAGGCAACAAGCAAGGACAAGTGGAAATCTTTGCTTTGGAGAATGAGATCTTTGGTTCCAATCGCTGTGTCTTTTTGAGAAGCAGAAAAGGTGAACGGATGGATTCCACATACCTGGTTCCCACTGTGAAGCACGGAGGAGGAGGTGTGATGGTGTGGGGGTGTTTTGCTGGTAACACTGTTGGGGATTTATTCAAAATTGAAGGCACACTGAACCAGCATGGCAACCAGAGCATCCTGCAGCGACATGCCATCCCATCCGGTTTGCATTTAGTTGGACAATCATTTATTTTTCAACAGGACAATGACCCCAAACACACCTCCAGGCTGTGTAACGGCTATTTGACCAAGAAGGAGAGTGATGAAATGCTGCGGCAGATGACCTGGTCTCCACAGTCACCGGACCTGAACCCAATCGAGATGGTTTGGGGTGACCTGAACCGCAGAGTGAAGGCAAAGGGGCTAACAAGTGCTAAACCTCTGGGAACTCCTTCAAGACTGTGCCGTCTCAAAAACCATTTCAGGTGACTACCTCTTGAAGCTCATCGAAAGAATGCCAAGAGTGTGCAAACCAGTAATTAGAGCGTGTAAGTAGAGGGTGGCTATTTTAAAGAAACTAGAAAATATAAGATGTTTTCAGTTATTTTACCTTTTTTTTGTTGAGTACATAACTCCACATGTGTTCATTCATAGTTGTCATGCCTTCAGTGAGAATCTACCACTGTAAATGGTCATGAAAATAAAGGAAACACATGAAATGAGAGGGTGTGTATAAACTTTTGGCCTGTACTGTATTTCAGGAACTACCTCAGATAAACTAACATGTGTGTATGGTCAAATCTTGTGCAATAAACGGTCAAACTCGACTCTCTTTCAAAAGTACTCCGGCGATCAGTAACTATAAATCAGTATTCAGTGGGGCAATCCCCAATAAGTATATTATCAGTTGCATATTTATTTTTGGGTAGCATTTTTGATATTGCACCAACAATTGCAGTTATCCATAAGAGCAATATTTCTTGTGCAGCTAGTTTTTAGTGGCTAAAATAGTAAAGTGTTGTAACTACTTGTGGTTTCATACTGAGAAGAGAAAAAAAAAAGTATATATATATATGTATATATATATATATATTAAATGAGACCACACATATCTTCATATCTAAAGTACAGTCATATTTTCACAAAAGCCATTCACTACTGTCTGAGCTACAGGAATGATTCAAAATTAAGTCACAACAGGAAGATTATAAATGTGGAGGCACAACACACACACCCACACCCAACTAACTATGTACATATCATACACAAACAATATGCGCTAATGGACACAATACAAACAGCCGTGTAATGTCACCAGACAAAATAGGAAGAGTGAATCATGAATACACTTTTAATCAGTTCAAAGCTGCAGCTGTGTGGGTGGGTACATGGAAACACAGATTATGGCATACAGCTCCAAATTTCCCACATAATGATGGATAATGCCTTGTCCTCAGATATTTTTAGAAGGAATGTCATAGCTGCTGTAAGAGTTAAAAACAGATTTTGTCTACAGTAAAATATTAATAGAAATTCATGCCTATCACTGGAACTAGAATCATTGTTTTTAAAGAGAAAAAAAGTGATCTTGAGATTTTCATTAACATAGCATTTCTGTGTTTTGGACTTTCTTAAAAGCAATTTCAAACTGTTCCTCTTCTCTGAATATGAAACTAGGTGAATTTCCTGTTGATGTTTCACTGATGTAGACACTTTTCCTTAAGAGGCTTTTTTATCATGTCTTTGTCTACTCTTCTTTCAAGGTCATTTCCAACCTGGAATCTATAAACCTCTGAATGGGCAAAGTTATATGAATTCTTACTTTTTAATGAGCAAGTTAAAATATTTCCATCACAGACCCACCGATTTAAAACGATCCCACAATCTACTCAGAGGAGAGGGTGAAATTACTGTGCAATTACTGCTTTCTGTGTCTGTCTTTCTCACAGTCAATCTCACCCTGGGATGTGACATGCCGTTCTTTCGTCTTGCTCTTTGAAATTCAGAATAATTCCGACTGCTTGATATTGTTGGGGTCTGTCATAGCTAAGCTTTCAGATGATGCAATTGTGAAGGCGTCAGTTGTTAGAAGTGATCCAAGAGCTGAAGATCCAGCAGTCTCTTTTCTGTTATCAATAAAAAGCTCTTATTTGCTGTCACTGGATATTTCTTTATAAAGCCCAAGGCTCAGTAGGCTCAGTAAACAAATGCGATGTTTGGGAGTGTGACAGTGATGGTAATACGTGGCTAGGTGAGCTGCCTCCTGGAGTTGGTCACCTTTCACCACCTGTCAATTGCCCCTCATATCAAATACACACAAGCACTCACGTATGTTTTAACTGCCGAAGCATCTCAGAGGTGCTAACATGCCCTAACCCTGCTAACCTCTCAAGAAGATGCATCTGATGCTTTTTAGATTCCCCCTCCAGACGCGTCTCCCTCATTGATATAAATAAGATAGGACTGCATGCTGTTTGTCTGATCCTCTATTCTACCTGTTTGGCATCTACAATCAGCGTCCATGACACCTGCTGTCAACGAGTAAACACGCAAAGCAAAGTTTAAAAGTGTACAGAGCATAAAATGACCTCCAGTCAAACCTCATGTATCAAAAAGACCACCCTAAGTGCCTTTAAAAATATTTGTGTCCTTAACTACAGAGTCTTGCTTCTGAATATTTTGGTTGTGTTACATAAAACAAACAGTATAATGATAATGTGCCGTATTCGCTTGCATTTAACCGCGTGGCGGAGAGGCCATAGATTATGCTCTCTCGGCTCCTTCTTGAGAAAGTGCATATGTAGGCATCATACAAATTAGAATTCATTTGATGACTTATGGATTTAAATTTGCAACAAATTTGATTGAGGATGATTCACCGGCTTGGAACCGGATCCATCCAGCCTTCTGCCCATTGTGTCCCTTGATTGATTTTTAAGTTAGCGGGAAGCAATCGGTAAGCACCACCCAATCAAGGCCTACGAACATAGCGCAGATTAGACAATTTGTGGTAATCAATGAAAATATTCCATGATTTGCTAGCACTCAATCGGCACAGTAAATCAAGACCATAATGCCTGGGTTAGTTAGCGATAAAACAAGAGCCCCTGACAGGACAAACTATAATGGATGAATTAGAAGGGCAGGTCAGGAAGTGGGGGGTGTAATAAGGCTGATATACAGGCTCCATACACACAAGAACCCTGCGCCCGCACCAGAGCTGTCAACTGCTAATGGGTTAGCAAAAGTACCGGTGTTTATCTTCTGCCTTCCGTCCACATATTTATTCATTAATTTAGTACTCTGATGCAGAATCATCATTTTCAATGTTCAACATCCTGCCATCACACACACACACACACACACAGTTCTCCTTAGATTCTGCTAAGCTCTGTAGGAAAATTACAGTCATAAGTAAGACAATTATTCATATGTTGTTGAGATTGTTGTTTGCATTATTTATACATGTTACTGTAAGTGCCATGTGTGTAACGTTATAAACGTCTTTCAAGAACACAGCTCTGATACAAAACTCTATTGAGAGAAATGGAGCTCTTCTCTCACATTGTGAAAATCCAAGTATAGCCAAAATGGAAAAATCTATCAGCATTTGCTTACCTTTATATTTATTTCCTTCTTAATTTCATGCCAGAACACAAAATGAGATATTGTGGAGAATTATCTAAAAATAAGTACAATGTACAAGTACTTGTTGTGTTCATATTGTATTGCAAAACACATCTTTTGCAATAGTATACAGGTAAGAGAGGTTTGGTGGTATGGGTAGGTGTAAGGGATGGGTTAACATTGTAATTATAAATGTAATAGAGTATTTTAAAGGGGGTCATAAGGTGGTACATGCACTTTTTCAAGCTGTTTCGACTGAAATGTGTGTTGGGAATATGTGCACACAACCACACTACAATGATAAAGATCCACTAGTATTTTTATTAAATTAAAAGAAGAATAAGTTGCCCCTTCTGAAATCAAGCCATTCTCAAATGCATGTTGACAGAGGCCACTCCCACAATAGTTGATTAACAGCAGCATGTCACACAGACTAAACTGGTGTCTTACCTCAGACCCGCCCTGAGTGAGCCGTCATCAGACCGAGACGCAGAGACAAGCAATAAATTTTAAAGCAATATATATTACAAACTTTCCATTAAGATCCTAAAGAATCATTTTAGTTTGTGGAAAATTGCCTTTTTATGACCCCTTTAAGTACAATGTAAAAACATATACCATGTAAAAAAAAAAAAAAAATTAAAAAAAAAATGCAGCTGTGGTTAATGTAATTCAACCCTAAAAATATGGTAACATAATTTTAAGTTTTAAGGTTTCAAGTTTAATTTACAGATAAATACAGTAATTTCATTAACTGATACAATGGTAATATACCACCCTATTAATACTGAACATTACGTTTTGTACCTTTGAAATACACTGATAACCACAAAATGCAGGTGCTGAATAGAAAGTCACACGATGAACCAAAGCCTCTTACAAGCAGCTTTTAAATACGTACATATACGCAAGTTTCTACAAAGCAATGGCTCAGCACATATGCGGTGCCTATAGAATTTTTTTTTTAATGTAATGAGAATTGTACTCTACACTGACCCCCTCAACCCTGCCCTGACTCTTTGCAAAGGTAAAATTAATCTCATTTGGTTTGGAAAAGAGATGGATACCTTAGACTCTTTTTCTCTCGCCCACCTGGCCTGTTCTCTTGACAGGTGCTGGGTCTTTGTATTCTGTTGTAATGGCTTGACTAGACTGATGCTCCAACGGCTGACCTCTACCAGAACATTTGATTCTATCATCCTCCGCCCTGCTCTGGGGTCAGACTTCTTTATCAGAGGAATTACCTAAAGTGCCTGTTATTTCATCATCCTGCCCGCCAATACAGGCTATTCCTTTAATTTATACACCCCCAAAACAACTGCAGTCTCCATATATCACCCTCTTCCTGCAAGAGGTAAAATATCACTCGCTCATCCGAGGCCAGGTGTAGAATCATTAACCTCTGTCGTAGCGAGAGCAAGGGGCTATTATAGGATAGAGGCAATGCCCATACAGGAAAAGAGAGAGAGAGAGAGGCTTTTGTGACTTGAGCTGTCCTTTAATACACATTTCTTAGACACCGGCATGCATCAATACACTGACTTCCTGCTCTCGTAGGCACCTGCTGAACTCAGGAATGTGAGCTGTTGTGTAGGACTTGTGTTAGGTGCAATTCTATCCTCTAATGTAAGAAAATCTCAGAAATAATGACTTTAAAGGAATATTCTGGGTATTCTGTGTGTAAATATCAACTGACAATGTGGATTATTGCAAAGAACAATTTTGACTCATACCTCATTTTCTTAAAAAGTAAAAAAGTTAAACAGTTAGGTTACAGAGAAGCACTTACAATGGAAGTAAATGTTTTCCGTTGTTTTAAAAGTTAAAATGGGGCCAAAAACAAATATATTTACATTCAGCAAGGATGCATCAAATTGATCAAAAGTGACATTAAAAACATAGTAATGTTACAAAACATTTGTTTCAAATAAATGTTGTTTTCAAACCTAATAGAATGATTTGTGAAGGATCATGTGACACTAAAGACTGGAGTACATGACTGCTGAAAATTCAGCTGTGCCATCATGGGAAAAAAAATTAATTTCCCAATATTACTGTTTTTTTACAGTCCAAAACATAATGTTTTCACAGTTAAAAAAATCATTTACTTATGGCACAAACTGATTTACATACTGAATAAAACTCAGAAGTTAACTTGTTTACATCTTGCAGCTATATTAAAACAGTGGATTGGCCCTTTGTAAGTGCCATTCTGTCACTCTGATATTTGCTTTTTCTAAAGTCAAGGAGGGGCAGGCTGATGTCATTATTTTGTGGTCAGTTGTCTTGGCAGTTGACCTCAATGGTTGCCGTTGTCTGTGGGAAGTTTAGCAAAGAACACTATAGAACTATGAGAATCGGTCTCCTGAAAACCTGCAGAGGTCTCTTTCAATGTGTTGTGGTACCATTCTGCTTTAACAAGACCCCAGTGAGAATGTGCTTCAGCAATCTGTCTGTAGCTGTAGTATGTTGATGTTACTGTAAGGGCTTGCCTGACTTTGCTTACCCTTGGAAAGCTTCTCTCTCCCTATGATCCAACATCTGAAGAGATGATAAAAACCCCCTGGTAGCCTCAGAGCAGCTGCCTGGCTTAACATTGTCAAAAAGCTTTTTTTACTCCCCCCATCGTTTCAACCTCTGGTGTGTATTTTATTGAGCCGTTCTCATCCCTCCCAACTGCATAAGCTGTGTTCAAAATGTATTTCCCTGCTCATTAAAATGGACAGACATGCACACTACATACAGACTCTCTTGTTCTGAGAATGGATCAGGCTATGAATGTTCTCTGAACTTACTTTTAAGTTTTCACACAATGAACCTCATTGATATTCTATAACTTTGATAAGTAAAAGTTAAAAAGTGCATTCCATCTACACTATTTTTAACTGTTTTCCATACGCAGGTGTATCACACAGATGCAACTGTAGACAATTCATTTTAAGATGTCTAAAGTAAAAAAACAGTTGCATGTCCAGATCTTTGAGTTCTGTTGCTCTCCATCCAGTTGTTTCGAGTAAATGAACACTTTCTTCATGAGCAACTTTTCCTTTTCCTTTAATAGCAGTGGGATAATAGTATGGGTTTTGCATACGGTTCAGAGGGCATGATTACTTGTGTGTTATTTTTTATAATTATTCACAGTAAATTAAAGTGTTAAACTGAGGACCCTATTAATAATATACTGTAAACGTATATACAAGAGAGCACAACTATGAAAATCACAGTGTAGAAGCTTACGTATATGTAAACTAAAGGCTTCAGATCTGAATATACATAATTTGCTAACTAATTGGAGAAAATTAGTCATGTGTGTCTTAAGAACATACGTACATATTCATTTTGGCAATAGTAGTATTTAAAATGTACATCTTACAGTAAATGAAACTGCATCATCACATTTTCAAATATATATATTAAAATCTTTTCATGTTGACATTTCTAAAACACTTAGTCGCTAATTTGTCTTTGAGCATGCACAATTACATCGGTGGCTGAAAGAAAGACCCTCGAGGCAGCATTTAAAGCATTTGAATTCTGGAGTCCCATATGCTGCACACCTTATTCGCTAAACTCAGCCTTTACGTGTAAAAATGCACCAGCACAAATCTTTCTAACACCAGACAGACCTTTCTTTCAACGCATCAAGACCAAACTCCCCAAGCGCCCTCACAAGGGTACAGACAGCTCCCAGTACACTTCACATGCTGTTTTCATCTTATCTTCCATCATACAGAGCAAATATCAAAAATGTGATTTGAATGTCAGGGAAAATTATCGCTGAAGGACAAAGGGAAAAGGTACAAAATGACAAACTCATTCAACAGCACATTCAGTTTTCTTTTATTGGAATCAAACGAGCCGTCTCCCTCTCTCTTTCCAGTATTCCCTTATGTAAAGACCTCATGTCTAAGAGAGGACGAGAAATGAAGAGAAAGAACAAGGGAGGGAGAGAAAACCCTCGCTTCTCCAGACAGTAGGCTAACAGCCCAGAAGGTTAATTGAAGTCTGGGAGAGTGACTTTGGTGGCCTATCTTTAACAGGACGACCTATAAATGTTTAAATGTTTGATTTCTGCTTAGCTATAGAAAAATGGATCTTGTGATCTTTTTGTGAATGGCTAATGTCCTTGGACAAGGACTTTGGACAGGTTATTGAGTTAGTGCGCGAGATAAATCTGAACGCTGGTCTTACATTACTCAACTAATGAGCTAATGAAATTTGAAAAATCAGTGCACTTCCTTCAGGGGATTAGACAGGAACCGAGACATTAGCAGGTGGCATGAAGATTGTTTGGAACTTTGAAAAATGCCCTGACTTGTAGGGGAATCGTTCAGCAGCGTTTCATCCATCAGCGTGAACCTACAGATATTTCAAAGCAACGAAACTTCAGGCCTATCTGAGAATGAAATCTGCAGAGCATCCTAAATCTTTAAAAACTAATTTAGTTAATGACTTACCGCTGGCGATTAAAAGCTCTGCCTCCAGTTATACTGGCCTACTGATCAAAGTGTTTCATGATTTACTCGGCAGCATTTGTGTGTTTGAGTGTGCGCGGGCACGCACATAATCCTCCTTTTGCATCCTCGTCATTTGCGAGATAACCTTGTCATCGATCCGCAAAAAATGCCTGTAGATGAAACGTGCATTCTTGAGTTCTCTTAATCAAGAAGCTTATTGATTATATGACTAATGATGGGCCATTAAGACATGGCTGAAATGAATGGTCTGTCGTATCATACTGAGCTCTCAGCTAATAGGATGTTTCAATCAAGAGATGTTCATGATATCGCTTCTGTTACAACCGCTCTCTAATTTTATCTGTTCTTTAAGATAAGTTAATGTTCTTGTTATGTCTAGAATGCTATTGATTTGCCACTGCTTGGGTATTACAACACTATTTCATTTCTTTTCCTCTGCATATAAAAGTATGATACGCTCTGGAGGGGGGAGGAAGCAGTGGACAGGTGTGTTAAATGACTGCCCAAGCAAATGTTTCAGTTCCTGTGTCTTTCTCATAATTTACACTGGCTTTTCCATTTACTTTTTATTTACTTGGGTTGATAGGGAATCATTTCAGTGAGAAATGAAATTTAATTTAAATAAGCACAGCTTAGCAAAATACAAGTCATAGATACTCAGGCAGTAAAATTAGAAAAGAAGATTAAGAAGAAAAAGAAAGGTATAGCAGGGTTTGGTCTCAGTTGCACTTTGTTTCTGTTCCTAAGATGACTAGTTTTCTTTTGTAAGCATCACATGATCTGTGAAAAGTCCATTCCAGTGCAAATTTAAGAATTCTGGCTTTTGATATTGTTAAATTAATAAATAAATAAATGTTTACATCAGTTTGGGACTAAATAAATGTATTAAAATATATAAAAAATAAAAATTTAAAACAAAAAAAGTACAAAATTATTTAAACAAATAATAATTATAATTTTTTACTCTACCATGAAAAATCAATTGGGGTCAAGAGTTGTTGTTTTTTTACTTTTATTCAGCAAAGATAATTAGGTAGGGCATAAGCGTCCACCATAAAAAAACCTGTGAAAAAAAAACTGTTCTCCCATAAATTTTTCAGTTTTTATGTGAAGATGAAAAAAAAAATTGTGTCACGTTTTCAATAGAAATATAAAGCAGCACAGGTGTTTTCAATACTTACTTTTTTGGATATATATTACAATCTGAAGAATCACGTGACACAAAAAATTTAAGCAATGGCTGCTGAAAATTTGGCTTCACCATCACATGATTAATTGTTTATTTATTAATTTTTTTAAATATTACTCTTTTAATGTGTTACAACCTAAGTGAGCACCAAAAAAAAAAAAAATCTTATAAATTAAATCTTAAATCTTAAAAAAACCTCTAAACTTTTAAACTAATTGCATATATATTATTGAATATGAGATAGAAATAACCAGTAGATGAGCATCAAACGGTTGGCAAGATTTTGCTGACATCTGCACTGGTGTGTTTGTGTGTGTTTGTGCAGATCGCTGGCCCTCCAGAATGGTGTTGGGTTTCACAACACACAAAGGCCATAAGTGGTGTAAGTTTTGTTTAACGGAGAACATTCAATAGCTTGAGGACGGGGTTCAGCTACATCTCGGCCAGAAGGGAAGCCTGACAGACATCCCAGGGGTGTGTGTGGGGGTCTCTGACAGTTTCCACATGGTGTGAGTGGGTGTGCATGAAGCCGATGAATAAAGACCACTAAAAAAACATGATACCAGACGCACTGCAGGCCAGGTGTCAAACAGCCCAGAACACACCACTGCATGTCATGGGACATCTACAGTCTGGGAAGTGGCATTCAGATGAGTGTAAATCCAACTCTGTGAGACTGATCTGAGTGATCCGACTGCTATGATGGAGGTCGAACATCCGAAGCATAGACTGAGATGTGTTGTACGCTTGATCTGGAACGAATAATGAAAGGAACGGAAAGATTAATGTTGAAAATGTCCATCCCGTGATCCCGAACAGCTCCTGACCCCCCCTGTGTGCTGGAGTGCATCACCTGTCTGGGCTTCGGCTCGGGTTGTCTATTCCATCTGCCACATCCTGGTCTTCCAAATCTCCCTCCCCGATCTCGGGTGCAGGCGGCTGTAATGGCAGGCGCATAAACAGAGTGCGCGGCTTGTCAGACCTAATGGTGCAATGTTAAAACATGAGGCCTCTAGGGGTCCATATAGCGTCGCACCTTCAGACCATCAAACCCCCTGCCCTCAGTCGGCATTATGATCAAAAGCTTCACCTTGCAGCCGAAGGTGGAGAGAGGCAGAGGAGGGATGAGGAAGAGTCCTCATTATGGTTCCGAGACATCCATTTGGGCATTTTTAATATGTGTATCCTATTAAGCTCTTTAAGTGCTTTTTGATAATTGTGCTTTGTACTTTTACAGCACTCCAGTCTATTCCCAGTTCAATTTCCTCTTTTATCGGACGTTTGAAATATTGATCTCTGACAGATAAAAGCAAACACTATAATCTTGCTCCTGAGAGAGAGAAAGCGAGAGAAGGAGAGAGTGAGGCGGCGCTGTAGGAATGCACTGGGGACGTCTCTTCCTTCCAAACCCTCTTTGTTTTATTGCGTTTCTTTGTCAACAGAATTTGCTTACTGCTTACCGAGATGCTTATGTAAAGCACCTGCTCGCTGATGGCTCGTTGATATGACCGTCTCCCTCGGTCTCATTTACCTCTATCTGACTCTCTCTCTCTCTCTCTCATCTGCCCCCTCCCTCGTCCCCCATCAAATCCCACACTCCCCCCTCGACATTTTGCGGAGCAGAGCGGAGGGGCGGCAGAGGTGCTTTCGATGATTGCCACAGCTTAAACGGCTGTCAGGCCGGCCTGAATAAGCATGATTTATCCCCGTAGTGCTTTATGGAAGTTAGTGTTTTCTGTTAACCTGAGCTCTCAAATGCAGCTTGCTGCTGCCTGGCCGTCACATTAACCTGAATCAATCACGTCTTGATTTTTCCATAAAAGAAAAGCCAGCTGTAAATAACTGGGTGGACGCGGCGTGAGGATGAATGCGCGTTGCGACCGGCTGCCATACAGCGCTCCAGCGTGGGCTTATTACAGCGCTGCCGCCGCTTATGTTCCTCCACCAGCTAGGCTATCTTACAGAAGATTATCCGAAAGAATTCCTACTGCATTTCACAAAGCATCGTCTTAATGTCCCATCAGTATGTGAGCACCTCACAACCCTTCTGACGACTCAGGGATCTCTGACTTTCGGCATTTTCGGATTTTTATTCGGCAGACAGCAGAGAAAGCAAACCCTAAACTCCCTTTCCATTTTTCTGCTGCCGTTTTCAGCCTTTTTAGCTTTCACAGACACTATTTAAGATTTACTGCAAACATTTGAGCATCCAACCTACTGTATTGACTCTGTTTGACAAGCGTAATCCTTCTCCTCTTCCCCGCCGTTTCCATCCCAAGATCAATCACCTCATCAATGCTGCCTGACTGCTATGAAGTGCAGGCAGGAGGTTCGATTCCCGCTCAGCACCCTTACGGACTTGCTATAATATAGAAATTGATTCATCTTCAAAGTTTTCTTAAGTGCTCGTCCTGGTGTTGAAGGATGTCACTGGTTTGGTGGAAACACAAGCTCTTTGTGGGACTTCTGAGAAAACGGCCCACACAAATGGATCGCCACAACAACTAACGCAAGCTTCCCTGCAGTTGTGTTCTTTGTCTCAGTCTGAAATAGTAATTATTCATAATTTCACCAGCCATGATATTAACATGTGTAACAGTCAGCTATTGTGTGGAGTAAATTTTAAATACATATTTCACAATAAAAACTTGGAAGAGGATATATTAGAATATTGTCATCCAAAAAAGATGTCTGTGATAAACCATAAAAACAATCATATTTAATATTTGAATGATATGAAATGAAATAAAAATTATACACACACAAAACACAATATTCAAATATATTAATATATTTAAATACCTGTCCTGCTGCACACATCTTTACTGTTGATTATTTTAGCTTGCACTAGCTAAAATGCAAAAGAAATCTATTTCATATAAAAACAATGCATTTTTTTAAATAAGTAAAATAAATGTTATATATACATATATAAACATATATATATAAATATATATATATATATATATATATACACACACACATACATACATTATACTGGATGCACTTGTAAATCATTGCCCTTTTGTTGATTTTGATTGCTTCCATTGTCCTCATCTGTAAGTTGCTTTGGATAAAAGCGTCTGCTAAATGACTAAATTTAAAAGTCTACATTTAAAAACAAGCTCTTCTATGCTATGCTTCATATGTATTTATGGTGAACTGATCAACATTTAGTTCATATTTAATCCACACTATAGTGCACCATCCTGACAAGTTTATGGGTAGCAATATTGAATTTTTAAAAAAACATACATATTTTGTTCCAAAGTGTGTGTTGTGTGTGTGTGTGTGTGTGTGTGTAAGAGAGAAAGCTAGAGAGAAAGAGAAGGGCATACACTTGGTCATTCATTTTCTTCAATTCTGCTCAGTCCAGACAATAACTTATGGCTTTTCAAAATGCCTCTGACATATTCATAGACCCACAGCTCAACCCAGAGAATCGAGAGTGTCAATTTTACTTTATTCCCCTCTTTCATTCAAAGCATACAACTGAACTGGACATCTCCCTCTCGCTCTCGCTTTCTCTTGTTTTCTTTCTTTCTCTCACCTAGGCCCCAATTGATGAGTACATATGTCCTTTATAAAGCAATCTCCACGCGTGCAGACCGAACCGTATTTTCACAGTATACCCACATTCTGGACACTTGTTCTTGCTAATATGCCTAGGTTGGCATTTGGAGAGCGAATGTAGGGGTAGTGTAGGGGCTCTGCTGGTGCTAGTGTTTTGGGAAGTGTAGTAATTACTGTTCGGACAGTGTCAGCGACCTCCAGATTGCAGGATCTTGTCTCTTTTGTCTTGGCTGTGGCACTCTCTACACCGGCTGAAATTGTATCTATTCACTTTGGCTCTGTTAAAGAAAATGCTGGTAGCATTGGGAGCCAGTGAGCCGTGATGGTGAGGGCTTCTTCTCTCGTCCAGCAAACACACACACACACACACACAAACACACACACACATTAAAATGTGAGGTTACTACAGAGCAGCTGGGCCACGGGGTATCAGAGGTTATTGAATGTGTGTGTGTGAAATAGAAAGATAGAGAGTGAATTAAGGCAAAGAAAGAGAGGGCAAGAGAGGAAAGGAAAGAGAAAGAAGCATGCTGTGTGTATAATTTGATGATTATCAGGTGAATACCATGCTCCACCCAGACTATTGACAGGTGTCAGGTGACATGTAGACTGTGGCAGTATTTGTCAGCTGTCCCTCTCTGAGTATCTCTAGAGTCTTGAGCTGTTCACACACACACCGCAAATGTATTTAATTCGATCAGTCACTGTGTTTGCGGTTCCCCCAAAAATTTCACACCCTACATCCTCACTGTTTTCCTTAACACAACAAGTCCGTACTGCCCACTGCTCATCTGTGGGACCCATTAAGATGCTTCCAGCCTGATACACCCCAGTACTTTGGCCTAAGTTAGCGTGAGCAGTTAGCGCTTAGCGTCAACATGCTAATTGGTATTCTGCAGCGCGGTGGGAGGCTGTTCAGGAAGTGGGAGAGTGAACCAGTGTTCGATCCTATAAGAACAAACACTCTGTTCCCTGCCCTGCTGTCAGAGCATGGCGATACGAAGAAGAACAGGACCTGACATTGCATACACACGATACAAAATAGCTCAAACACACACATGCACTGAGGGATTTCAAATGCATGCTACTGTTTATGTTGTTGGATATTAACTGGATTAGTTTGCTTGTAATAGACATTAGCTCTTTTATTCATCGTTGGCTAAATTCTGAAAAAAGGCTGTTAATTTTGTTTTCTGAGTGAACAAGAGTTCAAAGCTATTTGTCACTCTCAAATCACATTTTATAAGCAATGGTGACCATGAAGCACCGCACAAATTAATAAATAATCCTTTAACCTTTACATGGACCTTAAATATGCATGGAACAAATCAATATCATTAGCTGCAACAAAATACATAAAATAAAATCAATGCTAATAAAATGACATCGGTCATATACTCTGTTTCATTTCCACCCTTACCTTATTGCACAATGATTCCCATAATTCTTTGCACTACCATATGCTATGGCATGAATCTTTTTCATTACAAGTGAGGTCGGATCAATTAACAGAGCTGTTAACACTCTTTAGTTTAAGTTCACACACCAGCCAGCTGTTATTACCATCCCATTCTTAAGATAGAGGGTCGGACTCTTTTATCCACTCTGTGTGAAGACACACACACGCATTCAAAAAAACTGTATAATGCCATGACCAAACAAAACATGACTCAAATTACATTTGATAATGTGCCCCAATACGACAGTAAAAATATCAAAACAACTATAATTGCTCTAAACATTAACAATGCATGTAAATCAGGTAATATATGTGTCTATATATAAATGCATGAAAAACACATGCAATATATATTTAGAAACCATTTACATATATTTACATGTATATACATGTATATTTATATAATTAATATTATATATAAATATATTTAACATATAAATGTATTCTATATATATGTGTGTGTGTGTGTGTGTGTGTGTGTGTGTGTATTTACTCATACTCCATCGTATGAAATTTCTTTAAAAAAAGTTGAGTAAATAATTGGTTCTAATGTGCTGATGTTATTGTGATAGTGTGAAACAAACTCTACTTGTTGTTCTTTTTAGTTTGCGAGTGTATGTGAGAGTTAGTGTTTGTAAGGGAGGTGTGTGCTTGTAGACCCTCATACCTGTGGGAACCCTGTGGAGCCCAGCGTGTTTCCTGCTCTTGAGTTTGAAGTGCTCTCCAGCTCGACCGTGGCCTCCGAAAATCATTAACACGCCTTTGTTTCCCAACGTCATCCTGCAAAGAAAGAGAATGAGTGAGCGAGAGCAGGATTTTGGAAATATGAAGCAAAGCAAAATGGGCAAATGCCAGATTTTAAAGTGTTTGAATTAATATGTTCCCCGTAGTTTAAAAGTGAAATCTATATTCAATAAATTGTGTTTTTGGCTCAAATGCATTTCATTACACAAAATGTAAACCCTTGGTATGGTAGTAGAAGCATCAGAAACCAAGACTCTGGCTTGATTGTGATTTTAAAAAGTGTACAATTAATGCAAAGACTGATTTATAAACCGCTGTGGATTTATTACTGAGAAAGGGTCAAAAGTGCTACACTGTTTTATTTCATTTTAAAAATAAGTTAGTTTACGGCTTTTATAATACTTGCATTTCTTACTGATTTTACCCTTTTTAATGAGAATAATTTCATAGTGTTTTGGTTTGGAAACAGAGAGAGAGAGAGACAGATTTACGGTAAAGCCCCTCCTGTTTTTGACGACATTTAAGCAGGAAAACTGTACAACACACAGACACACACACAAACAGGCACACAAATAGACTCTTGGGGTTTTGTACCCATCATGCCAGTCCTGCATAAACATGCATACACTTTGGGAGTCGTGTAAATTGCCCTAGAAGGGAGGTCAACTAAGTGTAATTGTGCTGAAATTGGCCATGTATCCGCCCTGCCATTCCTCTGCCATTACTCCATTCACTACCTCTAAAATAATAAAAAAAAGTCCCAAAAACCTGGCTTAAGGAAAACAGTGAAGAAAAAAAATCAATTACACATCTGTGCTAAAAAATAATAATTTATTGTTTGTATGTTATTTTAATTTTTATTAAAATGTGCATTGTATTGTGTATTTTGCATCTTAAACTTCAGTTTAAGCCATAAGCTTTAAATATCTACACTAGCAAAAAAATAATTATATATATATATATTATATATACACACACACACACACATATTTTGTTAGATTTTTTTGTTTTTATGCAATTACATATTTTTCCTTTTTTTATTAAATGTATTGTTTAAAAATACTTTAAGTGACTAATCTTTTTAAGGATGTTTACAAAATTGTTTAGCCTTTATTAAAAAAAAAATAACAACATAATTACGTGTAGGCTACATGATTTATCTATTTTATTTACTAAACAAATAGGTAAGCCAAAACTCTATTGTCACCCCAAAACTAAAACTGAATAAAATCATAATGAAAATCTCTTAATTTAGTGTCCTGTAGGCAAACCAAGATGCTGTTTGTCTTTTCTCCAAGTTAAGCACATTCCCGCCTGACAATGACATCTGTCTGCGGATTAAAATGACATTAGCTGGATCCTCTCAGCTATGTGAACCTAGACACACGACAAATACGTTAGACCGTCTAAACAACCCACTCCTGGTATTACATTTTAAAATAAGTAAAAATATATCAAATTTAAATAAATAACCGAATTCTACGTCTCGCTCGACACTTGAGTGTTCACGTGTGTACAAACCAAAACCAAGATAACAATTCAGTTCGTAGTTACCATGTTATGCTGTGGACTGGAGTGCAACGCCTCCTAGTGGCTTCTAACGGGACCGCTACTCGTTTTTCCGGTCTTTAACTTGCGCGTCCGTAAAGACAGAGATCAAGAGCGAATTTCCATAAAAGCACGAAAGATCGCCGGTGCCGTTTATCTTTTGATCAGCTATGACTGATGCTCGGTTAATTCAAATAGTACGTCCTGCGGAGGGAGCTTCATTAATGTGCGTGTGTGTTTGTGTGAAGGAGAGATGCTGGAATGCAGATGTGAGAGGAATAGCAGGTAATTAGTAGATAAGAGTTCTCATTTGAGTGCAAATACACACATCATACATAATAAAACGTCTCGTGTTATAGAGTTTTTTTGTTTTTTGTTTTTTTTTGTAGAAAATCCAGCACAATATAGGCTAAATAATAGGGCTAGAGGAAAACATGGTAAATTGACAGAAAACACACTTTAGGTATGCTGGAATGAGATGTGCAGGGTTTGATAAAGGCTTTCGCGAGACTCCGGCGTTAGGGGACAGAGGTGTACTGCAGATGAAGACAGCACAATAGAGCAGATCTGAGCGACAAATAATAATACTATGGTAGTATTAACTTTTAAAATACAACCTGATCTTAGAGCTAGAGGCACCACCACATCACATCCAGGGAATCTAAGTCTGGAGCAATAAAAGACTATCTTTATTCTTTTTTTCGCTTTAGTCTCATTCCTTTTAAGTAAGATTATAGATAAGATTATTTTAAGAAAGAACGAAAATAAGAAAGAAAAAGGTGAGCAGTCTCTGTCCTGGCTACTGAGCTATATTTTAGTATTGAGTCTTAATTTTATTATTATATCTTTTTAAATTATTGTTACCTTTGCGTAGCTTATGTATTTTTGTTTTTGTACATAAAAAGCTGTTTCTTCAATGTGTGCACTGCAGCTATTTTAATTGCAATTCCAATTAATTTTCATTGATTTTGGACGTTCATGAATAATGATCGCTTTAGCTTAAAGAATTATCATACAACCTCTATTATCAAACGCAGCTCTGATTCTGCTTTGGTTCTGTCTAAATATAATGCAGCAGCACAGAAACCTTACCACTGTATAGATGTATAAATTAAATGAAAACAATTTTTACTGATAAATATTTTAGAACATTATTTCTACACATGTAATTTCCTTTGTAAATGCATTTATAGCGCCTGTCGGATACAGAAACAACTTAACAAAAGGCTCGCTGTTGAGCTTTTATCAAGTATTAGCAACAACACTCATTACTCTCAGTGCATTCAGTATATTTGTGTGAGACAGAACTAAAACCTCTTCATGATCAACAACTCAACCGGGCAGTCTAATCATTTAAAAAAATCACAAAAGCTACATCTAAATAGAGTAAATTAGATGCTGTCTGTTTCTGAATAGAGAATTAAAACTGCTAGAATACCTGGAAATATAAAGAAAAGCCTTGACAATGTACAGAGTCAGCAAATGCTGCCTTGCCGTAGAGTCAAACATACCTAGTTACTACCAGAGAACAGATCCTGCTTCGACTGCATACTCAACTGCATATTTGACCATTTTTAGTGTATATCTAAGACATTAAACAAAATTATTAAATATTACATTTATTACATATATATATATACACATTCCTATGAAATCATGTTTATCATTCCCAAAAAAAAGCTTATTTAAATCATAACAAAGTGAAACATAAAAAAGACTGCACTTATTATTGACTAATGACACTGAACATCAAAAAGAGGGACATACACTGTTTGCCGTTCCTCTTTATTACTTTTACTTTCCCCTTCCCCCCACCATCTTTCAACACTTTTAAGTCTTTCACACACACATAGTTACACATTCACACAGTCTGTTTCACGCACTTGTTAGCTAGAAATGTTTTTTGAACACTGTACTAGGACCTGTTGACTAGAAGTGTGTCACTTTAATCTTACTAGCTCAAAACATACACACACACACACACACACACACACTCTAAAGTGTCATCCCACTCACTGCGGTGGTCTACATGCTGTGGAGAGAGGGCTGCAGAAACACTCCCGACATACACACACACACTCTTTTTCTCTCTTGTAGCACAGTGGGTGTTAGTAAGGCTGTAAGAACATGAGAGTGATGGTAGTAGCAGAGACGATGTGTGTGTGTTTAAAAGGATGTGGATTAAAAGGATATGGTGGGGAACTCAGTGAGCTGTACATCATTATATAAAGAAGGGGGAGTGTGCTATTCTGGATGTGTGACAGCAGTGAAGAATAAACTTCATTAGTAGAGCGGTTTAGACCAGGAACACAGGGTGCTGGACAGTACAAAAGCACACACATGCTCTTGGAAACAATTTTTACCCGTAGGAATGTGCCCGTTATTTGTGAGTACAATCCACTAGAAATACTATATGTTCTTACTGAAGGTGATCACAATGGCACCAAAAAAAAGAAATTAGCTTTTTTACATTGTTTGGTGTAATCTGAATGTCTTGTTATCCCTCTTAGACCTCGGGCTATCCGAGCAAATTTAGTCTCAATTGTGTCTGTTTTTTTGTTTTTTCTCCCCAGTCCAAGTACAATTGTATGCACTTTAAAGGTTCAGGTTAAATCAAACTAAAGCAATAATGTGTCGTGATTCAACTGACCTGTACGCAGGTTTATATTCGTCAAAGGATTACAGGAGTGCAGCAGCATTCTGCAGAAACGAGAGGAAGTTCACAAGGAACACACATTTTTTTTAACACAGTTCATCTTATATACAGACAACCAACTAGCCTACAAAGCTACTAAAACTGAAAAAAGAGAGACTTCTTAGATGACCAAATATGTTTATGTATATATATTTTTTAACTGAAAATATTATACAAACACACACATACAGGTACACATTTAAAAAGCTTACAAATTTGGGGATGTAAGGGGATGTTTGTTTGTTTGATGTAGTTTTCATGAAAATACAGCACAATTAATCATATTGTGAAATATTGTTCCAGTTTTAAAATTACTGTTTTATTTGTTTCTGTGTAACATGTTATTATATTTTAAAATGTAATTTATCTGTGATGGCAACGCTGAATTTTCAGCAGCCAGTCTTTAGCGCTACATAAACCTGATTTGTTATTCTTATTCCTATTAATGTTTAAAAAAGTGTGCTTTTATTTTAAATAAAAATCTTTTTGTTACATTATAAATGTCTTATATAAATGTCAAATAAATCAACTTAATACATCCTTGCTAAAAGCTTTCATTAATCCAAAATTGTTTTGTGTAAAGACAGCAAACATTTATGCATTCCTTCATTCAAACTTGGACATTGTTTTCTAGGCATTATTATAAAATTCTGTTGTCAGGAATTCCGAAGGCTCCCTGTACTGTCATCTGTGTCTGTGTGTGAGCACGAGTGTGTGTACCTTTCTGTCTATCAGCGAAGGCGAAGGTGTCAGTTTGTGTATCAGTCTCTCAAAGAGTGTGCTCATCTGTCCATTTCTATGTTTGTTGATGCTTTTTTTTCCAGTTCTCTCTCTCTCTCGCTCTCCGTCTCCCTGTCTTATTGAATGCATTACCATGATTGTCTTCATTAAAATTCTAGCTCAAGTTTAGAGATGCTCTCCATATTAGTGGTAATAGGTAAATAGATAAGAGCAAAGCAAAGACGGTGGAACGGAGAGAGATTGCAAGTGTGAGAGAGACAGAAGCTAGTCTTCTAAATTCGCTCTTGAACAGAAAGACATGAACTGACTCACTGTGGACAATAATTGGCCAAATTAGCAACGAGTGCCTTGAATGCAAAGTGGACTTCATGAATGCACTAAAGTAAAGTTTTCATATTAATATTTATAATTTTAAATTAACAATAATTATAATATAATCTTAGATCAGCATGAGATAAATGTTTATAGTATTTAAGTAGCTCGCTTGGACATGTGAAGATGCAGGTGCTCTTCACCTCATCTCTGTGTTTCTGGGGTCTCCAGACGGAAGCAAGGTAAAGCCGGTAGGGGTCACCAGGTAAAACAAGGCTAAAATCTAGTCGGGAGCCCTGTGGTTGTCATTTAACCCCAATCCAGCTTCTCACACACATACACCGTGTCCCCCGGTCTGAGGCCAGGAGAGACGGGCTATTGATTGCTAGCAATGAGAGAGCCAGCTGCCATTACACCATTACAGTCCTGACGGAAGAACTGCACTGCATTGATCTGCAGGCCAAGGCCCTCCTGCTGGTATTTATAGAGGTAGAGCAAGAAACATCCTTACCCCATCCTTCTTTATCTTTCTCTCGCTCTCTAGTCCTCCCTCCTTTATTCTTTCTCTCTCTTTTTCTCTCTCTGATGAGGTGTAATTGATTGTAAATGAGAATGTGTTTTCTACCTGACCCCAGTGCACTGTGGGTAAGATTGATTACATCTAGCGCAATTATGATTGATACGATTCAGTCGCTGAACACATTGTGTGTTTACGTTTATAACCAAGCTAAAATAGACCTTAATAGACAGGCATTTTTAAATTTTGACTGAAATGAAAATGAGGCTCACACACAGACACAGATGACAGTACAGGGAGCCTTCGGAATTCCTTACAACAGAATTATATAATAATGTCTAGAAAACAATGTCCAAGTTTGAATGGAAATTTGATGGATTGTACTGTAGTTTAACAACATATCAACTGTTGAGCTGATTAAATGTTTTGCCGAAAAAAATTATAATAAAAAATAAACAGTTTTTGAGTTGTGATCTATTGTAGGACATACACTAACATTCAACAGTTTGGGGTCAGTAAGATATTTAATGGTTTTTAAAGATGTTTCTTCTGGTCATCAAGACTGCATTCATTAGATTAAAAATCCAGAAAATAACTGTAATATTGTGAAATATTATTTCAATTTAAAATAACTGTGTGAATATATTTTAAAATGTAATTTATTCCTGTGATACAAAGCATAATTTCTCCAGTCTTCAGTGTCACATGAGCCTTTCAGAAATCATTCTAATATGCTGATTTATAAATAGAATTGTCAATGTTGGAAACAGTTGTGCAGCCAAATATATATTTTTTGGAACCTGTGATTTTTTTTGTTTGTTTCTTCTCAGGATTCTTTGATGAATAACAAGTAAAAAACAACATATTTTTTTTACCAAATATAAAACATTTCTAAAATGTAAATCTATGCTATGACTTTTTTGTTAATTTAATAGATCCTTGGTTAATAAAAGTCTTAATTTCTTCCAAAGAAGAATAAAACTGTACTGATCCCAAACTTTTGAACAGTAGTGTTACAGTAAACTACTGTAACAGTATAGTTTTGAACATTATTATCCATTTTAAATAAATGCTTCTC
>JAUCMU010000125.1:15988203-16002063 GCA_032275025.1 Enteromius treurensis
CGAGTTCCCATATGTAACGTCTCCGTTCCCTCCTTCAGGGAACGTGGGTTACGATAGTAACCTAGACGTTCTTCATAATAATGTAGCAAAAGCTGTGTAGTGATAAATGTTTGGATTGTTATAGGTACAGCAGAAGCTGAGAGATTTCCATTTGCACGTCTTTTTAATAGATTATGTTTGAATGGTTTGCTCAGATTAATATCTGTTAAAAGAGGAGGCAATACATTATTTTAGTTTGCTTTTAATGCAGGGAGTGTAGCCTTAACCATAACTCTGACACAAGCCCACTGTCTAGGGCTGTTTTATTATTACATCACAATGGTAAAGTTATGGTATAGCTGTATTGTTTTGGATCAGTGGTATATTGCTTTTGATATCTGTGCTCTTATAATACGTACAGGCTCCATTTGGGTCATTATGTTCTCTCTAATGCCTGATCCTTTTGTCAAAATGTCCTACAGTACATCTAGCAAGGCATGCTTTGTGTGAATAATTGAAGATTTCAGAATTTTAGAAGTTAATAAGCTCAGCGTTCGGCCATGTTAAAGGCATACTTTGACAAATGCATTATATTTCCTCCTCCCTGATGCACTTACTATCTGTTACAGATAATATAAATATGCAAATCTGCCTGTTGAACTTTACTGGGGCTGCTGTGATTCGTCTCTTTAAGATGTTCATTTGCATGACTGAAGCACCCATGTATCATGCCAGTGTCATGCTGAAAGCAAATATTAATCAATTTTGCGTGATGTAACCCTTCCCCCAGCAATCCCTGTTTCTTTGTTTGACTGTAACGTTCACTTTTTTTTAGCATTTACTTGCTTTACAATTTAACAAAGGTCTTCGTGCGTGACCCAGCTATTGTTGTGTCTGGCCCTTGTACAATAGTGAACAGAAATTGTGACATGATGAAATTGATTCATCTGTGTGAATTACTTATAAATGTAATTAAATTGAGTTATGTCCAATACCATCACAAAGCCTCTCTTTGACCTTTTAACAAATATTCCAGGAGCTGGTAATGTTCTTGGACTCCGTTTCACAGTGGTGTGGTTTACATGCGGCATGGTGGCCAAAAAGGAGGACGCTTCACAGCGAAGCCAGAATAAAAATGCTTTACTTTTACAAGGGCACTTTTTCTAACCTTTTTAAATATGTTCTTCCCTGTATGTAAATGAATAAATCTATTTAATTTATGCAACTTGAATAGGAAGACACCATTATTATGTTTAATGTTCAGTGCTTTGCTAAAATCTGTATTGTTAAAAGCGCTATATAAATAAAAGGGATTGATTGATTGATGACCAATATTTAGAACTATTACATTAAATCAGTTTAAACAATCTTTGCACTGCAGAGGTGGCACAAAAGTTGCATTTGAAGTGAAATTTAGATCTATTTAAAGACAGTTTAATGCTGCTTAGAGATGAATGCATGTACACTGCAGCAGTTGCAATTACAGAAATAATGCGGTAAGATAATTCTTTAAATATAAATGTACTGAAAATAGAAATATGGATAAAAAAAAATGTATACTTCATATATAAAACCTCCACCAGTAAGTAAGTTACTGTTTTAAGGGTTCATTCGTTCATTCATTCTGGAACAAAGCAAGTGATCCTCTTTATGAATGGGTCATTGAAAAACTGACTCACCTGATTCATTCAGAAATGAAACACCACTGTGTTTGCAGAGATGCAAATGTTCTGCTGTGATTCTGCTTGGAACTGTTTTCACTGGTGGAATAAAGCAACAGTCAGTATTTACAATACAGTGTCTAAAATTCCACTTGATATGAACTTAAACAGCCGCCTTTTGAAAAAGAATTTCCTATTGGACACAGTCTAAAAAAGTCATGATCTTAAAAAAGGGAAATAATATTCTCCGACCTAAAACTAGCCACCCTATAGTTTGGCATTATATAATGTGTGTGAATCTACACGTTTAATTCCTGTTTGATTGCAGACTCTGCTGACCTTTAAAGAAACAGAAAGACAAGTATGACTCATTCTCTGGATTAAGTTTCCATAATGATTCATTCATATCAGAATTCAGGGAATGGCAAAGAGCACAGTGTCAGTATGTTTCCTTTCTTTCTTTCTTTTTTTTTCTGTTTACTTGCTGACTTGCTAATTCAATTTCTATATTTTTATATATGCTAGATGTTACATCCAGTTTGTTGCAAAGCCTAAAATATAGAAAGGTCAGAACAAAATACAGAGGGCCTGCTGTTTGTCTCTCTCTCTCTCTCTCTCTCTCATGCAGACACACACACACACACACACACAGCCCCTGTGGGATCCCCAGTCAGACAAACAATGATAAAGTAGTGCTCTTATGTCTTTGACACTCTGAGGAGACGCAGACCTCAAAACACCTAACTAATAAACGCTGTCTGACAGCCACACGCCCCGAGTACACATATCAAATGTAATGTTAGCGATGCCACAGTGTGTTTCTCAAAGAATATTATTTATTAACGTATCACACGTTTTCCATTGGGAAAGGTCAGCGTAAGGTGAAATCGACTAAATCGGGCCACTTCTTGTCACTGAGATAAAGTGTCCAGAACGCAGCCTAATACTCGCCCTCAAACATGAACCGTTTTGACATTTGAGCCAAACGCTAAAAAAGACAACACATGGTCCAGATGACCAGTCTTTCCTTTCTGGCCATAATAAAATGACTGGGTTTCATCTGGGTCAAGGCCTCCGAAGTAAAAGGGCACGTGAGGCGAGCCAAAAGTTTGATTGTGAGAGAGACCTGCAAGAAAACCTAAGGGAGAACGGATGAGTGGATGGGTGGGGGTGCGGTTGCCGAAAGGTCAAGCATGTAATATAAGAGCAGGATCTTGGCCGTCTCCGTCAGACAATAGCCTCCCGGAGCACACACTCCGTTGTTCTCTCTCTTCTCTTAATTACAGTCATATCACCCCTCCGCTGCCGCCTGTCCTTAACATATTCCTCTTTATTTGGAGTCCTTTTTTCTCAGCTAATGGAATGTCAGCTCTCTGCTATTCCCTCTCCTCATCTCACGCCGATCAAAGTGACCTCTGCCTCTCCGCCGGCGCACAAATCAATACGCACACTGACAGAAAACCACACAACATATAATAAATGACAATCCGCGCAGGCACGCACGCGGGCCGTCCCGTGGCATATCTGACAAAAGCCTTTCATAGCAGTCATTCTGGCACGATGGCAGTGAGTTATGTTTAAAGGAGGATTGGCGGAGCACTCGGCTCTGCGCAGGTGTGGATATTACAGGGCAGGGTGGGTTTAAAGCATCTCTCCTCGTTGTGTGTGAGAACGCCCGTCCCGGCCCGGGGCTGACAGCACCAATGCCATTACAGTTGTAGCTGTTTATTGTGGTTGTCTTGCTGGGAGAGGTTCTATCCAAAGCAATTTTCCTCTTAAGGGGGCAAATTGCTGGCGGAAAATTGTATGTGTTGTCGCTCAGCCATGATTGGCAGGGAGGCCGAGTTTGGCAACAGCGAATAAAGGAGAATGAAAGGATTTCATACTCAGAGCCGAAAGCAAGCGAGTGAGCGAGGGAGGGACGGATGGAAGGAGGAATGAGAAAAAGCACAGTGCATGTTAAAATGTGTTGTGAAAAACGAGTGTGAAATTTCACACAATTCTGAAAACGACTGCTGTTCTTCCAGGTGGAAAGAGAGAAGCCAGGTGTTTGTGAAGACCTCATAGAACTAGTAAATCTCTCTCTCTATCTTTTTCCTCTCCCTTTTTTTTTTCATCGGTGTGCGCAAGCTTTGTTAAGGATCAGGAGGATTTGTAACAGCTGGCGTTCTTCCAGTCACTTGAAGCAAAGGGTGAGTGAGAAAGAGAGAGAGGAAAATAGTGAATTGATGGAGAGAACAACAGACGCTTGCATTCTGCAAACATTGATAGTAGTTATTAGCTACAGCCACTCTCAGAGAAATAAAGGGATGAAGTGCTGTGAACTTAAGTTAACTAAACTCTTTAGTTTTTGTTTCTATTGAAGCCTCTATGAGTGTTCGGTTTGGTTTGCTCATAGACAAATATCAAACACTGTTTGTTCCTTCCTTCCTTGATTCCAGAACAATACTTTCAATCTTTTATTTCATCCCCACCCACTTTACATTCTATACCTTGTCCCTTTCTTCCTTATCCAACTTCCTTGCCTTCTGACTTTCTATCCTTCTCCTACCCATGCTTCTGTTACCTTTCCGTCCATCCTCACTGTCCATACTACTTCTCTCTCTCTTATTTCTCTCCTGCTCAATCTCTCCCTCCCTCTGCAGATGGCGTTTCAGCCTCATCCATTAACTGTTATTGTTTTTCCTGAACATGACATTGATTCAATTTAACACCAATCAATTTCAAACGCTTCTGACATTCAGATCTGACCTTAAGGCAAACGACTCATGAACTATGATCAGAATTAAACTTTTGCTAACGAGGTGATCTCTCAGCCTTGCCCAACAGCAACGTTCGCTAAAAATTAGATCAATTATTATAAGGCAAACAGACCCTAATTTGATTACCCTGCCCTTGCTAATTTGTGTAATTAATAACCTGCCCTGGACCAGAATAAGAAGTTTATTAATCCATATCTACAAGTCGTTAATGAAATTGTGTGGGCAGGTCATCCTTTCAGATGGTAATGTCATAATCAATGCCGCTACACCATACATGTTAATGAGCATTGTTATGAATTGTTACAGTTAGAGGTGTGTGTGTGGCGATGTCGGGCTCTTTGTGTTGTTATGTATGGCAATCAGACGCGTGAAAATGGCAAATCTAATTAGGAATTCCGACTGGAGCGGCTGGGAACACTGAGAGCAGTAGACGGTATCGGAGCTGACAGCTGCCAGCCGGAACGCCGAGTGTCAGAACAAAACCAGCATTCTACACCACAACGGGAATGACAGGAAAAAAGGATGTATCACAAACGAATAATTGCACTCTGCATGGCCTCTTGCCATATAGCACAATAGAACTGCCAGCACAGGAAGAAGATGCTATTATGTGTGTACAAGCACAAGTTTTACCTCCGAGTCGAGGGGATAGACTCGTGTCATCTGCATGGCGATGAGGCTCCTGCTCTAGCATTCTGCCTTCCTCTGCAGGCCCTGTGCGGTCCTCCGCTTCTAAGTGCGAGATACAGCTCTGCCTTCATCGGCTAAATTAATACATGTAAATTCACACATACAGGGTCTCACACATGTCATAAGGCTCATATATTCACACTAATTTATAACATAAGGAGGAATGTGTTTTCATAAGTTATGAATTAGTCTGTGACAGGGGGCCTAGGAATTAGACCCCAAGACTCGATGCTTTACCATAAGAGACATCTAACACATTGGAGCCTTTGGGTATTTTTGCAATTAAATTAAATGTAATATAAGAAGTCTTAAAATAAAGAGTCTGGTGTCTTGTTCTTACTCAAGGTTGCATTGGTTCATTAGATTTTGAAATATTATTGCAATTTAAAATAAGAGTTTTGAAGATATATATAAATTATATTATGCTAAATTGGTATTCAAAAATGATTTCATATGGATGTTGAAAACATTTTTGAATGCTGCTCAATATATTTGTGGAAACAACAATACATTTTTCAGGGTTCTTTAATTTATAGAAATTGCTATTGTCAATTGAATGCATCCTTCCTGTAAATGTATTTATTTTGTTAAAAAAAGAAAAAAGAAAAAAAACCATATATATATATATATATATATATATATATAGACTTTTTCATGAACTGTTCCTGGTGGAATGATATGGAATGCCCAACTCAATCTGAATCCTAGCAGCTGAATCTTAAACCGTCAAGAAACGACTTAAACACATCTCTTTCATCTTTACTTGACCCTCTAACTCTAGTACTATCAGTTCTAATTTTATTTTATCTATCTGTTTTCATATCTACCTGTCCATCATTGTTCTTTTCATTTCAAACAAACACACTTGACCCTCTATCTATGTTTTTTTCTTTAAAAACAGGCACTAGGTTTCTTTTTCTATTCTATCTACTTGTTTCTTAAAAAGGTTTCTATATTCTATCTAATTGTTTTCTCAAAAAAAAAAGTGTATTGCTTTAGGCTAATTGAAACTTGTCGTAGTGCTTGCATGTTGTTGCTCTTAATAGTTAGTTTTGATTGTTTAATTTTAAGCTGCTTTTCAATGCTTTTAAAATGTTTTATATATATATTAAAAAATCACATACTGTAAGACACCTTGTGTCCTAGTAAGCACCTGTAAATAATGCAGTGTTAGAGACAGAAGAAAGGAGAGAAGAGAGAATGAATGGTGTGCAGGTGTGCAGTCAGACACACCAGTCCTGCCACGAGTCGCACAATGATGCTAACAGCTTTTAGCACCTTACACATGCCACCGTGTGTGTATGCGTGTGTGCTGCCTGTTATGAGGTTAAATATTTTACACAAGCATGCTGGATATGTAGCTCTGCAACACCTGTTCTTCAGAGCCAACAGCAGCATCTGCTACAAAGCTCATTAATGACTACACAGATACACCTCGAACTGTATTAAACCAAAAGCACACAATGTGTAATCTTCCTCCAAGCTCTCACACCCTTCGGTGTTCGTCAACCTTTACAAATTCCCTTTTGATTAGTGAAGACTGTGTTTTACAACTAAAACGACATACAGATAAAGTTTGATCTAAGTTTGATCACAGGCATCAAGATGATCATTAAGAGCTCAAGATGAAACTTAATCAAAGAGATCGTTTAAAGAAGGGTGAATAAGAAGAGGTAATACTATCATCAGTCATCATTCCTGCATTACCTCCTCCAGTTTTTGAGCTTTGAAGACGGCCAATAAAAGCTGCTGTTAGGAAGAAGTTAAAGCGATGCTCTGGGTTTATACTGGGTTAGTACTTATTGGCTTTAAATTGCTCTGTCTTGAGATTCCCTTTCATCTTTACCGCTGGAAATCACTGTTTTCCTGTTGTCTGAGTAAGTTTAAACATTTACTCGCTCTCTCTCATCATGGACGTTTTCCCTAGGGAACGTGAGAAGAAACAGCTCAAGGAGTGAATTTCAACTAACTAGCAGTATAGGTAAGGAATTAGACAGCGAGAATCAGTAAATAACTGCCAAATCACAGCCAGTGTTTGTTTATTTCCATTATGAGTGCATAGATTATGGACATGTGCACTCACTGTGGAAAACAAGACACTATTGTAATACAATTTTGTGCCAAGGACATTCCACAATATTTGTGACTGAAATAGAATCAACTCACCTCACATATTTTGTATCAGAAGCTGAAATGAACATGAAGTGTCAAGAAATCTGACAAATGTCTCGGTAAAAAAAAAGTTGTTGTAACCATGTCATGCTTCACCAAGGTCTACTGAATTACTGAAAAAATAAACACCTAAGTGAACTGAAGTGAACCTTGATTGATTATTTTTAGATACGAAATTATAGAGTACATAACTTCTTAATAATGGACACTAGAGGATTTAAATTCTTGTTTTGTCCTGTTGTGGGACACTTACTGAAGGTCTTGTGAGCTTAATTTAAAAGCTTAAACAATTTCCATACACTAAATTGCACCAAAAGAGGTGGGGGAAAGGTGGAAGCACTTGTTTATAGAGTTCGGTTTCTCACTGAGCAAAGCAATGTATACCACAGTCACAATCCAGCATTCTCAACCCAAACACAAGTGCCACTTTTCAGCATTATGGTAACCACCAGAACTCAAGATAAGAGCTTCACCCTTTTTCCACCTTGCATATAAAATAGCACATAATTTCAACATTTACTCTGCCCATCCAGTCTCATGCAAAGCACGCTGGGAACCACAAACCCTCTGTCCATCCAGACATAAACAGATAATGTAAACTTCTATTTTACAAATTTAAGTGGATTGCGCATTGTAAAAATAAACCGATAAAACATTCAAGAACTGTGTCCCATTACCTTATTACAGTAAGCTAATTGAACAAGAACCAAAAATCATTTTTTGAGTGTCCAGCGCATGGACTACCTGTCCACACGGAGGAAGCACACACTTACATTCCTGAACTCTCACCGGGAGACTCCGAGGTAAACCTCTGACAACAGCAGATCTTCTGTTTATCAGAATCAAAGTTGACAGAGAAGGAATCCATATGCTTTGTTTTATTTGACATTTACCCCCCCAAGGCTATACTCTAATGGTGAGAATGGCAATACTGTTCTCCATCTGGTCAGGTAGCGCCAACATAGGCTAATTTAGCACGTGGCAAACAGCAAGCATATGCCACAGCATAAAGCTACATGAGAGCATTGTGTGCCAGCTGTTCTGATGACAAGTACTAGCACAACAGTTGTGCAGTTCACAGTCTTGAAGTGTCCAAGACGACAAGGCTAAGAGGCAATGATGCTTTTTACTGAAAGTGGAGCGCATACATTTTTATTTGGAAGAATCATGATTTGGTAACACTTTACAAAAGGCTTTTATTTGCTAATATTAGTTAACAAATGAAAAAAATAGTGTAGAAACAATTTACACCAAGTAACAGCTAGTAAATCTCACAAAAAACTACACACAGAAATGAAATTTTGAAGTAGAAACATTGAAATAGTATTTTCTAGTAAATGTACATAATTGTAAACGTAATTTAGAAAAAGTTAGCTTACAGTTTTTTAAATCTTAATTACTGTTATATTTACTAATATATCTCTCTTAAGATTGTTATTAACTATTATTAACAAAGACTGATACAAGCTGCAAGCATATGTTGTTCATTGTTAGTTAACATTAGATAACGCATTAATTAATGCAAATGAGACCACATTGTAAAGTGTCACCTACTAACAGACCTATTACAAGTATCTAAATGTACAGTGGACAATCCGTGATCTGGGAAATTTGCTAGCAGTTCTTATACATTACTTATAGCTAGTGAAATATTTATTATTAGTAACTAACACAAAACCGATTACCAAAGCTAAAGCCACAATATTACTTAGAACTTATCACGCTGTTAAGGTTCTTGGACACTAAAAGTCTAAAATGTTGATATGCGTTTTGTTTTTTCGACAAAAATGCAAAAAAATGAACCTGGTCTGAATTTTTTTTTATTTTTATGATAGCCGAATGTCTCAGAGGCAGTTTATAAACATGATTGACACAACATGTGGTCGTTTTTTTTGTTTTTACATGCAAAAATTTCAAACTAGAATTTGGTACTTAGTGTGCAAAAACCTTAACAAACATTAAATGATAGTGTGACTTGTATTTCTACATCTACTCATATAACTGAACATGTAATGGCTGTGACCATGAGGTCATCAGGGGTGGTGACTTGATGTGGAGTGTGTGTGTGCGCACGTCTGTGTCTCCAGCTGCTGAGCCTTCACTACAGATCAGCCCCATCTGTCCAGCTTTGGTGTGTTTGCGTCCGAGACCACATCATGCCCTGGTCGTGACACCATGTTAATGAGATCCACACAGGTGACAGGTGAAAGCAGCACCGCTGGCAGTTGACAAATCCCCACACAAACACTCACAGACTTATGACAACACTGAAGGCAACGGACATTCAAACACTCCTTGTCCGTCTGCCTACTGAAGCCCGTCTACAAACACACACACACACTCAGAAACGTGGCAGATGAAAACACTACTGGCTTCAAAGCACAAATGCTGCACACATCTCAGTGACATGCGAAGACAGAGATTCTCACAGCTTGGTGGCACATCTGTCAACTTTTCAAGGTAAGTATCCACTTCACACACACACGCACATACAAACTGCAATCCTTTCTCTTGCTTGTCTTCACTTCTATTTAAAAAAAAACACACACATTTTAACAAACAATCCCAAATGAGCAAATCAAAAGCAGTGCAGCCATTACCACAAAAGCTGTTTTCAAAATGGCGTTTTAATTTAGTTAACATTTAAGAGAACAGCACAGAGATAATAAAGTCCACCTGGCTTCATTTTACACAAGTACACTAGTCGTCATCCTTTCTCCCATAACAGCCGTTAACGGAGAATCTCTCCCATAGTGTACGGTTACATCAGCAGAGATTAAAAAACAACCCCAATGCATGTATCTTTCCATAACCCTTCAGTTTAAACCAGGCCATGTAAACAATCTGATAACCCATAACAAAAATGTGCACAGTACATCAATCCAGTATCTCGAAGAACAGTGTTACCGCAAATTAGCCAACAGCATTGCAGTTTAGCGCGAAACAGCTTCTGTCCATTCAGCCTCCACCGTGAAAGCCAGAGCATGTCATATACAAACAGGAACTGGAATCAGATCTTTATAACAGGGACATGTCCTTGACTGCAACAGTAACTTTTGGAATTTCATATCATCATAATATTTGACTCGTATCTCTAGGAAGTCATTTACTGCCAATTAACGATTTTGAGAGCATGGACTGGGAAGCTGCTGGTATGTTTTTGCTATATTTAAAATAATACAATTTCCACATTTCTAAAAACCAAATCATAGTTAAAATGAAATAATTCCTATTTTAACAAGAAAAAGTTCAATTATATAATTCGTCATGTCAAAAAAACAAAAAAAGTGTGCTTAATTATTTCCTTCTTCTGTCTTGATCTGGGACCAGTGCATGGCAGTCAAGGGCTCTATGGGCTGTATGTGAACACACCTGACAAAGACCTCACAGCAAAATATAAAGGCAAAAATAGGGACTACACACAATGCATCTGAACTATAATTAATGCTGGACGCTGCAGTGCGTTAAGATGGGTTGATGACGATTGGAAGAATTGAGACAGAGTGGAAACATCCTGTTTTGGTCGTTCATCCAAGGCTTCATTTACCGGGGTAGAATGTGTTTTTGTTTGCAGGGGTCAGTTCTTGTGGTAGGTGGTGAATGTGACGCCATCAGGTGAGTGAGCATCAGCGAAACACCTGAGGGCTGGAAAGATTGCGATTTCTCTCCGTGCAAAAACACCGCTCCGAACACTCAAAGAGTTTGAGCTGAGCCCAAGGCGGCACAAATAAGAAAAAACAACAACGACACTTCAACAAACACATATGCTCTCACACAGTGCAAATAGGCTTTTCCGTTCGTTCTCTTGATCTCGCCTTCGCTCTCATGACTGTATTTACCCTGCAGTATGTACAGAGAGATGCAGAACAGAAGATGAGGCAACCGGACGTAGGAGTGCGTCTTCCTTGCCGCTTTTTTCCTCATCATTCTCTCTTCACCACAGCACCTTTCCTCTGTTCCCTCGTTTCTCTCCTTCCCGGCCATTCCCTTTCCTACCTTTCTATCCTTCTTTATTTTCCCCTCTCTATTTATAGAGGCTCATGGTGGGACTCTGGTACATGCACATATAGGCATCACAGAGAAGTCTGCGTGCATAGCCCTGGATGTTCTTGGGGTCCAGTGCGTGGAGCTCCTCTGGGGTCATCTTCAGGTAGGCCCCTACTTCAGGGCATGGAGACACCTGTGGGATGTTAAACCCGTTCTGACCTCCTGCCACCAAAAAAAACAAATAAGGTTGACCATTCAGTAAAAGAATAATCAGTCAATGTATTATTGTGAGAGATATATAAAACTTATATTAGATAGCTTATAAAGAAATTAGTAAATTCTCTGTACCGTCACGGTCAGCCATACTGTCGAAGAACAGCCAGGCAGAATCTGCTGATCCGTATTTGACAAAGGCGACATAGTGGCTCGTCTCAATGCACAGCACGGCAAACAGCTCCATCTGCTGGTGAGGGTAAGATCCCTGTCTCGAAACTGACTCCTGCAGCTCTTTAGGTATAGATAACTTAACATACCGATGAGATTTACGTCGTGGGTGCAGATGTACCTAAAGGTTTGGCAGAATAAAGCATATGCAAAAATAAACATGTACACATAAACTTGCACATTAATGTACGTTGAAGCACAGAAAGGAACCGCTTTTGACAAGCGTGCTCGGGCATTATTCATTTGGATAAGCCTCCATCTAGTGGATATGAAAGGTATTGCAGACAAAGATAACTGAATTTCCTTAGCGCTAGGAGAGCATGTTCATGTCATGTGTCCTACCTGTGTATTGCACTTTTCGCAAAACTGCTTGATCTTTCCTGGTGTGATGTCACTATCTTCATAGCACTCTCTGCACTCGTAAAGAGCTAAGCCACCACAAATTCGACATTCTCTTGGAGCTGACAAAAACATTTAATATATCATTTTCATTTTAATGTAGAAAACATTGAGCTAAGCAAAAATGATGTATATTACAATAATGTTAGTTATTTATCTCAAATACAGATGTATCATTTGTTATGTGAAATGGTATTCTAATAACAGCACAAATCAAATCCGTTATTGAACTGACTCACTGTCATCTAATAGGTCTGTGATGTCAAGCTCCAGAGAAGGGAAAATCTTATTAAACATCTTAAAGTCTTTCCCAAAACGAGGCATCTGAATTATAAGGCAAGAAGGGGCCTAGACAGAAACAAACAGACAAGAACAAGACAGTTTGTCCTTACACCACACTAACAAACATATTTGGATGTGTTTCAGCATGGATACATTAAATGAATCAGATCTGACAGTAAATGCATTTAAGATGTTTCTCTTTTCAAATAAATACAGTTATTTTTAACTTTCTAATCAAAGAATGTAAAGTACAATTTCACAATATCACGGTTTTCACAGTATTCTGGATTAAAAAAAAAATTAAATTCAAAAAGATAAAAACTTTTTTTTTACACCGAAACATAAAAGAATATTTTCTAAAGAACAATAAAACATGGAGGTGAAGATGGTCTCTCCTCTAATCAACTACTCCTCTAATTATATTGTTTAACAATGGAAGTATTCAGAGCATACCCTGTGTACAAACCTCTGCAAATTTGAGATCACTGTTGATGAAGGACCACTCCAGAAGTTGCTGGCTGGTTGGCACCAACACTTTATCTTTCTTATCCATAAAGATTTGATAGAAGTAACAGTCCTGAACCTTCTGTCCTGCAGACCTGCAAATAATACAAGCATGTTTTCACAAAGACAAAAATCCCACTATTTAATAACAGCTTTGTGGTGAGGCAGGATTTAAAGAGTGTCAGAGACGCACCGAAGTTTAAGAAGAGGATCGACTCTTAGGATGTGATGAAAAAGGATGTTGAGGAACTCCTCAGGATCTAAACAGAATGAGAACAGAATGGTTTGGATTAGGGTTGCTTAAATATAATTATTTATGATTTATTGTTATTATAATAGTAAGTAATTTAATATAAAAAATGGAACATGTTAGCATCTAATTATAATAGTATAAAAGAGTATAACTTGAACTAGGTATTCTTCTTCTATTAAGAATGGAATGTTATCTGTGTCAAATCAGGGACATGTGTGATAACTTTATAAAAGCACAAAGCGAAAATTATAGGTGCCAACAGTGTTTCAGTATGGTTGCACAATGTCCCCTAAATCATCAGGACGGGATTAAAGATCCTTAAATGCTTATAGAAAGTAACTGAAAAAACAAACAAACAAAAAATATATATAATATAGATATAATAATAGCAGTTTTTAAATAGATTGCTTGTAAAGTGATCACATTACATGTCTGGCATACTGTGTAGCTGAAAATATTATTTATTTACATTTTGAAAAAGAGAGTACTGTTTTCTAACCAATAAAATGCAGTATAAACATTTCCTTTAAAAATCATATTGTGCACCTCTAATAATAAATGCTCTACCACTTGTGTTTTTCCTCATTTACTCAATATGACAATATCTTAAATTCTAGTGCCATAGAATGCATTGAGAGAATATTTTAAATTGTTCTCTGATATGTACATAGAAGGTATGTAGCTTAGGCAAGGGGAAAAAATGCCCAGAAACGGTTTTACAGGTCCA
>JAUCMU010000125.1:16010563-16037211 GCA_032275025.1 Enteromius treurensis
ATTGCATTGATTTTTTTTCTGAGTCCCTGATGGTGAATAGCGTGTGTGTATGTGTGCGAGGTGGGGCTACTATGGAGCTGGAGAATAAGGGTGTGTCCTCAGACATCCTACTATAAAAAGAAACAGTACGGTGCATGAGCTACATCTGTCCTGTCCTCACAACACAGCCTGAAGAAAAATTATTGGGAGCATTTGTTCCTCGCCGTGACTCATGGAGGCCTTCCTCAGGAATGACCCACTTTTGAACCGTGCCATATTCCATGAGATCCAGATGGCACTCTTCTGGGTAGCACGAAGTACATGAAAACTTCAGATCTTTCTTGTGGAAACAACTTCCATTCAGTAAAACAGGATGGGATATTCAGTGCAATTTGAACTATTAGAGCAGAAAAAAAATCAATGCAATAAATGCAATACATATTTATATATATATATATATATGTATATATATATTCTAAATTTCTACATTTAAGTCTTTATATATATATTATTTTAAATTGAATAAAGAATGTTTACATATTTAAAATGACATTGTTTTAGACAATAAAAACAAATTAAAATAATATTTACATTATATTAAATAAAATATTAATTGTGCAAATGGGGAAAATAAATGTAATGGAAAAAGAGGAGGAATCGGTGCAATATATGCAATTTAAAATGCATAAATGTTATAAATGCATTATATTATAATATATTATTTACATTTTTATGCTACAATGTTCATTGCAGTAATATTAAATGAATGAAAATACATATTATCTGTCTATTTTATTTTAGAATTATATAAATATTTTTATGATATGTAATATTAACATTATATTATTTATGAGTTTGCATGCTGGGATACTTTTGGTTTGCAAAGCATGCATGCAGTCAGGTGAAGTGTTAACATGACTACAAGAAGCATTTTATGTAGCGTCAGTAATGTCTTCTGATATGTAGATTGCATGGACGAGGCTTCATTTAGAGGCTGATGATGGTGGTGATGATGTAGACTCATCCCATTTGGACCATATCGAGTCTGTCACACAAAGGGACGACCAAGCCCTTACTCCACACAACACATTCAATATGTCACAAGGCATCAAGAAATGCCAGCGTGTTTTTTTTTTGTTTGTTTGTTTTTTTACATTAATAAGGACATTACAACGGCTGCATAACGGAAATATCAGATGTCGGGCGTGAGCTCGCGTTTAATCGTGTTTATTGCTGGTGGGCTCGAGCTGTTTCTGGACACATAAACATCCACATTGATCGGCTAGATTGTTAAATATCGTTCAATCGATAGTTAAACGATTACCAACCCGTATTAGGATTGATACACGGGAAACACGAGACACAAGACTGGGAGATTCTTTCCATACCACAAAATTACACGACTCCGAGCCAAGCAATATATCTGTGTGCTAGTCAGTAAGGAGTTTCTGAAAATAGCTTACACGTGAATGCAAAATAGCGAGACATAGTGCACTTACTTCCTTTGTTATATCCTTAAAAAGCGCTTTTCCTTCACTTTCAGCACTGGTGAACAATAAAGCCTGTTAGACCGCAGGCAGATGCTTCGGTTTGGTCCAGCCCGGTAAACCTTACGCTAGCAGCAGCATCCAGACTGTGGGAGCCGGCACTGGCCAATCACAGGAGAGATACACAGCGATGGCCTCAGCGGCGGCCAATGGCATTGCAGTATGGGCGTGTCCTATCGTCAGTGGGACGTACCATTTATACAGATTTACAGGGGATGGGATCATTATGCCAATGTGGCAACCGTGCAAACCAGTACTAGGATTTTTATTTTTTTTCGTTTTTCTAAATGTATAATAATGTACACATATATAAATATACATGTATCTATTAAGCCATAGATATTGTAAAAATATCAACATTAATAAAATATATTATAACAATTATTTAAAAGTGTATACAATTGTGTCCAAATATGTTACTTTGTCCATAAAGTCTTTTTTTTTCTTCTTTTGTGATTTACTGTTTCCTACATAAAACCATCCTTCATAAGGTAAAGCCCCTTCTGTGAAAGTGCAACCTTTATTTCTTTAACACTAGGAACAAGTCAAAGATTGAAATCATAGAAAAATTAATCATTGAAATGAAATTGTGATGCTTGTTATCTCTTAATTATATTTTTTAGTCTGAAATATGAATAATAAAAAAATTTAACCACTAATAAAGATTATCTATAATACAGATACACAAAGTATTACATATATCAAAAATACTTAAAATAAAACATTTAAAAAAATTTATTTAAATACATTTATTCTATATTCATATATATATATATATATATATACTCCTTAGAAAATAATATGTAAGGCATAATATACAGCCAGCAGGTTGTTATCGCAGAATAAAGCCTGACAGGCTTATCAGCAGCCCAACGCAAAGCAGAGGTAATAAACACTATATAATATACCCTAGAATTCAATATACCAATACTAACATTTACACACACACATTATAAATAAATAAATAAATATATATATATATATATATATATATATATATACACACACCATCCATTCCAGAATATTATACTGATGAAAATTATACATTTCTAGAAGTTAAAGGGTATTTAACTAATAACAAATAATTTACTTAATAATGAAATATAATTTTATGGTAAATACTTGCAAAGAAAACACAACTCTTTCACAAAAAAACAATACATTTATTCAAGTGTTCTCCAGCACAAGTACATAAAGAGCCTTTTTTCTTCGTTCTGGGCACATAACGAAAGAAAGGGGGAGAGGTGACCAATGATTGCTACATTTGCTGTATGAGCTGATTGCAAAAGAAGAGAAGGCTTGAAAAAAGTTTATATGTCACAACAGAGGTCACAAAATATCAACAGTGTCACTGAGATATACAGAGAACCTGTTAGGAGAGCAAACAAGGGGCTGTTACAGCCAAATATTTATATATATACCCAAATAAAGCAAATGAAATGCAACAAAACAGAAAAGAAATTAAAAACAAACGAAACAAAAGAAGATGGAGGGCTGGATATATGGCATGGAATGTAGGACTTAGAAGCAATTCTGCCTGGATATTAAGCAAGTACATGTTAACAGCAAAATTTATTACTTTTTTTTTTTTTTTTAATTTCCCATTTTGAGTACATGATTTCCCACAGATAAGCACCAACTACAGCAATGTCTATTCTAAAACAATATAAGAATCTTTCATCATTTATCATTATTTTTTTCAAGTACAAAGTTAAAATGCCTTTGTTAATATCTTTATATGAGAGAGTAAAATAATAGTGCTTCTCCAATACTACAAGAAACAATAAAAAAAAAAAAAAAAACAGTCATTATCAAGACAAGTTTCTTTATTTCCAAATAATATATTTTTCTCAATTAGATAAAATGTTTAGCACCTTAGGAAACACCTACAACCCCTCTCTTAGTACTTAAAACAAGAATTAAAAAGCAAATCGAAACACACTTTTGTATGTAGGGCTGTGCAGTAAAGATGGGACTGTTAAAATCGCTTGGCCAACTCATTCTTCAGTTTGATCCTCCGTTCGACACATATAAATATGAATTACAAAAGACACCCTGCTGCTTTATAGCTTATGTCAATTAGCTTGTTGCCTATTTGTCAATTACCCCCACCCCTCTTGCGATTTGAGTGCTGTTTTGATTCTATGATATATATTAGCAAAGAATTATATTTGTACATCTCATAGGTCATTAAAAAAAAGCAACAGACAATTTCTATGTACAAAATGTACAAAAAGAAACAAATCTGGGCGTCGATAAAATTGGGAAAATCATAAAAAGCAACTTGGCTGAACGTGACAAATGTTAAGGTATGTAAGCAGTGCAATGCCTTAAATGAAAAAAAGGCTTAACGAGGATTTCGTTAAGAGCCCCTTTCTAAACAGATTCACAAATTTAGCCGATATAGCTCGCGTGATAACTAAATCATTGACATGGTCAACATCCACCATTGGCAAACATAATAATGTTTTGAGATCTACGCTAGGGACCAGACGTAGTTCACCCCACTTTTCCTACAGGGATACTTAACAAACACACTGACTTTTGGATTATATAGCAGACACTATACTGTATCTCGACGCAGCGAGTTATGATAAAGCGACTCCGTAGCACATGGAAACATGAGAGGGATGCTATTAAAAAATCGGCCCCCTTCACCACCGGCACGACAGACGGATTGTTTCTATCCTATAGCTCATTCGTTCACATCTATTGGCACAGCCCTACTGTACACAACAAAGCATTACCTTATATAACGGCAAGAGTTTCACATCATTAAACAGAACCGGGAAAAAAAAAGAACAATTCACAAGAATCAAGGAGAAAGATAAAAAAAACAATAAATTCAAAGAAATAAAGAAGTATACATATACAAAAGTGCTCGATATTGTTGGTAACACAGCACAAAAAATTGCTATTAAAAGGTAGAAGAACATTGTGAAGCCGCACCTTTAAAGATTTGCACCTGACTGAGAATAGCTCGCAGACGCCGCAGTTGAAGGCTGATTCACCTGGTCGAAATACGAACGACCCACCGACGCCATGCTTCCTGCGGCCGCCACGCGTGCTAAAAGTTGTACAGTAATGATTCTGGCCTGTGTGACACTAGAAAAAAAGTAGCTCACCACAGACCTTGTTTTCAAGGTATGGATGACAAAAACATCACCGCCCATGTGGCTGGTTTCATGCGTTCGGATTGCAGGCATACTGAAGGAAGCAGACCTCGAAGACTGAAAGGCTGAGGCGTGTTTGTTTTCTTCTTTTGAAAAGAGCACCAGAGAATATTGTACAAAAAGGCTGTAAAAGATATAAAATGAGATGTGGCAGACCTGGCTTGACCTGGCGTATTTTTTTTTTTTGTTTGTTTGTTTGTTTTTTCAAGGTTTCAGTCATTCGTTTTACCTGGCGACGGTACAGTACAAAACGTGACCCCGTGATCTTGTTTCGAGTAGTAGCACCACATGAGTTGCAATGTTTTTCACCACCTTGAAGCACCATATTGTCACCTATTACAGTAGTACCTTTATTACCTTCAGTTGTGTATAGAAACTGTAAACAAAGAGGTATTTGTGATCTGGTGTTTTGGATTGGTTAAGACAGAGCTCCCCTGGCACTAAGAGATAACCTAGTTTTACCCCCCACCCCCTACCAAGGCTCAGACGCTGGAAGAGAGGAAAGACGCGCACCGTGAGAATTAGATCGAAAAACGCGAAACGTTTGGGCGAACTAAAATGCGATTTCCGTCTCGTTTCTGCCTTGTCTCTCAGTGCCTTAAAAGGGGGCCATGTCTCAAGTATAGCTTGCACAGATAAATCAAATACTGGATAACACTGCTAAAAAGTAGTATGAATAATAATAAAAAAAATTAAATAGAATTAAAAAAAAAACAGTCAATTATTTCAAACCAGAAGAAAAAAACCAAAACAAAACATGAAATACGTTTTTTTTTTTTTTTCTGATGTCAAACTTGCAAATAACACATGAGAGCTTGCTTTTCAAAGCTCTTGGTATTACATCGGTTTCTCTCATCTGTACTGGATTTGAGTTCAGATGCAGGCGAAGTACTCTTTGAGTGGTGCAAACAAGTGACGGATTACCGGGACGCTCCACGACCTTCCCAGCAGCCTCTGCCTGGCCAGACGACTCATGTTTGACACGTCTGTGTAATGGACAGGGAAGCCAAACACCCTGATGAGAGGTGAAAAGGGCAGAAAGTTAGTGCAACACTCTCATGATGTGAACAGATAATCTAGAACCGTTTATTGCTAGTTTTATTTTACAGATATCATACAGGACGCAAATGATAAAATATGATGTTAAATATGTGTTTACTTTCATTTTTAAAATAAGATGTTATATCTTTTATTTCTAAAAAAAAAAAAACACAGTTTAAGGCCTGTACACACCGGGACAAAAGTCATGTTTTTCGTTGTTCGTACCCAAGTAAATTTTTACTGACAATGAGCCAACGGAGCTTAATGAAAAACAGAAATACCCCAGTACACAAGGTGGCGCTGCGCAACTTTTTATGCTTCTGACACTCGATTGTCGCCAAAAAACGCTGTCCGGGGATGAAGAAACCAACGAGACCAGTAGCTCTACATTTATCTTGCCTCGGTGCATCTTTTTCTACTTACTTTGTGTGCTTGGCAAGACCGGTTTGTGCTTGAGTGCCACCAAACCGTTAACTGTAGCAGCTCAAGGCACGTGAACAAAAGTGGCAATCTCATTGGCCGGCCAGTTTTTAACACGGCGTGTCAAACCAAAAAACCAAAACGAGACAGTGGTGGGGTTTTTTTTAATGCCGTTTTGACGCTTCGTGTTTTATGTTTCCGTGTGCACACTCACATTGGCGCCTTTTGTTTAGTCACGAGGCGTTAAACGTAGGCGATATTCGCGCGCAATTTTCGTTCCGGTGTGAACAGGCCTTTACACACACAGACACACACAAGAAAAAAAAACATACAATAATACAATATAATGAATGGCTTTGAGCACGATGATTTCAGCTTTGCCATCACAGCAATAAACGAAATGAAAAAAGAAATTGGACATATTAATGACTCACCTTGAGCTCAGGGGCATGATACTACTATTTGTCCAACAAAAAGCCCTTTTGAATAATAATGTCAAGTGGGAGATCACAAGTGCTCAGCACTGAATGCTGGTGTAGATGGGGTACAAAACATTTTGTGTTTCAATCATTTAAGCCCCGCTTGAAGGTCAGAGACGTGACTACATTGAATGTGTAGTGTACTTGTACTGATGTCTATACTGATATCATCTGTCAATCATGTGCCATACTGAAGCAAGGGTTTAAAACACAAATTGATAACACTATATAATAACTGCACACTATGCATCATTAGGGAAGCATTAGTAAATAGTCAGTTCATCCTAAAAACGTAATCATTTAGAAATGATAAATTCATCATTAATAAAGTATATATAGTATTATATACTGCTTACTAATGCCTGTTAATGTTGTAGCAATGCTTTATAACAGATAAATTGACTCTTTACTAATGCTTAACTAATGATTCATAGCGTGCAGTTATTATAAAGTGTTACCGAAAATTCTGTCTGTTAAAAAAATAGCAAAAATTTGTATATAAACACTGTTGCTATTTCACATCACCGGGATTTTATTATATATTTCTTTATTATTATTTGATTTAGTGTATATATTAGGGGTGTAACGATACGTCGTATCGAATCGAACCATTCGGTACAAGGCTTTCGGTTCGGTACGTATATGAACCGATCGATTCAGAAAAAAAGAGAAAAGAAAGAGAATAAACTGTAAAATATAATGTTTTCAGTGCTACACTCAACAAGGCAGCACAAACAACGGGACAGGGAACCCACGTCTGCTCCTCCCACCCCCAAACAGACGAGAACCAGAAACACACACATTACAAACTATCACCCGCGGCATTCAGGTAACGTTCAACCCAACATCCAGCTGTTTAACCAGAGCTGCATCTTTCTGCTCTAACACACTAAAATAATGTTTGTATTGACGTTAACCATACTTTAGCATTAAATGTAACATAAGGGTACGTTCACGAAGCGTCTAAAACCAAGTGGAAAACGCGAGGCACGTCGCTTCCTCCACCAATTTCAAAGCGTTTTGCGCTCGCGCGTCTGTAGCGTCTGCTGTTACTTGGCAACCATGAAAGCTGTCAGTTACAAAATCATTTCTGCTTTGGATTTTAAACTGTGCGGCTCTGTTGAAATGAAGAGCTTGCGCGCGCAAAACGTGCTGCATGTGAACGACCCCTAAGTCTTTGATGACACATACACCACGAAATTAAATTGTAGATCTCTCCCCGGTCGTCTCCCCTCACGCCCTGGATCTCAGTGGTCAGTGGAATGTCAGGGGGGAAAAACAAGGTCATATTATGTTAGTTTTAATAAATAAAAATGTGGAGAAAAATCTAAGAAATTCTCTTTCTTTATTGTATTTTTGCCGTATCGAAAACATATCGAACCGTGACACTACTGTATCGTATCAAACCGAACCGTGATTTTTGTGAACCGTTACACCCCTAACTATAAAGGTAAATACAAATTGAATTCGCCTTTTCTAAATAGAAGAAATATTTCTTTATAAATCTTAATGACTCTAAATATTTGAATGGTAGTGTATTTTAAAGGGATCCACAATATATTTGTAAAACATTAACTTTAAGTTAATGTTTAAAAACACTAATGTAATCTTGTAATGTATTTAAATGTAATCTTTATCGAATCTCAAATATATGTTATTTAGACAAAATAACAGAGAATTAAAGGGTTAGTTCACCTAAACTTTGTAATTAATTACTTCAGAGCAAATTATTTTTAATGAAATCCAAGAGCTTTCTGATTCTGCATAGACCAGAACAGAACTGCCATGAAAAAGGAATAGTAAAGATATCCTTAAAAAAGTGAATGTCAGTGGAGACTGAGCAACAAGAAAATAAATCATTGAATAAAGTCATTATTTTCATTTTCTTTGCATGGAAAAAATATTCTTATAACTTCATAAAATTAAGGTTCAACCACTGATGTCACTTTTAACAATGTCCTTTCTACCTTCTTGGGCCTTAAATTTGATAGTTGCACTAAGGTCTAAATAACTTTCAATAAACTTAATCAACTTAAATAGCATCTTCTAAAACATCTGACTTGCCTCAACAAATATATTGCTATCACCACCACCGTCTAATTCATTTACCATATCAACACCAACGTAGTATCCAAGACTCTCATTGCCTGGCAGTAAGTCACAGAAAATAACAGTGCCCCGTTCCGGGCCTTCCCGTGTCTGCACCAACACTCGAGAGTTGATCTCCAGTGGCGGTCCTTCGCTTTCCACTTCCGGGTCATTATCCTCTCGCGTCACACGTTCCACCTCATCTTCCCAGAGCTCAAGTTTATCCAGAGCAACAAAGACACCGCATTCTTCTTCGCAACGAAACAGCTGCTGTCCCTGATAAGAGCCCTCTGTGAAACCTTGACCCCGGCCCTCTTCCTTTAAGACAGAGGAGAAAAGGAGATTAATACACCAACACAAACATCAGAACTCACATAAATAACATCGCACATGTGCCACGTAAACAAAAGACATTGTTGACGTCTGATGATAGGTCTGAGACTAGTCTTCACCCACACAAGCAGCCTACAGGATTAAATGATGTTCTTCCAAATCTCCCAGCTCAGCCTCAGATACAAATGCAGCTTTGTTCAGTAACGATCACATGCTCAAAGAACCAGGTGAACCCAAAACCAGACAAACAACGTCAAACAAGACAAACAGTGTTGCTCACCAGCAATTCAACACCAAACCAGATACCGCTCAGAGCTCTGTCGGGCAGCAAAGCTCCTTTAAAGCGGACCACACCTGGAAGGGGCTCATCGCCAGACCTCAGCTGCACTCGAACTTTAGATCCACAGTTGATGTCCCGGGCCCTGTCCAGGCGTGCTCTGTTGCACAGCAGGCTGTAACGCTCTTCGCAATTGGTGATGGGGAACAGCAGCTCCGCAAGTTTCTCCTCAAGCTCCATAACGTCCCGTTCATCCACGGTCACCACCACGTTGGTTTGGTCCAGGATGCGTAGGCTGCGCTTACCCTTGCTGGCCGGGATTGTGCGACCCAAGCTGTTGCGTTCCTGGCAGGCCTGGCCGAGGCTGCCGCGTGGGATGCGCAGAGTCTTCTGGCCCGGCTTTTCCACAGTGCACTCCTTCACCACAATGTAGAAGTGCCAGTCTTCCCGGAAACTGCCTGATGGCTTTTCCTGGCTCCATAGCGCAGAGCTCATGGCTGCATAGCAGGAAAGGGTTAAGGATGACAGGAACACACGTCAAAGGTCAGTGGGTCGTCAGGGGTCAGCGGGACTAGGAACAGGGAGCTTTCATGACCTTTTCAATGGGATGGATGGACTGATTGGACATAAAGAGCTGGAAAAGGAGAAACAAAAGATTTAGAGAGAGTATAAAAGTTTAATTTAGATTAGATTTTGTCATAGTTAGCGAAAACCTGAGCAACTCCTGCTTGGACTAATATGGTGAAAACTGGAGGGGGGTTGCAGTATACCAGTATACACTGCGATATTTAAAAAGAGTGCCAGTAACAAGCGATGCCTGAAAAACTAACTGGTGTGATGACATTTCTTACTAAATGAGGCCAAACTAAAGTTTGTTTGAATTCCATTCGGGAATTTAAAACAGCTTGCTAAAGGATACTTTACAAAAAAGTTTACCCCAGCTGGTACAACCTATAGCACTACCACTGGTCTGTGGCAATGTAGTAGGATGGTATGAGGCTCTGCCTTCTTTGACACAGAAACCTTCTCAGTTTTTTCTGTTCTCTTTTTTCATGTTTAATATTGTCAAGTAGCTTGCTTTAAAGCAATCTATTGTGTAAAGTGTTTCCAGCAGAGATTTTCAAACTTTTTTTTACCCCAAAGCAAAGAAGGAAAAAAGAAGTTCACAGTAAGTATATCAGGGCTTTAGACACCCCAGTCTGCAGGATGTGCTGATCATCAATGAGCTCTCTTGTACAGTTAAGGTTACAAACACTGCTCATATGTTGAGTGCGATTCATTGGCCAATTTGACTGATAGTACTTTAAAAAATAGTATTGTTTTAATAAATTCTACTGATTATCGTTTTGTTAAATCGGAAACATGCCAGCCCTAGGAGAAGGAATCGAAGCCCCGCTTTACAAAGCCAATCATCTGTTTGGGCCTATTATTTACATTTGGCCACTTCAAGTGCTTTTACCAATCAGATAGTTATGCGATATGTTAAAACTGTTTAAAATTGGCCAGATATATAATTAAGTCCTAAATTCCTGTGCTATATATATATTTTTTGTTTTCATGTCAGCAAAAGCAACTGCTTCAGGCCATTTACACCTGGTCCTAAACTGTAAGAGAAAGTACGAAAGTTTTAAAAGGCCCTTTGTTTAACATTCATGTTGCTTTTGTTTAAGATTTAATAAAAAAAACACAATTTACATAATTTACAATAATTATATGTCTGATCGTATTCAAATGTGTTGTTGATATACAATGATGATAAACAGAGAGCCTACATAGATTTCATATTTTCCATTTAAGAGGATAAACAGGAGCTGCACTTGCGTGGCTGGAAATAGCTCTCTGGAGGTGTTACAATTATGGCTGCTGAGTAAACCGACTAGCCTTAAAGGGAATTTGGTATCCTCTGTGTTGCCACCTAAAATTACCAGCTCTGATCAGTCGTTCCTGCTCCCCTCCAGGGAACTAGCAGTGACCCACTAACATTTGCCATTTTATTACAATAATTAGCCAAGTCATTGCCATGGCAGGGAACATTGTGCAAGGATGCATACCGACTCAACTACTGCAGATCTGTACAACACCTATCAGAATAGCACTGTTATATACTGTCCTTATTTTTCTGAATAAAATAAAGCGAATTAAAACAGACTGTGACCTATGATAACTAGAGCATGTTGAATGCTGTTCTGTTTTTAAATGCACAAATTTGTCCTAAACAGCAATGCATGAGTGCAGTGATCTAAATGGAAACACCATGGCGTCAGACAGACTGTTGAGAGCAGTCTGTTTCAATACTCTCATACACCACAAAACAGTCTACCTACCCCACCTCTTTTTTTGTTTTTGTTTGATTGTTTGTTTTTCCCCATCCAACATTTTAAGACATCATATTTTAAATCCTATTTTAAAACAGCAGCTCTTAGTTCTATTCTGAGAATTCAAATTTCAATAATGTCATTATTTATTTACCTTCAAATTATTTCAGTATTTGTAAAACACAAAAAACAGGTATTTTAAAGATGTCTCAGTTTTTTTGTACACAAAATAAAAGGTATGGTTAAATTACAGTTTTTCAGCATCCTACAAATATCTTGTTTTGTATTCTAAGGAAGAAAGTTAGGCTAAGTCATGGCAGGTTTTGGCACGACATGGGGGTTAGTAAATGAGGACAGAATTTAGGTAATTTATGGTTAAACTAGCCAATTCCTTTAAGCAACATCACATGACAAACCCTGACTAGACTAAATGCCATACTTCATCAATAACCACGACACTACAATAACCAGTCAAAAACACTTGTATCAACACACAGCCTGTGTGACTGTTCGGTTTTTCCCCCAGCAGCAGGGGAATTCATGCAGCAAATTAAATCTCACTCAGACCTTCCTGTATGCACAATAAGAGCGCAGAAATACAACTACTGCATAATGACTAATAAAGAGAATACAAGTCGAGACAGAGAAACCTTTTTCTGATATTGCATGGCATCTCCTGTCCGAAATGTAAAAAAAAAACTCAATAGTTCAGGTCGTCTGGCAGTGTTTTGGGCCATCCCAAAAAAGGCTTTTGAAAAACATAACTCCTTATCCTATCCATTTATTGTCTGCCATGCTGGTAAATATAAGGAATCTGGGAGAACGCATCAGGGGGTTTCAATTAAGCCTACTTGGTTTCAGGCCGAAAGAATCAAGGTGGTCAATAACAAAACATTCCCATACATATCAATGGCAACTGTTTGCCTGTTATTTTAAATCAATCATCTGAGCTGTTACTGGAGGAAGTGGTTGAGAAGAAAATAAAAAGATTTAATCAAAGACCAATGTGTTTTTCCCCTCTCCCTCAGTCCCTCAATCCCATTTATACGAGTTTAAATATTCAAAGAATGTTTTCAGACCATTCCAAAAAAATTATTAAATATTAAATATCATGTATACGTAGATAACTCATTAGCGATTGTTTCTATGGTAAAATATATGTAAGCCGTTGCCTTTATTGCAATGGTCAACTTGATGTCATTCACCATAGTAATCACTGAATTTTTCCCTGTGCAATCTTAGCTTTAAAGCCTGTGATATGTCATACAGGAAGCCCTCAAAACCAGGGAACCCCAGCTCTGAAAAATAACTCCAGGGGCCTGTTTTATAAAACAAGTTGATCAAATAAGCCATGTTTATTTCAGTTAGTCTGACTTATTGTCAGTTGATTTGATTCAGAATAAGCATGGCTTGGTAAATCTGTTTAATGAAACAGCCCCCAGATTTCAGCAGCAATGTTTATGTTTACTGTTACTCCTTCCACATTATCCTTCCTTTAATATTTAACAGATCTGAGAAGTTGATGCCTGGTCAATACCAAAAAATAGCGAGGTACACCCACTTGTAATACTAATACATTAGCAATATGAAAAAGCTTTAAGAAGTGCAATTACTTAATTCATTATGTAATACATCGATGCAAACACCACATCAGCGTTGTGTACTTTCTCTAGGCAGTGATTGTGACTGCTAGGTGAAGACGATGCAGCAGAAGAGATGGACAGGCCCTACAATAAATGACAATGATCAGGTACAGGATGCAAACTAACAAGCTTCCTATTTAGCTGTTATTCCTAGCCCTACAGCTCGATTTATATATAATGCCATCGCTGGATAACGCTATGTTGTCATGTACGATCAGTGGATCCTGTTACAGTAACAGATCTAAAGCTGATCATGTATCATCATAGTCAGACTCTAGAGGTAAACAGGTGACATCAGCACGAGCCGAGCAGACTGCTCTTACCTGAGGTTTAAATATCTCGGTATTCACCCGTCTGTCTTCGTTGGCATTTGGAAAAAGATTATTCCAATGAATCTCTCGTGGCGCTGCTAGTGATGGTGTTTATGTGACATTGTCGGATGGGCTTAGCTGAAGCCAGCGCTGGCTACACTCCGCATTACTACCGGTTAATGGAGGGACGGTCGCCTTCTTCGTGCACTTTAAAAAGGTGGGGGGGAAACGCCGCGACTCTGAAGGAAGCGAGAAAAAATCCGGAAATATTAGTTTAAGCCGATGCCGTTGTTTCATTTGAAATCAGTGTGAGTATTATTTACAGTGTGTGAATGTGTCCGACGGCTCAAACAAACATGCTACCCTAGTGGAGAGAAACTTGCTCTCCTATTGGCAAATGAGTGACAGATACAGTTCTTATTGGCCATTTCGGGTGCCTTTTATTTTGCCCCGCCTCTTGGGGTTTTCCAGTGATTTTGCCGAGGAGTTTAAGGAACTGACAAAAAAGTGACAGGTTGTACATACTGTAAGAGTTGATTTCCTTTCAGTCCTTCCAAGCATTTAGGTGTTAATGTTTATGGCAAATATAAATTCATATTTAATTAAAATGTAACCATTTTTATTAAACATCATACTTTTTACAGCATTTTTTACATAGATGTGTCGCGTATAAAGTCACATAATGTGTAATTAAAGCAAAAGGATTCAAACCCATCAAATGAATGGTGCTAGAAACAGACCTTAAATAGATTAAAAATATACAATACCAAAAGAAAACCTTGCATTTTAAAATAAACTAATATCTATGTACAAAAAATGTAAACTGACAATGAATGCAAGAAATTCAGTTTGTGTACCATGGATTGACAGTTTAAATGCTACTTAATGCTATTAATTTATGAGGTTTTCCTTAACATCGAAACTTTTTCAAGTACTGCAAAAAAAAAAAAACATTGGATCAGACAGTCATTGTCCACCCCCATGTGACATTCTGGGCTGCATTTCCCAAAAGCATCGTAAGCATCATAAGTACATCGCAGACCCATTGCCACCAATGGATCTACGATCAAATTAGCCTTATGATGCTTTTGGGAAACGTTGCCCTGAATTGGTATCTTAGATATTTTGCTCTTAAGCCATACGTCAACATCATATAAGCATTTTAGCAATAAGACTAGCTAAACCAAGGACTCCTGCATGTGTCTGCCTCAGCTAGGTCCAGTCTTTATTTTTTATTTTTTTTACAAAATGATGAGCTTTGGATTTGGGCGTTTGATGGCAGGCATTATAGAGCCGTCTTGCTCTCAGAAGGTCAATCTGCTTTCTTGCTTGCTCAACTCCTCCTCTTCCTCTGGGCTCAGATTATTTCCTCTCAGCCTTTAAGAGTACAAAGCAAAAAGCCTTTGTATTAAGGGCATTATCCACAACACAAACATTCTTTGCGCATGGGTATTAATGTAATAATGCATTTAATTTCTATTGAAACTGAATGGGTTAATTGGCACAGTGGAACACAGTTAAACACCTGCTTTCAGCAAAATGTAAAACAAATGTGAATAATTCATTAAACAGCAAAACACATAGTAAAATTAATGAATTTTTTGAGTAAAACCAAGCACACAGAGTCAGCTAAAATACTAAAAGAAGCACCTTACCAGACTTCCTTAACACTAGAGTTCATTTTGAGTGCCTCTATTAGACACTCAACCCCCTCTCTGCTGATGCGGTTTTTGTTTAGCCTATAAGTAAAAGACAGGACTTTTAAATCTCTAAATAAATGAATTAATAAAAATACCAAAAAAAAAGAAACAAAGTGGATTACTCACCACAATTCCTCTAGAGTTTTGTTCTGACTGATGAGTGTAGCCAGAGCGCATGCACCTGCACTGCCCACATCATTATCCACCAGACTGAAACAAACCAGCATTATCACTACCTACACGAACATGCTGCATAGCGTAGCTCAGCACTAAAATTAACTTGACACTGCTCTGACCTGACTGGGCAACCTTTTTTCAAATGTTTATACTACAAATTATTTTTTAAATATTTCTATATGGAATGCAGAATTATGGTAATATAGGGCTATGTAAGATTACCTTAGCCATATTAGCGTTGTGCTATTTGTCAGCGCAGCTGCCAATGCCTCAGCTCCCCTATCCCCAATTTTATTACCCCATAATCTGGAAATTAAAATCCAAGTTAATATAGGCACAATATTGTAAAATGCAAAAATAAATTCCTCTCATTGTTGACTTCACCCAAGAAACTGCAAGGACTGGTTGTAGCTTAGGCCTTCTGCCAGCTGTTCTGCTCCCTGTGACGTGATGTTATTATTTCCAAGCCTAGAAAGCAATTATATATTTTGCATGAGAAACGTGTTTCTACATGTGCAGTAAATCCTGAATCATCAGCATCCCACAGGCCAGAAAGAGCACATAAAAGCCTGACCTGAAATAAGCACTGACCTCAAAGACAGGAAGTTCTGTTTTGACTTTAACAGCAAAGCAAAATGTTGGGTACAAGCATCAGTGAGGTTGTTGTTGAAAAGCCTGCAGAAATATTGAAAGGTGATTCATTTAAGTACAACAATAAAATATGAGTAATTCATAAAATTAAAACAAGTTCAAATGTTTAATATGCTCACGCAATTTTTTGGAATCTTTCACACTTTATTCCCTTTTCTAGAAGTTTCCGGATTCCTTCGTCTGATATGTTATTGTTCCTTAAACTGAAAGATTCAAATTCTTATAAATCAATTTGCAAAGCGTTTTTTAAAAGAAAATTCGCATTTTGATATTGTACTTTATAGGCTTGCACTGTATTGACTTTCATGTTCCACAATAATCCATACAGGTTTGCAATGACAAGAGGTTGAGTAATTGAAAACCAGATGATTTTTTAGTAAACTATTCCTTTAAACTAAATTTCAAACGAAAACACAATGAGTTAACTTCTCATCTTACTAAAGTGAGTGACAAATATGTAGACATGGAAGAAGTTGCTCCGCTCCCACATCTCCCACTGAATTGTTGTCCAACTGGAGACCAACAGGATTCCGCAAGTACTTCAGCACATAAGCCAGCGCAGTACATTCCACAGGACCAATGTTACAGTAGGTGAGCTTCAGGTGTTCAACATCCAACTTAGCCATGGAATCTTGAGCAATAATGCTGTCTTGCATTTCATAGATGCACTTAATTAGCCAAACAAAACTTGGCATGGCATGCATGCTCTTCTTTTCACCCTCTACAGGACGAGGAATGGACTTGAAATGTCTCTGCATACCTTTAGACAAAGACTTCACTACCTGCTTCACCTTGCGTTCCCGCACAGCAGTAGGACAGCATTCCAGCAAAAGGTTGAGGTGCCGATGGGATAAAAGTCCTGAAACAAACTGAGCTGTAATCTGGAGGTTCGGTGTCTCTGTCACAGGGGACTCCACCTGCTCTACAGAACTGTCAATACAGTGTCCCAGACATCTTTGAGACAGACCTGACAACTGCCTGTTCTGGGGCTGAAAGAGTCTGGAGACAGCAGATCGGTCATTGGTACGACTTAGAACGACATAGAGAGCAGCAAAGAAGCATTGTAAGGTGATGTGCAGAAATTCATAGCGTTTACAATCTGTAACAGATAGGTCATTGCAATACATCAGGAAACCAAGGCTGACATCCTGTTCTGTCACCTTATTTCTTTGCAGCTCATATCCTGAGAACACATAACAAGAGGCCTCCAGACCTTCCAGCGCCAGCTGTCCAAGTTTTATCACTGTGTCCAAATGTTCCTCCAACCAGGCCTTTCCCAGGACTCCTTGGGGCTGAGATGACTTTCGCTGGAAGAAATGCTGTAAGACCAGGAGGTAGACATCGGTGATAGTCTGGGGAATATTGTCTTGGCCACCCAGAAGCTCCTGGTAGCACTTGGTCACAATCCAGCAGAAGACTGGGATGTGGCAAAGACTTAATAACACCATGTTAGACTGGAGGGACACTATGACACGTCTAGCTATAGCAGGGTCACTGTGGTGTTTCCTAACAAAGCAGTCAATTCCTCCAGGAGAAAAACCCTTCAGTAGCACTTCTTTTTGGAGATAGCGCTTTAGCGATGGGCCCACAGCCTGTGGCCTGCTAGTGACCACCTTTGTAACTCCCTTCATTAGCGTACCCTGCAACAGATTGAAAAGCAAAACAGGTATAGGCACTTGCTTTGTGGGGCAGCAGTGGCGTTCTTCATCTGTGAAACCCTGTTTAAACTCATCGAGCCCATCAAAGGTAAAGAGGACCGAATTGGGATGGTCTAGGACGAACTGGAAAACCTCATCCTGGCCTCGATCAGGCCAGCAGCAGTGCAGGAAGAGGAGGTCTTTCAGAGACAGCTCTCTGTGCTCTGCATTCAGCTTGCGGCAACTGAAGGGGAACAGCAGTAAAGTGTTTGTGAGCAAAGATTCTCTTGCCCAGAGCAAGTGCAGCCGCTGAAGCAATGTGCTTTTGCCACTTCCTGCCTCCCCAGACACAAGAACGGTGTCAGCATCTTCATTAAGAGTCCCCAAGGGACCCACCACATCCTCCAGCTCTAGTGTAAGAGTTTCACCAGAGCCATCCATCACTTCAAGAAGTCCGTCGGTGTAAATGTCATCCAAGGAGAAACGTCCTGTCCCACCATAGCTGCTGAGGGAATGTGACTGGGCAGCAACAGAGCTTTGCAGCTTCTTCTGGTAGTGCAAACAATCTGGAGAAACAACGTAAGTACAAGACTTTATATATAGTTTGTATTCAATACATTTATATTTATGTTTTTGAGTATGTAAATATGAGAAATAAAGAAAATAAGGGAATGTAGAAAATTGTAAAGCGTATTTATTATATTTTATAATTATGTTTAGTATAGCAATGACATTATTATAGGTGGCAGCAACATTATGCACATCATTGTGCAGTTGAAAGACAGTAAAACCGAAGACAAGACATGCAAAGATACCCTGTCCACAAAACGGAAAATATTTCTCATACTGGCAGAAAGTTGATTTTCTTTATCCTCGGGGGTTGGGCTGGTTGTCTCAGTTTGCTCTAGATATTGTAGTAAGGTCTTTGCAGCAGTTTCACCTTTAAATCTCACTTCGTCTAACAGCCTCCGAACCTGCCACAATTCAACAAGATCACTGTCTATCCACAAGGAATGAACATTTACTCTTAACAAGCTTGAAATACAGTGGTGAAGGGCAAAATTATAACAACAATTGGCATATTTAAGTGGTTTCAGTTGTTTAAACTGAAAATAAACTGGATCTATTGTACATTCAGGGGAAAGCTTTGGCTTGAGTTGCAGACGAGTTTTGAGCTGTTGTTTTTTTTTACATCACAGTTAGTCATGGGACACACATCATTTCAGGGGTTTCATAACACAAAAACTAAGAATTTAAGTAGTATTCAAACAAACAAGTTACCTGTTGTGAGGGTGTGTATACAGGTAGTTGAACTGCATCACAATCTTTAACAGTGAAGCAGCCAGTTGTCAGTAAAGCATTCAGTGCTCCATCAATACTATTTCTGAGCTTTCTCACTAACACTGGCCTGTCAGCCAGTAATGTTAAAGTTGCAGTGTCTGGTCTGTTCTTGCCCAACCCAGCACATTCTTTCCCCAAACACAGGCCAGCCTTCTGCTCCTCAGGTAAGACCTGGTTCATCGCAGCCATGAAAAGGCTGCATGCGTCTTCTCCTTTATCATACACCACATCTAATAGTTGCCTGATGTTGGAACTCAGAGGTTTCTCCGCCACTCGTATGCTTAGATAATCCTCCCAGACAAGAACCTCCCAAGCCAGGAGCAGGTCCATAACACAGTCCAGAGGTTCGGCACTGCCTCCACCACACAGGACTGACAGAAGCTCTGCTCGTTGCTTTAGGATCAACTGGTGAGCAGTCATTGTGGTACACAGCCTTGTCTTAAAGCCAGCAGCCACAATCAGAACCCTGCTAAAGAAATGAGACAACACAGTCTCACGACCAATTTGTATGTATTCGTACAAGGTGCTAAATTTGTTTTAGACAAATCGTACGCGTGAGGTTGTACGATTTTGTACGATTTGTCTAAAAACCTGTGACGGGTAGGTTTAGGGGCGGGGATAGGTTTAGGTAATTCGTACAAATTCATACAAATTGGCAACTCGTAAAATACATACGATTTAGAAGAAATCGATGAATTCGTACAAGGGAGGTCGTACGAATTTGTATGATTTAGCCACCTTGTAAAATATGTACAAATTGCCGTGAGATCAGGTTGGATGAGATAGTGAAGACCAATAATATCCAGACTTTTTTGTGAATGTATATAGTGGCATTTATAAAACATCATAGAGTTGGCATGCATTGTATTGCATACTCTGAACAGCTACATTTAGGCCACATTTGTGCACTCATTTCCTCCTTTTTCCAAAAAGAGGTCTCTCCAAATGTGTTGGAGTTGTTTATTGAAACGTTCCTTTAAATTAGGGTATCATGACTGCACATGTAGTTCAGTCAAAACTGATTTGGATAAAGGCTATTTCGCAGACATCAGGGAAAGTAATTTCAAGAAACACTTACCAGACAAGGACTAAAATATCTCCTGAACGTCATTGTTCCCTGCTATGATGGTAAAGTTATTGTTTCATTCATGATCATACCTGTATCAAGAACCAACGCGTTATTTGGAATTTTCGAAAATAGTTCGCAAACGAAACATGATAACAAACGCAAATGTATTAGATATTCCGTAACTGTTGAAAATACCTGGGGTATATGAAAACACCACAACACATGCTTATCTGTCCTTACAGACCGTTTAACCATTTTCTCGCAATGATCGTCCGAACTGAAAGTGAAAGAGGAGGCGCTGCTGTTTGATCTTCAGGAAGTCCTCATGGTCAAGTCTTTGTTTAAAAGTTGCTACATAGAAGACACTAGTGAAACTTGGTTTACACGTCAGTGCGTGATTGTTGTTTGGCAAAAAAGGAAAAAAAAAATGTTTGATGTATTATTCACGTAATCTGCTTCAGTTTGAAAAAAGCTTTGAAATATAGTTTTTTTTTTCACGCAAACTGCGGTTAGTTAGTGTCAAGTACAAAAAGTGTTTTTACTAATTACTTTTTTCCTGTTAACTCTGTAGTCTATAACTTGTGCTGTCACTTCAGGAGGAGTGCTCCCCCAGATTCCCCTGGACAGTTTCGGGAGCGTTTCTACACGGAAGTGAAAACTCTAGTTAAACGACTTCCCTTTGAGATGACTGACAACACAATAAACGTAGCGTATCTCGGCTGTGAAGAAGACACTTCACTTTCACAGTTGTAAATAGGCATGTAGAACCACCCTTCAAACACCAGAGGGAAGTCTAACATCATGTAAAACGTCAGCCAATGTGTTCTAAATGGAAATTAAATAGAATAAATAACTAAAATAAAACTTAAAAAAAATTAGGCTACAGTTATTCAAAGAGGCCATTATCCCAACTGATGGCCCCTTTCCTGGGACAATACGTTTTCCCTGGATAAACTATTACATATGTTTAGCCTCAGTCGTTTAATATAATAAATATTAATACAAAAAAAATCTAATTCAATATATTTAAATTGAGTTTTGAGTTTTTCAGAGAGTAATTTAGTTATTTGTTTCTTTCTTTGCTTGCTTCCTTGCTTTGATGCTCTGTAGACCATAAGCAGTAGGGGGGGTTTTGTTTGTTTGTTTGTTTTTTTTAGTCTACAATCCTAAATTGTCAGTTCTGGAGTTTTAATTGGTCAAATAAAGCAATATATTATGATATCTTCTGATACTGAGTCCCAGTAGTCATTTGAGGAATATGTGACATGTATGGCGTTGTGGGCAGTGGAAGGTGCTGTGAGGGTTTGGTGTTGATCCTGTGTGGGGGCTGTTTGGCTTTGATGAGACCAGAGCTGATCAGCATGATGTCTTCCTCTCTCTGTAGCTCTGTCATCCGCAGTGTTAAAGACAGAGCTTGTTTGGCCAATCTAAACAAACTTTGATTTTCGAATGAAAAGAAATACAGTTACATTAATTTCAGTTTGTTTGAACTCCAACTTTACACCCTGCTTGCTTCCTCAATTTATGCTTTTAATTTTAAAGGGTTACTCCACCCCAAAATGAAAATTTACCCCCGTGTTGCTACAAAACCCTGAAAATCTTTACTTATTTTTCGGAACTTAACTGTCCCCAGTAATTAACACTGTCAAGGTTCAGAAAAGTATGAAAAATACTCCATCTGGCATATGTTAAATCTGTACTTTTTGTATGCTAAGAAAATCCAAATAACAAATTTTTTTCAACATTTCGTCTCCTTTGAAGAATATCTGCTGAATGCAAACTATACATACACTGTTCTGTATCAGCCATGCCACAGCATGCTCCGTTTTCATTCAAATCAAATTGTAAATGCACATATAAAATTTATCTTTGTGTTGCGGCTGACAAAGGAGTTTGCATGCACTACGATGATACAGAGAGACACAGAGGAGATGAAATGTTGAAATAATCTTTATTTTTATTCTTTTTATGTACAAAAGTCATTTGTGTGAGACACTTACAAGACTCCCGGTTTTTATCTAAAATATCCTAAGTTGTGTTCTGAAGACGAACAAAGCTTTTATGGGTTTGGAATGACATGGGGGTAAGTGATTAATGACTAAATTTTCATTTTGTGGTGGAGAAATCATTTAATCAAAGTCCAGGAACATTTACGTTTAAATTCTAACACAACCCTGGCTGGCAAAATGGAGACTGCACAACAGCAATGGTCATTTTCTTCCATGAAGGAGAGACAACCAAATTAACTGACTGACTCTGTTTAATATCTCTCAATGAACTTGTCTATCATGCTGAATGTGGTGCATTTCTGGCATTGCATTGGACACAGAAGAACAGTCATGCAGTGGCCAGCTGACATGTGCTGACAGTGACAACACAATTAGTCAGTGACTCAGAAACAGAGCAGTAGTGTGCAGACAGACGTGGTAAACTGATTACCTTCAGCTTTTTTCCTCTAGTTGTTATCAGTTCTTTAGAAGTTGCACTATTGTACACCCCAAATGTTTGTGAAAAAAAAATCAAAACTAAAAAAGACTTCAGAACTAGAAAAAAATATAAAAGAATTTTAGCCATAAAAATGAAAATAAACGCCCTGGTCAAATCATGCTTATTGGCATAATACTCAAACAGTTGAAAGAAATGCAAAAATATACTTTATACCTAAAGTGTGTGTGTCAGAGATATGTGGCTTCTCCAGTCCGTCTTTGATCTACATAATAAAAATGTGGGAAATAGAGATGTTTTGTTCCTTTATTGTCTGTTGTTTTGTCATGATTGCTTTATCTCATATTTTCTCATGTGCCATGATTAGTTTGTCATCTTATCTGCATAGAATATAAAGCTCTGATGAGCCCGACAATGACAGATGTAATGGCAAACAGTGAGGTGTGGGTTGTCATGTTGATTTTCCACAAAGACTGTTGGGGTACAGAGAGGAGAGTTCTGACAGAAATGCTAATATCCTAATCAGAGAAGTACCGTGAATTGAACTCCCTTAGCACAATTGTTTTTGTCATTTCTTGTCATTTCACATTTTGTAAAACTGTGATTTGTACACCAATTGTAAATACTGGAGGACAGGAAGAGATGCAGGGCTTTTATTGTCCCCTCAGCATGACGGTGTGATCATATGATTGACTAACATTAGTGGATGATGATTGTGGATTGGAAGCAGCGATGTGCATAGTCAGAAACCAACATTTCATACAACTATAGCTAGATTTGAACTTCATTTATTATACAGCAAACCAAAATGTGTTTTGAAATAAACAAAAATAGAAAGAAAATCCTCTCATCATTTACTCCCCCTCACGTCATTCCAAACTTGTATGACTTCCTCTCTGTGCAATGTAATTCAAGATATTTTGAATAATACTGGTAATCAAACACTTTTGTTTCCATTGGCATCCATTGTACGGCCAGAAAATTACATGGAAGTTGGAAATGAAAAGGGAACTGAAACTTCAAAACATCTTCTTTTGTGTTACGCAGAAGAAAGAAATTATTACGGATTTGGAACAACATGAAAGTGGTTTTCTTGATCCAATCTCGTCTTTTTGAACCAACTCAAAACAGTTTGTTTGGGAATCAGACTACACTGGCCATGCTCAATGCTTTTGACTCTCTAAAAAGAACCAGTTTGTAAAAGTCATTTATTCAGAAATCAGACAACAGAACTAGGCAGAATATCACTAGTCAACACTAGTCAGAATATCAGACACTGGTCACACTATGCTTTGGATTCATTAAAAGAACCAGTGGTAAAGGGCACACTGGTAAGCTACACATTTAGCGTCTCTGACACGTTTATACTCTAATTACAAATAACTGAATTATTAACTTCATTTAAAGGTAATGTATTCCAGCTTAAATTTCCTTACGGGTCTCACTTCACCACAGGCAGACATGTTGTTGAGCTTCACTTGTCAGAGAGTGGTCACGGATGCTTTGAAGGGCAGCCCACCAGGGAATTTTAGGGGGTAAAGGGTTTCCATACCACATTTACTCAAGAGAACATGAAATGAATATCCACTTTTCACAAGTCTAAAATAGCCCTCATACTTTCTGTATAGAGGATCTTTAATGCTAGTCTGGTCTGCACTCAAAGTGTTGGACTGTGTTCTCCCGTTTGAAATATTTACATTATTAAAGAAGAGGTCTGCTGCACATCTCTTTCATCCATACAAACAGCCATAAATTCGCATTTCTGTCCGCCACCTCTATGACAACACAACTTATATAAAATCAGATTTTATCAAAATCATCAATTAAGATAGGCTAGTCTCATTCAAACAAGTTTGTTCTTCCGTTTGATCAGACTTCGGCTGCATTCAGCCTAACAACACTTCATCACACATGCATCGCAGGACGTTGTCAGTTCGCACTTTTTCTCTGAAATAGCACATCAAAGAAATAGGTGAGTTGACACTGTTTGAAAGTCTGATGTAAAACTCTGTCAGCACAGCGGTGGACAATGGCTTCAAACAGACCGGGGAGGCAAGCCGGTAAGCGATGTCCTAATTGAGTCGAGTCTTGGTGAAATTGGAAGCCAATTAGCGCGGAGCTTAGAGAGACATGCTCTGTCAAAAAGAAAGAGATCAAATGTCTTTTAGATATAGAGAATGGAACAGAAGAATTGCCAGCGCGTGTTGCAGCGCATCTGCGACCGCAGTCGCAGGCACGCGCCTTTATCTGTGTGTTTGTGCGGTTGCTTTGTATCGAGTTTTAATTGACGCGAAGATTAAAGCTCACTTCTCGGGAGTTTTTTAGCGGACGGCTAAAAAGAGAGAGCAAGGGAGTGAGCGATAGTAGTTAGAGGAGGAGTGTGGGGCGTTGTGTGCGTCGTTGAAGGTTAGCTCTGGCTCCCGCTGCGTGAGCACTGCCTGAGATGGGCTACTTGTTGGACATTCATTATCAAACCCTGTTTGGTCCTTTCATCTGCTGCTCTGCAGAGCCCTTCTCGCAAACTACAGAGGCACCTTGCAGCTTGACATCTTTCCATTCACTCTGTACCTTAAACAGCATGCTGCCACATCAAAGCAGACACAAGCCCTTTGATGTTGCAAAAATAAAGAGCCCCAATGATCTACTCAAAACCAATGGAACTTTTTGGTGCCTCTCTCTCCCATACGCACTCGTGTACTATCTCTTTCACTCCCTTTCTCATTTTGCATCGGAGTTTGGGTAAGATAAACAGGGCTAACTATGATAGCAACGGCCCGTTTGCACCTTTGAACAGCGTGTATGCGTGGAATTAACATATCAAGGGCTATATGTACTGTCAGATGCAGATAAGCAGAATAATTGGAATGTAATTCAATTAAACTCACACTGTGAAAAAAAAATGCCATGCACCAAGCCTAACTACAGCATCCGGACTATTAACTGTATGAACTGTAAAAGTGGGATTTCCTCAATGTTTGTTGGCAGAAATAAAGGCCTTGTGTAGAGCTGTTTTCTGTAAATGTCGCTATAGGCTACAGTAAGAATGGAAGAACAAAATGTTGTAAACAAATAAACTATTTGTGTTTATGATTGCATTCAAAAATGAAAATAATACAAGTTTGCAACGTCATAACAGCTACATTTTGTATAAGGTGAATGCATTTCTCAGGTGTGCTTTCGAAAAAGCCTTTGCACCTCATTGTGAATGCATACCAACATTTTTGGAATTTGTTAAATGAAAGCCTTTCCTGCCGAGTGCACTGTAAGATTGTTAAAGAGAAAATCTACTGTACCGCAGCAGATTTAATAAAATGAATTGCTGGTTTACTGTAGAGAATTATATTTGTTCAAAATGTTTAACATAATATGACTGAATATGTTTCAATGGAAACATTCTGTATTTCTTATTTACTTCAACCTGACCACAGGAATTTAGCACACTTTTGGAAGTAAAAATGCTAATTTCTTCCGTCAAAATAAATAAAAGCTTTGCACATAATGACTTGTAAAAATATACACATCAAGGATTACCGATTCAGGTGGACTCATGCAGTTTTTGGATCAGTTAAGTCTAAAAGGTGCAAGTCAACACTTTCTTGGTTATCTTAGACGGATTCATGAAAAGCCTCCAGAAGAGTACGTAACTCAGGAGGAGACATTGAAGTTACAAGTGAAGGATGTGGCTCTATGGAGGGATCACAGGAGGAGACACTCAAGAATGGGATATGCAAGTGATTCATAATAGATCCTGCAGACTTTTGAGAAAGTAAGTGGCTTGAGAATAACAGAAGAAACAAAAGGCAGATGAAATATAATCTGAAGCAGTGGTTTGTTTATATTCAGTTAGTCTCAGCCTCAGACGTCACGCCCACTGAGCGTTGGCTGAACATCTGATGCATACAGTACACTTTTCTGGAAACACTTCAGCAGTGTCGAAGTCATCACCTAATTGGTTGAATTTGAGCGGATTTCCGGGGGACGCGAGTGTCGCGTTTATTTTCGGTCCGCCGAGAAACAAAGCG
>JAUCMU010000125.1:16037635-16056240 GCA_032275025.1 Enteromius treurensis
GGGCCTTGCCAAAGTAAGCGGCTATGAAGTCCAGACCTTCAGCCGTCAGTCTGAAGGTCTGGCTACGCGAGACTAATATTCAGTAATCTGAGCTGAGAGTTAAGTTAAGTTTAGTCCAGATCTGATGTATCGGGGCACTTGATCATGTCCAGTATTGGTTAAAGCCAAAAAAACAAAAAACATTAATATCCAAAAGGTGTGGTTATTCAGTGACAGTGGAGTTTAATTCTTACAGGAAGCCTAGAGCCTGGTCTCAGAAAAGTAACTAATGGCATCCTGTCATATTTCGCTTCTCTTATCAGTCTTAATTTGCCATTCAAAATACTATAATTACAGGGGTCTTGTAAAAAAAAATGGCCCTCAAGCATTTTCTCTTTCTTTCCCCCCTTTCTCTGCTTCTGAATAATTTACTACAGTTCATTAGCCCTTGGGTTCCTGGCTTTAAAAATGTCTCCATGTTACACTACACATCTCAGTCACACTAAACCCTGGGCTGATAAAGAGATGTAAAGAGAATAAAGTTATGATGAAGCAATCAGTCTCAAAACAATATTACAAGTAGTTGTAGGTCATTATCTGAATATGTTTCTTTGATGTATTTCTGGACAGTTAGAAATTAGCATTAAACATGCATGATCTTTTTTTCATTAAATTCTAATGATTATATTAACTAAATAATAGCATTCGTCAGTTGTATCAAAATGTTTCCACAGCACTGTCACAGTCAGATATATTCACAGTGAGTGTTATTTTAGTATTATTGATGTACTATTATATAAATTTTTTGCTTTAATACTTCTATTTAGCTTCTGAAACCAAAGCTGAGATAAAATTATATATAATAAATGAAACTTTATTTCAGCTTTAATTTTAGTTTGTGTTTAAGCAATCATTTTTAACATATAGCAATGGTCTCACCAATAGCAACACTGGCCAAAGCCACTATTTGAAAGGCATCCCATAAATTGTAATAAAAAAGCAATAACAGTAAAATCAGTAACACTAATCATCAGTTCTTTTTATTTATTCGTTGTGTGCTCAAAGATCTATGCAGCCAGTCACATTCACACCTCCATTACCATTTCCCTCTCAGCCGTCAAACATGCCCTTGAGATTACAACAGGATGCTCTTAATCTCAATGACTGTTATCTCATCATACCCTTAACAGAAGTTGCTGTGGAGCAAATGTCAACAGGCCACCGAGACCTTGAGTGCTACAAACAATCCTCAAAGACATAGAGGGAATGTGAACTTTAGCACTCGGTTAGCGTCTCGCCTAATTCAATGAACTTGACAGTTAATAAAGTGCTTTATTCTCACCCGTCTTCTCATACATAAAAGCCTGCCAAACCAATTAGCTTTAATTTGCTTTTTTTTCTCCTCTCTCTTTTCTTTTCAGGCTGCAGAAAGCGTTATATTCCAATCATTTGCATTATCCAGAGAATCTGCTTTGAAGTTGTGAGATACTGTAAGAAAAAGGGCTCCACTTATCCCTCAGAGAAAAAAAAAAAAACGTTCAAAGCCTCTAAATACTCTGGAACAGATGTACATTATCATTGGATTTGCGTTTTCGCCTCTTTGCTCCTGTATGGGTAATAGTGTAGCGCATAGTCGCGTGTCCCTCACATCCTCGGTGTTTAGCATCTCCTCTCAACAGAAGCTAGCACCCCACTGGGCCAATCCGCACTTCAAAGCAATGTGTCTTATCTACAGGAGACAAAGCACACTCCACACATATGGAAGCAGCCTCCTCACTCACACTTGAGTCAATAGCGTCATTCTCTGGCTTGCTCGCTCCCTGTCTGTTTGTTTTTGTGACACAGAGATATGGCTCTTTCACACCTACAGTCCTCACCATCTTCACCACACAGATCCAGCACCCAATGTGAACCTGGTGTCACTTGTATGCTCTTGTGAAAATGTGTTGAAATGAGGAGAAAAAAGTCCTAGGAGAAAGAAAAGTAGGCGTGCTCTGGTAGGTCAAATGTTGCTGAACGGTCATGGGTTTGATTCCCTGGGAATATGCATGCTGATAGAAAAATTAGGTTGAATACACTGTTTTTTAACCCGTGTGAAAACAATACTGGGACATCAACATACTTGTTCTGGTTAACATTTACTCATACAATAGAATTTAAGACTACAAGTAGAGTACAGTTAATTGGTCTCACTTACAGCAAATTTTATTCATGCATCATAAATTAAATTACATAATTTCCAGTTCTTTTGAAAGAAATTTTGAAAGATGCATTGAAATGATCAAACTTGACTTGTAATAATTTCTGTTTCAAATTCTGTTCTTTTGAGCTTTCTATTTGTTCAAAAAATCCTTAAAAATATATAATGGTTTAATAAATTAAGCAGCATAGCTGTTTTTACATTGATTTAGAAATGTTTCTTGAGCAGCAAATCAGCATATTCAAATGATTTCTGAAGGGTCATGTGAAACTGAAGACTATATAATAACTGATGAAAGTGAAGCTTTGCCATTAAAAAATAAATTGCATTTTAAAATACATTGAATTAGAAAAGTGTTAAACTGTAATAATATTTTACAATAATGTCATTCTTGCAGGATTTTTATTTCAAATCTTACCAACCCCAAACAGTAGTCTATGGAGACTGAAATGTGTTAGTAGCTAGCTGTAACTTAAAACTTATAGGACTTAAGTGTTTTCTTTGGCCCTGTGTTAGACTGCAGCTGTGGGAAACATTTGAAGCAAGACATGCAAACAACATAGATTACCAGAGGACTTCTACTAACGATCAGAAACAGATCTCTGCACGACGAGTGCACATGCATGCAAAGAAATCATCAGAACATTCTCAAAACCAACGGCCAAAGAAATCACAGCCACCCAGTCAGTAAGCAACAGTTCAGCTTTTAATGAAAGGTTTTCTCTTGGCACAGGTATGCTATTAAATAAATAAAGCAATTATTTCCATCCATCTATGTAAACTAAACAAAAAAAGCATGAAAAATTATTAGGAAAAGTCACAAATGATCTGGACTAGGTTTCGGGTGTGGCATGAAATGCTATCACATCGTGTTATTTATATACAAGCACCTCCATGAATCATTTGCTGTGAGCCTGAGTGTGTTGTCCTGCACACTCGCTCAATCACACTAAACAAAAGCACAGTAGAAATCAAGAAATGTTGTAAGTACAAATGGCACTATACAAAATAGCCTTTCATCCAGATAAATAGTGTCCGTATAACATACTGATATTACCACAGCTGTCCGCTCATGATGTATTTACAACCATCAGGCAAGTGAACCTATCAAACATCTAAACATTTTAGTGCGATGATTCGTTAAAGGATAAACAAGAACACTGTGGGACAGTAATAAAATAACTTTGCATCTAGATGTTTTGCACTTGAGCCACATTTAAATTTTTTTTATATATTTCCTATGATGTTATGAATCGATTCTTTTTCGTTTAGTTTTTTTTAGCAGCAATATATATTAAAAAAAAGTCAGAAACATTTAAAATGCCAACATCTCACTGACAACAGAGAGAGAATGAGAGGGACAGCAAAACTAAGGGAAGGTTGAGCGTTGCTAACTTTCTAGCTGTGATGAGACAGAGCAGTAGAGTAAGCTCCCATCTTCCTCTAAACATATCAGAACAGGTTCTAACCAAACATGATTGACGATTCTAGATTTTTTAACTACTGTGCATAACGGGGCTCAAAATTGCAAGTACAAGTGCATTTTTGTAGCTTTAAATAATTTTTTTGTTTCCGTGTATGAAATCATCCAAAAAGAGAGATGAGAACAATTATATCGCACAAACGTGGAGTATTAAAACAGCTGCTGTGAGTTTCACACCTGCTTTTGCTGAGTTTGAACGAAGGCACATGCACTCATTAACTCTCTGTCAGTGGGGTACTGGTGAGTTATGGGAGGACTTGAGACTTCTAGGCGGCGATACTGTCATCCTGCCCCTGAGGAATGAGGCAGCTGCCATACACACTCACTCGCTCCCTCTAGGTGACTTTGGATACATCAAACCTAAAATAGATTCATAATGTACTATTTAAATGCTGTTTTAAACTGCTGCATGGGAACAGATGAACTGCTATTAAACCAGACTTGTTTTCTCACTACCTACCTCGCTTCTGCCAATACAGAGCTAAAGGCACTAACATACTGTCTAAAAGATCCTAATTCAGTCTGAGGACATATTCTTGGATTCTGAGAGAAATTACAAACTCTAAATGGTGATTCTGTACCAAAACAACAAAAACTTCATTCCAGTGGTTCACAGCTCCCTTCAAAACCAATAACATCGTATTGTCAAATCAATGACTTGAACGTGAAATGAACCTGAGAAATAAAAATACTATTTTTCCTTGGCAGCGCAGATTCCTTCACACTTTTACAACTTGAATCGTCTTATGAGTGAACTGATAAGAAGGAAAATTAGAACCATAATTAAACAAGCAAAAGATACAATAATCTCAGGTATAATATTGTGTCATACAATATAAACTATATTCCAATCATTTGATTAGACCAATTTTGACTTGCCACAAACCTGACAGGAATATGTTTTTCAAATAAATTATTTTTAACAAGCTTCAAAACATTGTTCGGCGATCATCAGAAGATTATTTTAAGATTTCATATTGTCTGATACACATAATTACACTATACACTCTGATACCTAGTGGTCTTAGAATGCAATTAGCTTAAACTTACAGGGATGGGAAAACACAGAAAAACTAAACAAAAAACATATATGAATAGAAATGTTTCGGTAATAAAGCTTACAATGGATTTGTAAATCCGATACATCTTGACATGACTGCAGATTGGTGGCATATAACAAGAGACAGACAAATAAAAAATAAAATCTGAATAAAAAATTATGTCAATAATACAGATAATCATAATAATACTAGAGGTAGCAGCAGATTATGATGCTCTGTTTTCTTCATGTAGATTGGTAGAGTGTAGTTCTCATACTGTCCTTCCACAAAGTCCTTTTTGACGGTTTGAGCATCTTTACTGGCTCTTTTATGTACATGTGTCCTGTATTGCATTTTTAAAGGTGTTGATTCAGATCTGTTGTTTTGGAGAGAGAAGCTCTTCGTAGATAAAGTGTCTCGAATGCAATGGCACGAGAAGTGCTTTTCAAGTGGTCTTCAGTGGAAACAAAAAAAGAAAAACAAAAGCATAAGTGTAAAAAAGACACCTTAGGCACACATAGATTCACATATCGTGTGCGCACACACACACACAATGTAAGTTCCAAAACGAAGGAATCGTATTCCTTCATAAGTGGTTTGACAACTCAATTCTTCATTTAACAGGGCTGGCCACCTTTTCAATCAAATAGACCAATCAGATTAAGAGAGGGAGAGAGAAAAAGACAAATGAGGCAGACAGAGAGATAGAGAGAAAAAAGAAAGGGGAAAGATAGAGCCCTTACGTAGTAAGTAAACCTCTCCTTCTGCCAAAGACAGGACTGAATACATCAGCACACATTCAAACCGACCCACACAACCTCACACACACTTATATATACAGATGCGAACATATTGTCTGCCACTTTGGCATGAACATGATGCTTTGTGTCCTTCTCAGCCTCAATGTGGCCATGCAAGAATATTTAAGATTGTTTAATTGTTCTGTTCCTCGTTGTTTTTCTTATTAAGATGCTTTATGTAGCCTGTCTGTGTTTTACTCTTCAGGACTGATAAAAGTGATGGTAGTGATGATGATGTTCATGATGATGATGATGCTCATGTCGCTGGACCACCTGAGCTAGTCCTCCTTCATATAGCACCAGACTGGGCAGATCCCTCACATGTTCTTTCTGCACAACTGGGCCAGACGTCACGGTCGGCCCAAGAGCCCGATAATGCAGGCCATCTTTAGGCCTCTGCTTGTGTCGTCGATATGGGCCTGAGCTTTGGTGCGGAGGGGTCTGGTTGGGCACTGCTGGGGGAGGGGGAGCTCTTCTTATCACCCGTCCGGCGGAGGCCTGTGTGGGAGGTGTGCGGTGTGTTTTGGGGGAACGGAGTGCGTGTGTGTGCCGGGAGAGGATGGCGGGAGGATCTGTGGAGATGGTCTGTGAACGTCGATTGTGAGCGGAGTATGCGTGACCATTCTCGGGTTCCTGAGAACGTGAGCGTGTCTGATTGGATGGACGTGTGGTATGGTTGGGTTTTGTTGGTTCTGTGGCAGGAGCTGCTAGAGGAAGCAAAAAAGATTTAGTTTTAAGGGTTGTTTGCATAGATATGATTTATTAGTGTATAAATAATTCTGCTTTTACCACAAAAAAACAACAACACATTGTTAACAGGATAACATCTACAAAACACAAATTAAGATATTTTCAATGAAATTTTAGAACTTTCTGACACTCCATAGACAGCATAACAACTACCACATTCAAAGCCCAGAAAGATAATTAGGACATCTTTAAAAAAAAAAAATCACGTCACATGAGTGGTTCAACCATAACTTCATAAAGCTGCAGGAATACTTTTGTGTAAAATAATTACTTTAATAGTTTAATAGTTTCTTTTCTTCCATGTCAGCACTAAATACTACCATAATGTTAATAAATAGAACCTTACATAGTAAGGTGTTACTGATGAATGTGACACATCAATGTTTTTTGGGCGGACTGGCTGTAACTGGATCACACAGGATTTTATCACTAGGTGTGAGTAGGGCCTAAATTAGAAAAAACCCTTGCCTCCATTTATACTTTGTGATAAACATTGTACCTGTTCCAAAGCGGGATGTGTAGTTTTCGATGCCAGCCAGGTCAAGGTAATGGTTTCTTCTCTCCAAGTTCTCATCCACACAGTGCCGCTGGCAACCTTGCTGGTTGTGGTGATCAGCATGGTAACGCCTAATACAACAACATCATATTGTCATGACTGCAAGTACATTGTGTACACAAAGTGAGCTTGAAACAATCATATATTGCAAGTTTATATATTGTAGTTTTATGTAACAATTGCAGACACTGATGTGTGAAACCGATTTACATATGACGTGGTCTGTTTATGTAGCTTAATTTCAAAAGTACCTAAGAAAGCCTCTTGACTTTTTCTCTGAAGTCTTGGAGTCCTCAATGCACTTTTCTCCCTTATGCTTGGGATGGGGAGTGTCTGTTGGAGACGGAATGAGAGTGAGAGAGAGAAGAGGGGGTATTTATCAAAGAGAATGGCGTTGAGTTGCACAGCATCACACACAAGCACATATACTGAAGCAGCTTTAAAGACCAACCAAAATAAGAAAGAAACCTTTGTTCCCTGCTTTCTATTTACTTTGAAGGTTCATAAAAGAAGAAAAAACAACAATGCTTCATTTATTCTATTTTGAACCTCAGGCCTCATATAAATCTAAAAAACACACACTTGTGAATTTGCATGAAGACAGCTGCTGTTCAAAGGCTCTTCTCTTTCAAATACATGACGGGTATAAATAGCCCAAATGACAGCACTAAACAAACAGAAACACTTCTGTTTCTTCAGAGTACTTTCTGTTCTCCTTCACATAGTTTTTTTGTTTTTTTAACCAAGTAACACAGTTAGAAAGTGGCTAAATGTAGATTTATTTATTTTTCAAACAGCAAAAGACTAGCAAAGAGGGATAAGAAAGCACTTTCCAATAGGAATCCAAAAGCTCAGAGCTGCAGAGGTTTGGGTTTTTTCTTTCTCTCGTCTTCTGCCTTTGACTATGAACTCATCTTACAAGAGATGCAATGACACAGAAGACAGGGAAAATGAGGAGGGCCATAGTGTAGGAGACAGCATAACAAGAACCCAAAACTTCTGTCGTCATCTACTTGCCCTCATGTCCTTGTTTTCATGTTTTGTTGTCTTTTATAATGGAACACAAAATGTGGTATTTAACACAAAATTTGGTATTGAACAAAATGTCAAGAATGTACTTGTCTAATGAAATTAAGACTGTAAAGTTGACAAAATGACACATTGAATCTACGCATTACAGTTTGACCATCACACAAATCTCTCATCATGTTGACTGCTTTTTAATGTCTGATTAATCTAGTTATCAATCACTAGAAGTGTATGGAAAAAGAGCAGCATCAACATTCTGCTAAACTCCTTCTTGTGTTCCATGGAACAAATAAAGACATTAAGGTATAGAACAGCATCATGGCGAGTGAACGATGACAACATGTTTTTCTGAGAAAACTCTCTCCATGTACCTGTGTTAGTCTGGGTGCAGTTTCTCCATTTCTGGCTAGAGTCTGGAGCAACAGAGAGCTTTACCCTGAGGGTCTTACTGCTGCTGGGGGAGTGATTCACTGACGCATCCACCACCTCATATATGGTGTGCAGTAGACTGGTGATGTCCTGGACGTAAAGAGATAGAGATAACATGAAATGAAGAGATCTTCACTGACACGAGAGACTCCTTTAGTCTTTCATATGCTGTGCAAGCCTGTACGTGATATATGATAAGATAAATGCATTATTTATAATTCAAACACAGAGATGTCCATAATAATGTGTTAATCAGAGTCTCTTTAGCCTCAGGGAGGGAAGACAGATGCACATGCGCACACAAACATGAAACATGCTCTACATTTGAGGCTATTTAAAATGTGGAAATGAAATGTAAATGAAGAGCAACTATGAAGCTGATGAAAACAGGAACTTTGTAGTACGGTAGAAGAAAAAAGGCATAATGAGCGGCATCTATTCAGTATGTGCTGTTAGTCTTATCTCTGTTTCTGGGCTTTCCCATGACAAAAGACATCAGTCACTGCACAGATTTCTCGGACTTACCTCTCGCGTGACCTTGCCATTGTTATCGAAGTCGTAGAGGGTGAAAGTCCACTCTTGCCTGTTATCTTCTTCAACTGATACGGCACACTCCAACTCCTGATTAATAAACAACAATGGATAATCATTGTTTCAATAACACTCGTTTACAAGACTGATCAAACAAACATTTCTGGCTATCATCAATGTTGAAAATAGTTGTGCTACATATTTTTTCAGAATACTTTGATTAACAGAAATGTCAATAGAATTACAATTTATTTGAAATGGAAATCTTTTGTAACATTATGTCTTTAGAGTGACTTTTAATCGATTTATTTCGTATGCTTTAATCTTAGCGGAATAAAATGATTCATTTCTTTTAAAAGCCAACAAAATATGTTTGTGTGTTTTTTTTCTACTGACCTCAAACTGTAATTGTTTGTGTGGACCGACAGAGGCAGAGCCTTCAGTGTCCTGCATTCTCTCTTCTGGATTACAGCTGCCCGTCTTCTCAGGGGGCAGGGCCACTGCAGGGGGACACACGTTCACAATGGTAAAGAAACCATCAAATGTTTAAAAAAAAATCCAAGAAATTTCATACTTAGGAAATGTTGTAATTGCTGTTGTTTGTTTGTTTTGTCTTCATTTCAATATTGAAATGCAGCTTTATGAGAATATATAAACTAAAACAGACAGGTGAGAGAAAAGAAAGAGTTAAAGAAGAGTGCCTAGCTATTTTTGAATGTAGCCATGTCATCTCGGCTACTGCAGTCACATTATACTGAAGACACTCAAAGTCTCATAATATGGGATAGAAAGCTTCAGACAAAATTTTCAGTCAGTCACACTCTGAATATTAATCTCAGAAGAACATGCTCCTCTACACACTTTCCTTGAGTCTTGGAAAGTCATGAAGGACGAGGCACACACATAGCTCTTCTCCACATCACAATTCAGGACCACTTTTTGAGCAGTGGCAGCACTTTCAGAACAGATCTTTAAAACGCTGATATTCAAAGAAGAGCATCTTACATTCCCCCACTAAGTGAGCCAAAGCCAGCAGTGAGGCGAAACTCTCTAAGATGGTTAGGTAGGATGAGGAACAAACCCAAGGAACTAAGACAGCAGACCAAAATGTAAACAATGCAACAGCAATGTCAGTGATGTTAAACGGCATTAATTGCCTTATGCCAAGTTTAATATGACACAACTGAGATTTGGGTTCTTTAGCTGAAGGTAATATTTCCAGTCAATAACCACTTGAAAACGTTGGTCTCTTTTTCATACAAAACTATCATCAGACTTAGAATATAGAGTCGTTATAATGCAGTTTCACCTTTGAGGCTTCACAGTGTCCATTGCACTTAACTGCCTTCATACAGGTCTGGAACAAGAAGACAAATGAATCTTTATTTTTGGGTGAACTGTCCCTTTAAGAGCAGACTATGGGAAATCAGCACTATGCCTTACTAAAGCTGTATAAATGCGTAAACAGGCCCAACTGCTGCCATCACATCCTAAGGCCAGGCTTCACAAACATCCTCTATATCCTATTTGTGTCTATGTCTGAAATCACAAGCAAATTTAAAGTGAGTTGCAGAGAGGACGAAGTCTAATAGCGGCCCGTTCTGATGTAGAGAATGCCTGTCAGGATTAATCCTGAACTCAATACCCAAATTTCAGAGGCAGTTTGTCTCTTTGTGTATTGTGGGTACTAAGATAGAGATGTTTTAAACGAGAGCAGATCTAACGCAGCTCAGTGAGGACACGCTCAGCACCAGGCTGGGTCCTGCAGGCTAAATCCTCCCCCCTGCCCCAAATCCCTGCGCTTTGAAGTTCCATTCTCAAACCTTTTGGCCCAGGATCAGTCCGTCTGTAAAACAGAATCTCTAATTAATTAAGCAAAGTCAAATCTGAAACAGTGTTTGTTGTACGAGCCAAAAGGATAGGCAGACACAACAGTATCTCTCTCTGTCTTCTCTCTCTCTCATTCACTTCTCCTCCGCTGATCCGCTCAGATCAAAGAGGACCTGTCTTGTCCCTCTGCAGCGAGAGGCAAGGGAGGATGAAAAAAGAAAAGAAAAGCACCAGAGGATGAGAGCAGTCGTCCCAGGGAGCTTTTACAGGTTTTTTGGAGGGAAACAGCGTCAGATCAGGGCTTTTGATCAGGGCCAGAAACTCAAAGGGAACGCTGAGCTCCAGGGCCAAAGCCTGCTTGCCAGCCAGCTCACAATATACAGGAGCTGTTTATCTAGAGGACTAACAAATGGTCACAAAGAAACTATATACACACGCACACACACACACCATACACACAAAGGAAGTGCTAACTCTCACAGCAATAGTCAAAGTCCTTCCCCACAGAGTGATGAGACAGCCAAACCCGCTACAGAGCTCCGGTGACGGAGCTTAAAAACCGCACTATACAACACAGAGGGCAGCTTGGCAGCGTCCCAAAGGTGGCTTTGAATCTAAAGGTTCACCTGGAGTTCAGCGTAAACTCTGTGGTGACTGGTTAATAGCTAAAGCCCAGTGTGTTTCCTCACTGTGGATGCTTGGTACAGGATAAAGTGCAGTAAAATTGTAGTGATCTTTTCAAGTTCTTTGGTCAAAACTTCACATCATTGCATGTTTTTGCCTAAATAATCGTTTAACATGCTGCTATGGGATGAATCAGCAAATTATGACATCCTGATGATGAACCCAGCAGGTTTAAGGAAAACTATAAAACTACATTGCTCTCATTAAAATGAAAAAGCTATCTGGACTCAATTGTTTTGCTGCCGATAAATCTTTCTCCTGCAATACTATCTGGCTTCTGTATGTGTTTACATATGATAGCAAAAATCTTTGTTTTACATTTTTATAGATCCACTTTTAAAAAAAGGTGCCAAATAGAATTCCAGAGGTACCAGACACAATACAGTTTAACACCTGACTATGAGGCAACAATAACGCCACAAACACCTAGCCAGTCACATCTCTCCTTGACTGACCTTTGACCCACACAGTTATGAGCGGACCACTTTTTAAGCACGTATAAGTTGTAAATGTACAGGAGTTTGACCTCTTCTAGCTTCTTAATGAAGACCTTCAATTCACAGACAAATGATTTGATTTCCTTTTGCCTAAACACTAGATAAGAATATCGATCCCTAAGCAGGTCTTTTCATTACAACAACAGGAGACGGAATATCAGATCAAATTAGGACCTTCAATTTACAGTCAAATGACTCAAGAAACAAGAAACAAATCATACTATGCAAACATTGTTCAAATGATTTTTCAGAAGAAATAATGAAACAGAGCAAAGAAAAGATCATTAGCTGTATGCAAGAGAACATATAGTGAGTTAATTTACCCTCCAAACGGTAATGTTCGTCACTGATACCTTCAGCATAACCTTCATCCAATGGGTCCTGCAGAGACAGTGGAAAAGAGAGTTAGGCCTCTTTAAAAGAAAAAGACTGTAAGAAGATAAAATGACACACACAAACAATGTTATTTGAGACATATAAAATCATTTTTTGTGCAATTTGTAGTATAAAGATAGGAAAAGGGTGAATATGAAGAAGACACAATGCCTACTTGAGCACCTCACAATACGTGCGAACATCTCCAAAGACTAAATGAGTGACATTTGAAAATCCTACAGAGTAACAGATAAAACTGATGTGATTCTGTCTACACATCCCATAACAGACAATAGAAGCAGATGTGGATACCGAAAGTGTCTCATCTAAGACATTAAACCAAGCTACACACGCGCAAGCAGCGGTCTATAACACTTTAGTCATGTTCCAAATCAGTCTAGAAGAAGACTATTGTCTCGACACACCTGCTACCTTTGTCTAATTTCAACACTCCAGCTGTCTGCATACTAACAATTAATTTCTCTGGCCCAAAGACTGACCGTACAGCCTCCGCCGAAACTCTGCAGCTGCGTGTGTGTGTACACACTGCTTCTGCCAATGAGGAGCTGCTTTGTCTTCATCCACATTAGACAGGCGCACTAAATGTCTTGCTGTAGCGCCTCAAGCCATACACTGCCCGCTAGAGACACAAAGCCGCGCACACAAACACACACGTTCACCACAATGCTCGAGAGGTTAGCCGACAGCATGTGAGGGGAACGCACTAATTATGCGTTGTCTGGATGATGGATGGGCTGCATTATAAATATGAGTTCTCAGTTGGTTGAAATGAGAATCGGTCAGCAGAAATTCTCAGTCTCTTATTTATTCATATTTTTTTGGTTCTCTCTATTGTTCAAGGTCAAGTTTGGCTAAAGCACTACTTGGCCCTTTCAAACGGGTGTGCTGTGTTTGCGAGCGTGGATACGTGGCTATGCACAGGACATTGAGGGCTGTGAGAAATTCACTAATCCCTGAACTTTACCTCTAAGTGGCTTTTATCACAATCACTGTGGCATCTGTCCACCCCTCTCAGGCACTCTTAAAAAGCTCTATAGAGGTCCAACCCACTCCCATATATTAAAGCCTTTTTTTGCTTCTTTGCTCCAACACAGTGCAATATGTCGGAAAATGTCTCATACAGCCCTTACAACAATAATAAACAGTTTTAGTTAAACAACGCATTTCAAAAACACAAGCATGTCTTACAGTGTATAAAAAAATCAGAAACTGAGCAAAAAGATTAGATCTGATAGTATAAGTACAATAACAATTATTATGTTTATTAGAATTTATAAATAATAATTATAAAACAATTCATGTTATACAACGAATATATACATAACATACAGATAAACTGCACTTCAGTGACCTTGAGCTCTAAGACGGTCCTTATTTTTTTTTCAAATTGCATGTTTTTGTACACTTTCCAGATAACTTCACAGGCTAATTGGCTGTGGAGAGTGTAATCAATAGAGGCTGATCTCTCTTCAGCGGTGTAATGAGAGCCTGAAGAGGGATCTGTACACACTTAGCTTGTGTGAGGGTGACCATGTGCTTCAGGTCACTGACTAATGTATGGAGACTAAGTGCCATTTATAGCGCTAAGAAAAAAAAAGAGACAGAGTTTGCGTGCAAAGAGTAAAGAGAAGGATAGGGCTTGGATTCAAAGCATTATCTTGTAATTTCACAGATGAAGTCTTGTGAGCAACATTGTAAACATAGAATAAAAAACATCTGAGAGAACTTGCGTCCTGTGACTAACTGCTGGTATGAAAACATTCATGCCCATATTTGTTACTGGCTTGTGTTTATAAATGTTTATAACAGATGGAACAATGACATTTCTGCTGTGGGTCTTTTGCCTCAGCAGCATCATGAAAAGGCCTGTGAAACATAAACAAGGGCTTCACTCAATCTGTGCCAGCAACCAGAAACTCTTTCCCAGACACCATGTTTCACACTCTGTGGAAAACCAACCAGATCTTTTTGTTTTAATGCAAGCCAAAACAGGAAAGAAGAGAAGTTTGAGTACTTTACTACAAATGGATGCCCACAGAACCCACTGCAACACAAGCGATTTGCCAAAACACATAAACACATACATCAAGAGCTCCAGTGATATGTTTTTGTTGGCCCTGTGATCAGTGGAAGTACCCTAAATGAATCTTTCAATAAGAAAGGACAAATACGAGAGTGAATTAAAAACAAACTGAAAGCAGGAGAGAGAGATAGATAGATTAAGGACTGTTCACAAAGCACGCTTTTTGTTTGTCGACAGACTTCCACATTGTGCATTTAAAAAACAATGGACTAATCTAAATTATCTAGAAGCCAGAAGCCTTGGATGCCTAATGCTATAGAGCAGTCGTGGCCTAATGGATAGGGGGTTGGACTTGTAACCCAAAGGTCGCGGGTTTGAGTCAGGGATTGTTGGTGGTGGGAGTGAATTCCCAGCACTCTCTCTACTTTCAATACCATGACTGAGGTGAGACCCTTGAGCAAGGCACCGTTCCCCCAACTGCTCCCTGGGCGCCGCAGCAATGCCCACTGCTCTGGGTGTTTGTTCACGGTGTGTGTGTGGTTGATCACTTCTCACTGCTGTTTGTGTGCACGTTGGATGGGTTAAATGCAGAGCACAAATTCCAAGTATGGGTCACTTCACTTTAAAGTTATAGCTTTTCCAGACAACTCCTTTCATTATACAACTCAATTTAAAGACCCTTTTTGTCCAAGTATGTGGTGTCTGTCTAAATTAGGGGTCTCCAACTACAGCACCACAGGCCAAGCAGTATCAAACTTTTCAGATGTTAATAGTTTATACTTAAACCCTGCCTGAGTGCCTGTAAATGAATTTTCACTTTGGTTTGACCTGTAATGTTATACCATACAGTCTAATAAAAGCTACATACTTTTCCAAATGGCTTATTACAGGCCTAAGACATAATAACTTTTCTGATAAGACCTATTGCCTTTGCCATTGATCTAAAGATGTGTAAATAAATACCAGTTCTGGATAAAATAGTGCTCTTTAAATAAATCAATTAACAAGCAGCAGTTCTAGAGGAAATATAACAAAATACATGCATAACTGAACTACTTTCTATTTAAACTGTTCTACTACTCTGAAAACACCACCTGGCTTTAGTACAGTGCCCACCAGGAGTTGGAGACGCTTGGTCTAGCTGTTTATAACGAATAACCACATCTTGAAGATAATGATTTGTGTGCAGAATGCAGGAACACATATTAGTTCTTGCCAGTTTAAACCTGGAAACACATTCTAATGTATTGCCAAGTGTCTGTAAGTGTGTATAAGGGTCAACCCAAAGTGTCTGGCACATTAACATGCAAGCACTGTGAAAAAAAGCACAGCAAAAAATGCAAAGAGAAAGCCAGGGGGATTTCTCAACCAGGTTAAGTAAGAGGATGTGTGTCTAAATTAAATTACACATATGAATGTGGCCTTGTTCATTTTGTCTTTAGGGAACGTGTGTGTCTGTATCTGTACGTTTTAATGTATGTGGGTAAGGGAGTGTGTGTCTGTGTGCGTGTTGTGGAAAGTCCCACAGAACTCTGTGTCTGTATTTTCTGTCTGCTCGCCACGCCACAAGGGCTGATGGACAATTTACGCAGCTGATGACAGTTCTGCATGATCACGGGCCAGACACAAACACACACAAGTACACATAAAACACACAGACATGATCAGTCGCCAAGCTTTCACTAGGCCACAGCCTTGGAACGTCATCAAACCCGGGAAAACCTAATTAAGACTGTCGTCTCTCTCTGTCGCCTTCTAACTCCTCTGTCACCTTCGGTTTTCACACTCACAGACCACAGTCCTAATCATATTAAAACAGGGAATGAAAGACGGAGAGTTTCAGCGCTCTGAACCGCAGCCAACCAGAACCACTCCATTTTTAAGACAATTTAAGCCTTCATAAAGACACATACACCTACAAGTGCCATATTTCACCAGCGAGACAATCAACTATGAACATATAGTCACGAACGTAGACAGAAAAAGACTCGCAACTGAATTCCTGTTTAATCTTGTGTGTCTGTTATCTTGCTTAAGCGTATACGGTTACATGTGTGGGATCTCCGGAGAGGGGATGTATATGCTAGCGCATTAAAACCGGTCCTCGCTAGCTACAGGGCCAATCCAAAAATGACTCCCTACACTCCCCCCAGTACCCTACATACTTTCCTACGATGTGAGGATGAAAGAGTCCGGAGTGCAGTGACCTACATAAGCACCTCATACTTTATAATGAGCAAACCAGGCAACCCAGACAACCTGAACTACTGACTGGAGTGTCATTATTTCACTTTAAGGGACAGTTCATCCAAAATTCTGTCATTATTTACTTACCTTCATGTTTTTCCGCACCTGTCACTTTCTTCTGCCTTTTAAAAATGTGTGTTTTTTTATTTGGTCCATAAATTGAAAGTGTATGTTCTTTTGGACCCCACTGACTTTTATTGTACAGACAAAAAAAAGTGATGAGAAATAAACAAATAAACCAATGTCTCAACTGCCGTTATTAAAAAATTGTGGTTCTGTCAAATGAAAAGACAGGAAGAAAGGTAACAAATCAAACAATTCTCTCAGATTCCCTGTCATGTATTGCAACATCCCATTTTGCAGCTTAGCAATGTGAAGAAAGAAGCACCGTGCACATGAAGACAATTGTATTAGGATGCAATTCATGAAGCGACTTCACCCTGTGAATGTGTGTGATGTGTATTTGTCCCTTCGGGGCTTGCCGTAGAAAGTATATGCTCATGTGCGCCGGGAGCGCTTGTCAGCTTCACAGAGAAAAAGATTTACATTCTTCTTTCCTATTTTATTATTCATTCAAGTTTAAGCAAATGCCAAGAAAGTACTCAGTGACAGTGTTTGCAATGGATTTGTGCATGTTAGGTTGCAAGCAATATGGTTCATCGGTTCTTCAGCGCGATCTGGAAGTGTGAATAAGCTTAATAGTCAATGCCAAAGCCATGAGATGCCACTGAAGTCAGTTGGGCCATTAAGTCTGCAGGAAGTTGAGTTGGAGGGTCTGTAAATGCTCACCTGCTGACAGACACGGTCATGCAGATCAACTCTGATTTGCTTTGAGCGTTTAGGTATATGATGCCGCTTATGGCTGAAAGTAAGCGGAACAATCAGTTAGTGAGCTCAAACTGCAAAAATCTAGAAAAAAAACAATCACAGATAATCTGGTATAGAAAACGGAAAGATTGGCAGAAGCTGAACTGTTTGCGATTGAATCAAGGGCTATTTTAGGCACAATGTTTCAAGCATTTAAAAGTTACTAATTCTGATAATTGTATATCCGCCCTGACACAAAAAGCTCATTCCATGCATCCAGAATCCAAACACATGCTGCTAATTTACTGAATCACAGGTTTCTAAATCAAGTCAAGCTGAGCAACAGAAAGGCAGTAAATGAGCTTGTGTCTGTTCAGATGGTTAGTTTGCCTGAAGGTAAAGATAATAGACGAATTAGAGCATTATTAGACATTTAGCATTTTATGTATCACTAATGTCTTTCTCTAGGATGGAAAACATCACTTTAGCCTCTATATATGCCTCTCATCAAACATCCACAACAGAAAACAGGGACCGATTAGAAAGAGTGAGAGAGGGACTATTTACACTAAAAAAAGTGCTGGTTATTGTAGAGGCAAAAACAATAGATGCCTGCATTGATGAGTATTTGTATGAGATGGTTAAAAGGTTACTCCACCCCAAAATGAAAGGTTTGTCATTGATCACTTACACTTATGTTGTTCCAAACCCATAAAAATTAGTTTGTCTTCGGAACACAATTTAAGATATTTTAACTGCCTAGTTAACTACAACACATATGCATAATTCCCACAGTTCTACGTCTTTTCTTTTAAAGATTTCTTTTTTCGCATTTTGTAGATGATACAGGAAGCAAAGTGTGAGAAAGAGAGGGGGGCGGAATCGGGAAAGGTCCTCAAGCCAGGCTTCGAACTCAGGATGCTTAGGGATGCAACAGCACGATGTCTGATGGCAGCACACAAGGCTTTTGGCACCAACTCAAACATGCCATTTTAACTAATGACTGCTTGTCTAATCTTGGGGAGTTCAACGCAGAATTCACATAATGTTTGCTCTTGAAAGATGGCTAAGTTAGTACCCAGTTTATTTAGACCAGCTGGCTCCAATTGTTGCGATAAGCTGGATGTGCCAGTCCAGTTCTCTGGCTGGCACGCCGGTATCAGGCTATATTTATGTGTTTTTCTCTGTTTTCACGCCTGGTCTCATTTCCACAAACTCATGTCTGTTGTTATCCCGGACTTTCATTCATGTCTCTGTTCATTGTATGTGTTGCCAGCGCAACCCACTAGATGGCACTCTAGATTCCAGCAAACTCTCTGTGTGT
>JAUCMU010000125.1:16059501-16069816 GCA_032275025.1 Enteromius treurensis
TTTTTTTTTGTTTTTTTTAATATATATTTTTTTATAATTTATTATTATTTTTTATTTAATAAACATACTCAGCGCTACTTATTTAAATAAGTTTAAAAAACGAGTTTATTCACCGTTTGATATAGGAGGTGACAGAGCAGACATCAGCAGGTCCCTTCACTCTTCCTGTCCTGGAAGAACAATCTACTTCTCCTCTGTTCCCCTCCTCGCCTCTTGTCCTCTTTTCCATTCTCATAGGAGCCCCTCAACAGCCCTGCACTGGAGCCAGGTGCTGTCCCACTCCCCAGAGGCACCCTTTTCCCTTTTCTTTTTCTTTTATAGAGAAACATAGCCTTTCTCTTCCGCCCCCACCCTCTGTCTTTCAATCTCTTTCTGTCATCCTTTCTCAACCAGCCCTGGAGAGACATGGTAAACCTGACGTCTAGAACAAAAAAAAAAAAAGAAGTCTGAGGGTAAGTGCGTGACAACCACACTTGAAGCTTAAAGTGAAAGAAATACTTTGGATATTGGGAAGGGAATAAAAGAGACAAAGGATATAGTGCATATACTGTCACTCTTTGTGCTACAATAAAGAACATTCTGTAGTAAAGACAGCAAGAGAAAGAAAAAGTGTGTTGGTTGTCAGGAAAGGTTTAAATAGCAAGTCTCGGAATCTAAAAAATTCCCTCCAAAAAGTTCTGAAATTCCAAAATAAATTATTTTTAGAATTACAGCTCTCTATTTGATCTGGGCTTCAAAGTGTTTGGTCTCTGAGTGATACTACACACGGAGTGATACTGAATGCTTTCAAAGTCATGATCAAGCCTGGTTTAAAGTTGACCTATTGGCCGCTTTTGACTGTGCCGGAGATTGTGTTTAAAGCTGTGATGCTGCCTGGTTTGCCCTAGTTTAGAACTGTTGTGCCAACTGGTTTCACAGTAGATTTCAAAAGCCACATTTCAAAGCAGTAACATCTTCTGGTCTTGGCACTTTGATTCTGACTGATTTCAGAGCTATGATGTTGAGTTTCTTCTTTGATAGTGTAATACGGACTGGTTTTAGCACTGAAGTGCTAACCAACTGAAAACTGCGATGCGGTGTAAAAGCAATGTGGACATTGGTTAAAAAAGAACCAATCTCAGTTTAACAGATGACTAAAGTGACTGAGGTTCAAAACAGCTAGGTAATGGGAATAACACACAGAGAAAATCCAGTAAAGACTGTAAAAATGCTACAGTAAAAACCTATTAATCGGTTAACAGTAAGTTCCCCTACTATATACGGTCAACAACTGTATTGGAAATTGCATGCAATTTTACGGCAGTATACAGTTTTTGTAAGTGTAAGCTACACAACAACAAAGCTGCACCATGTGACACATCACCAATCAATCACCGATAAGGATATAAGCGAATCACTGCACTGACTACCAACTAGAATGCATAAAGGGACATAGCTTCATAGAGAACAGATAATGATGGCGCTAGACTTAAATTTAAACTGCCAGCACGTGAGTCACAGTGCAGCATGCTAACAGTAAGACCACAAATCTGACCCCCATCTCTTTTTGAACAAGAACTTATAGTGTAATTCACTAATAGCACAAGGCCTGTGCAAACTGGAAAATGTAATAGGCAGAGATACATAAAGTCTTGTGTGTGAAGGCCAGTTAACACAGCAAAACACAAACCCACTCATCAAACAGATTCCTGAGTCAGACTCCCCGCCGTCCATACCATCTGAACCACATTTTCAACACAGAAACACACAAGTGTCCGAACCTAAGCACAGCTGCTATAAATAACTAACTCTCCAGGTAGCCTCTGTTAGTCCCAGTATTATTAGCCTGCATTTATGAGTGAGGTTTATGCTTTCTTCATGCTCAGGGAGTGAGGTAATTCATTGAATTTCACTCAATAAGACAATCAGAAACAAGAAGTAGTAAGAGAAGTAGTGTGACAATCTGTTTTTAAAAGATGTGTATTACATAGCATTAACATCTAAAGATAGGGGGAAGGTGGGGGCTATATTAAAACCCCAGAAACAAATAAATTCAGATAAAGACTCCACACACTGATCCAATCAATATATCTCAAATGAATAAAAAAAAATTGCATTTGTACAAAAATTGTTCACTTTCCATCAAACCAAAATCAAAACTGCAAATCCACTTTCCAGCTAAACCAGCTTCAAATTATTTTATCACTACATAAAATATTAAATTGTCCCAGAGATGCTTCATGTCAAAACAAAATGATTATTTCTAAATAAATATTTATGAAAATACCTTCTCGCATTCTTTCATTCTCTGCAACGCTTCATTAAGCACACACCATTCAGTTATTCAAAATTGTTCAAATGTTTGAAATCGTTCAGCAGGGATCTTTTCCCAGCCAGGCCAAATCACTTCACACCAACTGGAAAAACACACACACACTCCTCAGTACTGCTATTGTTTCTTAAACTCCTCATTAGTACATCAGAGGGAAAACAATCAGGCTGTGTGAAAACAAACCCTGCTTCAGATTATCATATTTAAGCAATGAAGGCAACGTTAAAAGAGAAAAGTGAAAACTTTATGACTTTATAATGTTGAATAAATATAAAACAGGTAACTCAGTGAAGTCATTCCAGACTTTGTAACTGTTGTTCAGTGCATTATGATCTCTCCAGCTACAATAAAACCTCCTTCTCACAGCAGAGAGCGAAAAAAGTAATAAACTTCAAACTGTGTGAACTTTGAACCAGGCAAGAACTATGTGTTCCACGCTCCTTAAACGTATTTTCTCCCCTTCACACCACAGGATCTAAAACACACACCAATGTGGTTACAATTTCTTTGCTTGCAGTGCAGTACTATGCATCTTACATGCTAAATAAATGTTTATTGCTGCTATAGAGAGTTACAAAAAAAATGCAGCATTTCTCCAGCAACACTTTGGACTCCGAAGGTTTAAGAGCTTCAGGTATGTCCACATATGTGGATTGGGTTTTAAGAAGTTGGGACTGCGTTCTCCTGCTGTTTGAGACAGCTCTTTAATAACAGCCTTCTGGATTTTCTTTCGCTTTTTCTGTCACTCTCAGCGTCTCTCACTATCTCTCCAACCCTCAAAAAAGTCTTTTGAGACTCTGCAACAGCCCTTGACCAAAAGAGGCTTACTCTGAGGTATTTCCAGAGGATTTCTCCTCTCCTAAACGACAGTGCTCTTATGTGTTTACTAGGATGCCAAATCTGAGACAGACTGGCCCTCCCTCCACCCCTCTCTCGACTTCACAATACAGCGCTGTCACCAGCCTGTCAGCCTGCAATGCTTTCAACCCGCCGTGATCTATTACCTACAGAGAGAACTTGCATCTGTTCCTAGCCCTCACACAGTTCTTCCCACCACGTTCAAATAAACCATTTACCCATGTGAGCCGCCAGTGAAAAAGTTGACGTGCCTTTTGTCTAAACATGACTGCTAAAACATTCTCCTTGTTGGGCAAATTCAAGATTGAAACACATAACTTTTTGCATGCAAGAAAAGCGATAAAAATCCAAATATATGCTCTCAAACACACACACGCCTTTAAGATACCAAACCTACTTATTTATTTGCCTATTGATATTTGCTCTCCGAATGATGTGCCTGTCAGAAATAAGCAGTCTGAACCTGTCTGGAAACCTGACTTTTCCTCTTCCTATCATTCAAAGGAATAACAACACAAAATCTCCTCCTCTGGCTTCAAAGGCAGCAGCTGAAACCGTGGAGAGCGTTTTAACAGACATCATTAAAGGGAAACGTGTATTCAGAGAGTGTTTCGCCTTTAATCACTTTTTGTAATAACGCCTTTGGCTTTTATAGTTGGGCTCAAACTACAGAGTGTTTCCAGAGAGTAAACAATTGTTCTTGGTGACGTCACACAACAATGGCACGATCGTTTTCAAAGCGCGTGAATTGGGTGGTCTAGAAGCGCGTGTGGCCTCAAAAAGCAAGCAACGATCATTGTGCAACGCGAATATCGCTTATACACGCTTTTACCATTTATAAACCAATAAGGTGCGTTGACTTGTAATGTCCATTAACTTTTTTTTTAATTCAACGCGGACTTTAAAATGTACACAAACGTAAAGAACTGTATGTTTTTTTTCCAGTGCGCAAACGAGTTTTGTTTCGAGTTTCCCACTAACCACATTTTTTTACTTCACTAGTTCATTTTAAACAGTTCTGTGATGCAACAAATACATTTTTAAATATACAAATATTCCATTTATTCTATGAGCTAATATGAGGTCATAAAATATCACGTATAACATTACAGAATAATTGGAATTCTTTGTTTAAAATAGTTTTAGATCCCTTACAGCGCGTCACCCCTCTGACACTGCTTGATATTTCATGTCAACTACCCATGAGCTGAATTCATGCAGAACAACGTAAAAGAAAAGAGTTGCATTGCAGTTTATAAACGACGCGTTTATCGCAACAAAACAACGTTTTATCAGAAAAGCCCAATGCACGCATCCCTTACTTCAAAGTGCACAACATTTCACAAGTCAATATCTAAACACCCAAACAGTTGTTAGTCTTGGAATGAAATGAAGGCGAAACGCAGACAAGTTCACTTTCTCAAAGTCCAAACTCATACATTTATCATGCACGTGATAAAAAGTCATTAAAACCTTTCACGTACCCTTGGAGACAGTCCGCAGGTATTTTTCTGCTGGCAGTCCTGCTGATCTACACGAGAGCTCGAGCAGTAATACTTCTGCTTAACCATCCAGTCATCCAGTCCTTTCCTCGCCAAACACGCGTTAACTACAAAACTATCGCCTTAAAAAAGCAAGAAAATACAATTTACACATAATACCATTGTGTACTTAGCAGCTAAACAGCTTTCACGTTTGTTTCTAACGCTTTTCCTTTAGTTCACGCCAAATGTTCAAAGATGCAGCTTTGTTTTATTAGTCATTTAGCCAGTTCACCCGTTTCAAATATTATTTGTATAACAAAAATAAAGGTACTCACCCTCAGGACTCTCCCTCGCTTTACAAATAGCAGCTTTAAAAAGAAAAAAAAACGTCGTATAAATAGATTACGCGAAAGAACTCAAGCGCTTTACAATCAAAGAGATGCCGTCTTACCATGTTTGGAATGAAGTTTACCCATTTCTCTGCATCGGAGAGCAAGTGAGAAACTTCAGAAATGAAAAACAATCCAGAAAGCGTGCGATATTTGTGAGCGTCCGTGGAGAACAGCGCGCGGGCTCCGTACACATCCAGCAGCGGTGGAGGATCGAGTGATCTGCGGCTCCAGCGGACCAGACGCGAGGCGCTGCAGCCACTCAGCGAGCGTGATTGACGCCTCGCGCAGGCCGCCTCTCCTTCAGTCTGATTGGACCGAGGCGGCACATGAAAGGGAAGCGGGATTCTTTTGGAGTCTCCAAATATAAAAAGAGCAGCGCAAAGCCCCCCGTGGGCGCCATGAGCAGGACGTCAGCTAAACACGTCCAGCCGAGCGGACACCAATCGCTGCTTTGGATAAGAGCTGAATAACGTTAGAGTGTGAAAAATTATTGTCTGGATAAACTGTAAACTCCACTCGGGTAACAAATTACTTTGAAACTTTTGAAAACACTTTTTAACTAGCTATGTAATGTGCCTCGCGTATAGCGCACTAATATGTACACCATATGGTCTAGGCTAGAAGTGAACAAACCTATATCTATTCTATACAGAATTTACCTGTATCTATTAATTGAATATACTGTCAATGACTAACAGTGCTTTATTTACAGTATTATTAACCATTACAACATTAGCTCTCCTTGTCTCATATACTGAGAATTTATTTTTTATACAGCACATACTGTAAGAAGCCACAAGGGAAGAACAGAACAGAAGTCATCTCTCATACAAATCATTAGCATGAAGAGCTTCTTTCTTTGTGCGGTGTTCTGCAGTATTTGTGGTGCATGCTCATGATGCTTTTGGGAAACCCATTGCTTGGATTCCAACAGCACGCATGATTTAAAACGGTGCAGTAAAGTATTCACGAAAAACACATCCTGCAATTCTGCAAAGTTGACAAAGATCTTCATTTCACAGCCAGTGAAGGTGCAGACAACTGGCCAAAGTGTGTTGTAAATAAAGCACGGATATTAGGTGCTAAACATAAACAAACCAGTCATCCAAACTCCTTAAAATCTTCCCAATGAAAGCTCAATGAGGTTTGAGAGAGTTCTGAAGAAAGACATTCCAGTGCATCAGGCTCTACTCTACAAGATGAATCTTTTCCAAGACAAGTCGTGCATGTCCAGAGTCTTGGAAAAACTCATGCGCATACAAACAAACATGCGCATATGCCAGAGTGGGGCATCAGTGCCATAGCAGATTTCACATCCTGCTTCTCAAAGCAGAGGATTCTGGCTGGCTTTGAACCTCCCAGACACACACGCATATATACACGCACAGAGATGAGCATGTTATTATACCCTGCATACACATATTTTCTCTCTCTCTTTTTTGCTCACACACTAACACACATGCAAGGGCTGGGAACCAGCCGGCTAGTCGCTTTGACACACTTCCTGTGCTTTGAAGCGGCCAGTGGAAAGATGGCTTTTCCCATCATCGCCTTTGAAGCCTGCGTGAGGAGGAGGCTGTGTGTGTATAAATGGTGTGGGGGAAGGGAGGTACTGACATTAATTCTTGTAATGGCTTTTACTTTGCGAAACAATTAAAGCAACCCAATATTTCGCAATATCTAGTAATAAATGATTCAATCTCATCACACATCCTGCGGTGTTCTTCTCATGATGTCCCTGCAACAAAACTCTTACATTCCTAAATGTCCTTGGATTGATAAAAAACTTAACATTTTGGCATTTTAAATCGCCAATAAACATTTCAGCAGACCGACAGAAAGCAAGAAGAGGACAAGGCCAGCAGCTGTGGGGTGTTCAGCAGACATGTGACCATTGCTTTTTTCTTGCGGGACAAAAGAGTGCAGGGTGTGTGAGAGGGCAGAGGGCAACAGTCCTGCAGTACAGTGCAGAGTCCTGGGATGGATGCAGAATGAGGCTTTGTAAAGACCCAGCATGCTGTGTGTCAGAAGAGGGGGGTCTGGGACAGTTGTGTGTGTTGGGGGAGGGTGGTGAGAGACAGCAGGCTGGCATGTGTGTAGTGTGTATGCCCGCTAGATTAGCACCATGACCACGTTGTACAGTGAGTGCAGACACAGTCAAAGACAGGCTGCTCACATGATGGGTAAAACAAGTCACCCTGTATCCTGCAGTAAAAAAGAAAATCTTAAATAGATTGTTCAATAAATTTATTGTTATTTATTTACCCTCATTCCAACCTATACAACCTAAAATCTTCTGCTAAAACAGCACTGTATTATATAGGGGGGGGGGGTTGTGTGACATATGTGGCAATGTCTGTAAAAACCAAGCAAGTCATTTTTTGTCATTTACTGAAAATGTAACCTTGATGTCTTTAATAAGTGTGGCCATGTCAAAGATTGCAATTATAATGAAATTAATGGTTGAAATCAACTTTGAAGTTTAAAAAATCTTGAGACTTTAGCCTGGATGTTTTGTCTTCCACTGGAGTAAAATTGGAATGACACGACAATGCCGACAATGCTTACATTAAGGTGAATTGTCCCTTGAAAAAAGTTTACATAAACCTAATTGTCCTATCAGACTTAAAATTGCTTAAAAGACAAATAATTAAAGATGCATTGAAGCCCAACATAGTGTATGCCGTGCTCTAGGAGTAAAGCATCTTACTGGATATGTTTTTTTTAAAGGTTCGTCCTGTAATTAAAAGGATGCTGATGTGGTGTTTTATCTTAAGGGCTCCTGGTGTAAAAAGGGGAAACTGTGGTGTCCCACTTAAGAATGCAGTTTTATCTGATGAGGCACACACAAACATCCGGACGCATACAAATGAAGGATCCTCATAATCAGGCATCAAAGCTAAGAGAGTTTAACACTACACATTAACTCCAGTTACAAACAGATGCATTTATACACACATTTATTTAAGTTTGATTTCAGCTGTACTAAAGCAATAACTCAACTTTTGAACATGCAAGCTCTTTAGTTTGACTGAAATTGTATTGTGAGTGTTGTTTTTTGTTAAGTGAGACACTATGTCTCCTTCACGGTTATCGGTGGCCTTTTAGGTCACAGAGACTCAACACTCACAAAATCACAAAATCGATCATTGGGCAGTGTAAAAGTAAAACTTCTTCCAAAGTGGTTATCCGAGTGTGTGTCCCCTCTCTGTGGTATCTGTGCCCTGCACTGGCTGGTTTTGAAGCAGTTGGGGGTTTTGCCCAATCCAAAATGAGGACACAATTAGAGCGCTGAGCGGAGAACAGTGGGGATCCCTCTTTGAAGTGTGGATCAAATAGAAGAGCCGCATGGTTTTGTTCAGAATGACAGAGCTGGCAAACTCACCACAGCACGGCTTATAGAGAGAGGACTTTATGATGCTCGTTAATTATCCTTTCTGTCACAGGCCATAGAGAGGAAAAGAGAAAGGAAGGAAGAGAAGGACGGAGTATGAAAGAAAGCTACTGTAATGGCATAGTGGGTGGATGTAGGTGAGTGGTAGACTGCATGCAGGGAACACTGAGACGGCTGGAGGGAAAAGGAGAAAGAAAGACATAATGATGGAATAAATGTTGGTAAGTACGAGTTTAAGTAGAGTTTGGTGGTTATTTTAAATGAAGCAGATGGCCGGAGAGGGTAAACCAGAAACAATGACAACAACGAAAAACAGGAAGCAAAAGTGAAAGGAAGAAACAAAGCAAAGAGAAATGGAAACTGGAGATAAACAGTTTCCTGAGATAAGAGGTGCCACCAAGACAAATGAAGGCTTTAAAGTGTGAGATGCTCCCCGGGGGCCGCAGAACTGTAAACCTTTAACCACGGCTTCAGAGACTAATACTGCACCTGATCCAAACACTGGCCATCCTAAAGCATCCCCCTTCTCGCTATCTCTGTGTCTCTTTGAGCTTATTGTTCCAGAAAAGTGACATCATTCCACGTAGCTTAAAAGTGAATCAAACATTAAGATCAGCACAAACACTACAAAAAATTTGATCCATAATGAGAACAATCGAAGAAAGTCAGACGGAAACACAGACTGCTTAAATGTTAAGAAAATGTTTGGTTTATACTGATCTGAAAATAGCAGAAATAAACCAGATTACTCTGATGTCTTCGTCCGAGTATTAACCCTTTCAGTGGTGAGTTTAAAATATTCCAGCCGTCCCCCCAGAATGAGTTTTTTTTAGGCAACCGTTATTGAGAACGTTCGCCTTTACTGTTTCCATGGCGACGTGTCTTGCTTGTCACGTGGCACACCGTGAGCACAATACCGCTGTAAAACAGATAGATCGCTTTCATTTTGTTTTTCCATACTTATTTCAAACATTCACAAACTTCCTCTCCGTTTCATGAAAAGTCTGATATTCCGATTCACAAATATATGTAACTAAGTGTGTTTCGTCATTTAAACACCTTCATAAATGATCTTGATAGTGATCTTTAACATGAGATGGGCGCCGCCATATTTGTATTATATTTCCCATATTTCTCCACAGGGCAGCTCTGTGGATGTATGCCTCACATACAGTTTAGCTTCTGCTGACCAGGCTTCCTTAAGGGAGGAGGGTTGAAGGCCTGTAGTACGACTGGCTGAGGCGTGACTGTAGGTACGCACACCTCCTAGGTGGTTGATGTAAGAGACCACTGACATGTTGTCGGTGCGCACCAACACGTGTTGTTCTCTTACGTCTTTGAAGAAGTGTTTGAGTGCTCGAAACACAGCCAGCATCTCCAGGCAGTTGATGTGCCACATAAGATGGCGACCACTCCACAGACGTGGGCCGAGCAGTCACTCATAACCGCTCACCAACCAGGCGGACAGAACTGAAAACAGTGCTCACTGAAGATCGCTGCACCCTGGAACACTGGCAGGGTTAGCAGATCAATCTCTGATCAATCAAAAGAGCATTGCCGGCTCCCCTGCTTTGTTTATTTTGAGGAAGGAAGGGACAAGTACCGCTTATATTAGGCTCTCTTTTTATAACCAAAAAGAGCCCTCCGGGAGTGAAGCACTCATAGTGCCATTTCTTCACAACATCTGCAGCTCTCCTCATTTTGTTGGAGAACTGCATCAACATGTTTCACACCCCGGTAGACTACACATACTGTGTGTGTGTGTCAACCAGCAATATATATATCTCTTGCATGGAAGAACGTCTAGGTTACTAACGTAACCCACGTTCCCTGAAGGAGGGAACGGAGACGTTACATATGGGAACTCGCCAGAGAG
>JAUCMU010000125.1:16111610-16122168 GCA_032275025.1 Enteromius treurensis
ATAAGAAGTAGGAAACGATGGTGTTTGAGACTCACAGTGTGTTATGTCCATGTACTGAACTGTTATTATTCAACCATGCCAAAGTAAATTAAGTTTTCCATTCTATGGCACCTTTAATGCATGTTTGTTGTTGTTGTTGTGATGATGATTTGCTGCTCAAGACACATTTCTTATTTTCAGTGAATGTTAAAAACAGTTTTACTTTTAATATTTAATATTTCTTGTGAAAACCATGATGCGTTTGTTTTTAGTATTCTTTGATGAATAGTTCAAAAGATTTAGTTTTTTTAGATTTTTAGTTCATCAAGATGTATTTTAGCTCTGTCTTTTTAATCAGTTTAATACATACTTGCTGAAAAATTTTAGTATCTTGAAAAAATAAAGCAAATGTCTATCCCTAAACTGTGTAAATTCATGTTGGATACAATGCCACAACTGGTGTAGACCAGGGTTGCCAGGTCTGCAATCAAAATTAGGCCAATTGCATCTCCTTTGTGGAAATAGCATTCTGGGGGGTTTGGAGAGAGACTAAAAAACAGCACATGCAGCAGTAAAAAGTAGCAGATAAAATGGCAGATTTGGCAACCCTGGAGTGGGAAAAAAAGATTTAAAATTTTATGAAATATATTGTGGTAATCAAATTTACTTTTAAACATTGTGTAATTATTATAGTTCAAGTAGAAGTAAATTGTAAAGTTTTACAACCATGACTGCTCAGTCATAATATTTCAAATTCTTCTCCCCTCCAGCCGTTTGTAATGGGTTAAACTGATGGTGTTACAATACTCCCTGCTCCTCTCTACTGATGTTCAACATTAGTATCTCAGATACAGAGAATGAAATCACCCAGAAATAATGACTTTCATATGAAAGGCTCGTTTATCTTTTTTTTTTCTCACCTGTCTTTCTCTTTCCCTCCCATACATACTCTGAGATTCTCTTTCTTCTTCAGCCTTATTCACCTTTAACCTTTTTCAGTTTCCGTTTCTTTGAGCTAAAAAGACTTTCAGAGCAGAACATGTGCGGGCGATCATTTGATATATGAAAGTGCCAGATTACCAAGACTCTTAAGGAGACTTCACTGCTCTCTTATTCAGCATAAAAACAAGAGAGCAGCCCACACACCTCCTATATTTCTAGCAGTCAAAGAGTCCTTGCAGCTACACCTCATCTTTGATGTGTGATTGAAGTGATTGTTGAATATTAAATCTCCTATAAGTATTATGTTCTCTTGTCTGAACCATCATTGATAGTCTCAGGATGAAGTCATCAGAGCTTAAACTTGACCATCACTCCATCAGTCGTGATAGAGCTTAGAGATTTAGACCGAAACCTGAGTCTTTTTTTAATGAGTAGGTGGATTATGCAGCAGTGGTGTCTGAATGCAGTGTGTGTAAGGACTGTTTATGCTTGATAATACTGTTTTACCTAAAAATATTGAACGGCTTACAAAATTAGCCCCTTACAGGTAGTCGATTTTTATTTTAATTTTGTTATAAATAGGTCATAGGTTTGGTAAGTTTTTTCAAAAATGCTAAATTTATTTGATTGAAACTACAGCAAAAACTGTATTAAAAAATAATACTATTACAATTTAAAATAATTGTTTTCTTTATATATATATATATATATATATATATATAATTATTATTATAATTTTTTTTTTTAACTGTCATTTATTTCTTATACAAAGCTGAAATTTCACCATCATTACTCCAGTCTGTTCAAGATTTTTTTTTTTTTACCATGATAGATTTTTTCAGGATTCTTTGATGAATATAAAGTTAAAATAACATGTAATTTGAAATATAAATATATTGTAACATTAAAAATGTATTTACTGTTATTATTGATAAATGTAATGCATTCTTAGTAAAAAAAAGTAATATTTTTAAAAACATTTTACTGACCCCAAACCTTTGAACAGTAATGTGTTTTAACTTCTAATTTCTTTCATTTAACTTTGCTCCTTAGAAATGAAGAGTTACACATTTAGTAATATTGAGCCAAAATAAATATTCACAAATCAGCAAACACAAAAGCCGAGGCATTAATGTGAAAACATGACTTTACATTTTAATTGTTTATTTATTCTTAATTTAAATATTTTAGATTAAAAAAAAATGCACAATCCATGCACATAATAGGGGCATTGTGTCCTTTATCATGAGAAACCATCTGAATAAATTTGTATTTTAGCTCTGCAATGCATTATTCAGTTGTTTTCTTTTCTGTTTACTGCACTGCAGATGCCATTTATTACAGAGATGCACTCATAATTAAAATCACTGAATGTTTGAGTAACAACAAATAATGGAATAAATAAATGCATTTTAAGTGCTTTGCAATCACATTTTGCATTTATGGATATTGTTTAGTGAATAGTATACTTCTCCGGAGTGCTTTTGGAAATGCCAGATTTTATTATGATCATTATTGCTGCCTTTATGATACTGTTAAAAGCAGTGTAGGTGTAGCAAATTTGATGTGTAGGTGATTTTAAGGACGTCAGGACCACACATTTGTGTAGAAGGTGACCTGACTCAATAACTGTGTTTGTTAAGGTGATGCAGCTATTTATCATATCGTTACCACCACCAATGAACGGCCTCGCATAGACGAATCTCCTCATGGGATTCTCCTCCATTAGCGCCAGTGCATGCTGGGAAATATCTGCTGCTGTATTCTGCCACGTTGCTCCCTCCACGTTGACAACTGTTTCCATGGAAACAAGGACAAGGCACATGAGGGAAATAGATGAGGGGTGCACAAAGAAAGAGAAAGAGAGAGAGTAGGGTTTATGTTCAGTTCCAGAGAAAGCAATCCATGGGCGGCAGTATTCAACTGTGAAGTGGCTGCTGTTGGGTTTTGTTAAACAAAAGATGTGAGAATGAGAAGAATAGTGTCCGGGGCAGGTGAGTAATTATTAATGTTAAAAATAATAGTAAAAAAATAAATATATACATATACATACATAACAATTTTACATACATTATATAAATTAAAATAAAAGTTTTGCATCCAAAATAAAATGTATATATTTTATAATATACAGTGTATATGTATATATATATACACACTGTGTGTAATATAAATGTACAAAAGGTGGACAACCAAAATGACTATTACCGGCAAAGTCCCGGATTAAAGTCTCGTGTTAAAGTCGTTCATGAAAATACCGCCAGGTGGCGCAGTTTCAACTGACTACAATTTTGTTTTGTTAAATAGAAATAAAATAGCCAATAACATTATAATATAACATCCTTAAAAATAATATAGATTACTTTTTAGAAAATAATTTATAAAAGGTTAAATAACATGTCAACAGGACATTAACCTTAAAAAAGAGAAAAAAAGAGCAGCATAAGGTAAGGTTTCGAATCACTCACGCAAAGAGCTTGTGCCAACAGAGAAAAAGAGTTGCCTAAATATGCCCTTATGCGAAATATATATTTATAAACAAATAATAAATAAACAAAACCATGAAAAAATGCAAAAAGTAATATTTCCTTGATTCTCTCTTTAGAAGGCGGCGTCCAATAGTTTCCTTTGTAAACAAATACACAGCTGTTTTTATTGTGAATGTACACAAATAAAATAAATATTTAGAACAGTTTTGAGTAATGTTTTATTCTTGAGCGAGTATTGTATTGTATTAAAAAAACTGCAGCTTCTCTGCAGAATTTCAGTTGAGTTTAGTTCAATTGTGATGTGCTCTTCAGAGAGTGGCGTCCAATTCATTTTCTTATGTACAAAAGCACAGCTGTTGTTATTATTAATGTACACAAACATTTTTTTTTATTTTTTAAATAGATTCTAATAATGTCTTATCCTTGAAGGAGAATTGTGAGCCGTTTCCACTTTTATAAGGAAAAAATCAGATGACCTGTCGGCGCCGCGCTCAGTTATGGACGCATTACTGACTGGACAACTTCAGTCTGCAGAACAAAATTACACCTAATACATTGGCTGTCCACTGCTCAGGGTGTGTGTTCACGGTGTGTGTGTGTGGTTGATCACTTCTCACTGAGAAAGCGTATTATAATGCATGCCATAATGTCTGAGAGGTAACTCGTTGTTTTTACCATATATATAATTTTAGACACAATCTAAAAATATAAATATGATTTAATGCACTAGTGATATGATTTAATGAATAATATCAAATAATGTTTTATTTTTTAAGTATTGTAAGCTGTTTCCAGTTTTATAAGAGAGAAATCAAGTGATCTGCCCAAGAAATACATAAGCTCAAATTCCAAATATATTTTTTATCGAAATAATAAATTAACAAAATGAATTAAATAAAAAAGCAAAAGAACAAAAGCTTTATATACATACAAATAAAATAAATATTTTAAATAGATTTGAATGATGTCTTATTCTTGAAGGAGTATTGTAAGCCGTTTCAGGAAAACATATCCCGTTTCCTGCATTTACTCAGCCCAGTCGCACGGTTTTGTTTTCGTGGCACAGACATGATTATTTCTCTATTTTCGTAAGTCTAGCACGAATGGATGCATCCAATGGAATCCTAGTTTAAAAAACGTGCTGGACTTTATTATGGACTATATAAATAATTGTGTCCCTGACACGAATAAATAGATTAAATGCTAATTTCGTGATATAGTCACGACCTGCCATGCGACTGGGCATAGTAGAGGCATAGACAAAAGAGTAAACGATAATCCAGGCGAGAGTCAAACGTACCAGCAGAGGTCGACAACGATAAATCCAGACTATGATAACAGGGTACAAGAACACGAATGAACACACTGGGTTGACGGCATACACTGAGACAATGATCCGTGACAGACAGACAAACAGACTGGTATATATACAGGTGTAGATGGAGATTTAATGATTAACCTAACAAGCAGCAGCTGAGAAGGAGAGATGAATACTGGGAAATGGAGTCCAGAAGGAACAGACATGAAACATATAGAGTTCATGAGAGCTGGAGTGCCATCCCTGGCTGCCATCCAGTTGATTGTTACATAGCCCCTCCCTTAAGGTGCGTCTTCCAGACGCTCCTGAGGTGGGAGCAGATGGGGACGACCACCAGGGAGGAGCAGGCGGCGGAAACACCCACTAGTGCTCTCCCGGGCGGTGAAGCCCATCGGGGCGGAGCGTGCGGTGGAGAGGCCCACCGGGGCGGAGTCGGAGACATCCTCCTGGGCGGAGCAGGAGGCGGAGACGTCCACCGGGGCAGAGCGTGCAGCGGAGAAGTCCCTCTGGGCGAAGCAGGTGGTGGAGAAGCCCACTGGAGCGGAACAGGCGGCGGAGACGTCCTCCTGGGCGGCGCTGTCGGCGGAGAAGCCTTCCAGGGGGGATCAGGTGGCGGGAACGCCCATCTGGGCGAGACAGACAGCGAGGCCATCCTCCAGGGTGGAGCAGACGACAGTAGAGCATCTCTGGTACGGCCAGACAACGACAGAGCCCTCTTGGGGCCACCAAACTGACATTGCGCCCTTGACCACCAACCAGTCAGTGAATGCGCCCTTCGAGACCAGTCTGACAATGAGTGCGCCCTCTTGAGCCGAACCGACAAACATTGCGCCCTCGGGAATCACCCAGTCTTAGCCAACGCCCTTTTAGACCAACCAGACGGTGAGTACGCCCTTCCAGACCAGACTGACACTGACATTGCCTTCTGTGACTGAATAGACTGTGATGGCACCCCTCTAGGCCGCCTGGACCGTAACTCAGAGACCTGAGTAACATGGGGACTGCAGCCACCAATGGGGACTCTGGAGATTCTACGGCTAGAGCCGATATCTCCAGATGTCGTGCAGCCACTGGGGGACCCGATGGAGAAATGACACGACCCCTCGTATCGCGCTACGGGGCTGGAACCTATTAGTAAAGGGTTGGAAACCATAGGGGCCTTCAACAGTTCATCAGGCTGAGTGACTGGGACCAACTGAACATCATAGAGCACTCCTGGCTTTATAACTGGCACTGACAGAGCTTGAAACAGCCTCTCTGGCTGTAAAACTGGGAAACGGGCTTAAAACCCCTCCTTTGCAGTTTGGAGACTCCAAGGACTGATGACAGCTCTCCTGATTTTGATGTTTTAGACTCAGGTGGCTTGCCATATTCTCCGTGAGCGCAGAGAGGATGTGCTACGGCAAGGGTTCTTGGCGGTGCTGGCACCCACCACTTACCATACATGAATCAAAAATATAAAGTCTTTTATAAGAGAAACTAAAATGAACTAACACAAACTTTGGAATATTTTCTCTGAAGAATGACTACACAGACTGTACAGTTTTCCCTTTTATTATGCAAATTTAGTCACAATAAATATATTATTATTACTATTTTCTTACATAATAACTAATTTCCAGTGTTAATTCACAGCATGCCACAAACACTGTTGATAGATCATTTGTCATTTAATCTGCTTTTGTTTAAACTTAAAAGCATTTTTGTTGTTAAACCTGTAAAATCTGTTAAACTGTATATTTCAAATGATCATAAACTTTAAAACATGACACATTTAAAAATGACACATTAGAGACTTTGTATATAAATTTTCCCACTAGTTTCACGTTCAAACTTTACTGCTGTCGTAAATGAAAGTCAGTTGAATGAGATGTGCATGTCGCGGGAGCAGCATGTTCTGGCGTTGTGATCTACTTGAACATGTTAGTTGTGGTCATTGATAAAGTAGTCTGAAATGTTTTCCAGTCTGTTACAGTCTCTCATTCTATGCTCAGGACAAGAACTATGCAGTTTAGTGATACCTAATGTGATATAGTGATACCTCTTTTTATTTTGCAGTAACAATTTTGGAGGTTCTCCAGGCACCTGGTGATATGTGCTCACTTATTTAAACAAGTAGCCTACATGTTCTCTTTTAAGGGAACTGGCTTTTAAAATGTAGCTACTCTCAAAATCCCAAACTATGAAAGCAGAAGAAATGAAGGTGTTTGACAGGCTGCTGTGGGTCCATTCATCTGTCAGACGCTCAGGGGAAATCAGCCCCCTGTACACTTCCTGTAGAACGTGGTCTACTTGCCGTTAACAAGTCCCCTGACTCCAGTTGACAGGCAGCCACAAGGAAAGGTTTAGTAAAGGCAGAAAAGTCTGTGCTCTACTGAGTATTGCTCACTAATGCCCCATCTGAACGGGAATCAGAGACAATGGATAGCTAGGCGTATAGTTATTAAATGTGATCAAATACTGGACTAAAAAATGGTTTAATCTTTTATTTAAAAAAATTAAAATGCTGCCTTCAAAATATATATATAAATCGCAGACAACATTTGGATCAAGTGGATCAAAAATGTTCATCAAAGATGTTCTAAGAAAAGAACACATATTGGTTTGATGAAAGTTCAAACATTACATTCTGTATATATAGCCTATACACTGCCCTTTTTTAGTTTAGAAAGTTTAGAAACGCCCTAGAAAAGTGGGGTTTTGGACAATATTGCATGAATCCTTTTTAATTTGTGATAATTTTGCACTGAAAAGGAACAACACAAACTATAAAACAATTTATACATAGAAAATACTTACATTTCTGATTCATCAAAAAATCCACCGCATGATCTGGGCATCCGAGCTGTCAGCTTATTCAAACATTGACTTGAAATAATACTCCAAGCCTCCTGGAGGATTGCCTATATATATATATTGCCATTAGGAAAGGAAAAGGAAAAGAAAGGACATGTGGCCAGGGATGGTTTCCACAGCAGTTGGCAGCCATTGCTGCAGCACCCATGGAGCAGTTTGGTGATCAGTGCTCAAGGGTCTCACCTCAGTCATATTGAAGGTGGAGAGAGTACTGGTTATTTACCCACAAGCCCTGCCAGACTTGGGACTCAAACCCATGACCTTTGGGTTACAAGTCCAACTCACTATCCATTAGGCCATTTGATTATTATGTAATCAAATAAAAACTACTGCTGCTGGTCTTCACTGACAATGTCAAGTTATCTTAATTTACAGTATTTGCACCAAAAAATGATAAGGAGTTATGCTGATATCATCCAAAATCGCACTTTACCAGGGGTGTTTTCAAACTTTGCAGTGTGTGTATATATATATATATATTTTTTTTTTCTTCTTTTTCTTTTTCTTTTTTTTTCATATATATATTTTATATATATATATATATATATATATATATATAAACATAAAGACATAAAAAGACACATGTCTAATGGATAATACATTTTAGCTAATTATACATTTTTGGAATGAAAACAATTGTACACAGATTTTATACACAACTTTGTACACACAAACGTTTAGCAAATGAGACTCACATCAGCTCTGAATCACTTTCATGTCTAAGCATGAAACAACATCTTGCACCGCTCCCACAAATGAAATCCTGGATACTTTGTTAATCTGCTAGCGAATTCTTGAAGAAACATCCTATAGGACATGAAATAATTATAGAAATGCACAACCCCACTGATTTTCCATTTTCTCTCTGTTTTTTATCAGAACAGCCAGTGCTTGCTGTGTGAATGATCCCTTTATCTCAGTTTCATTGTGCGTGCGGCTCTCTTGGCCAGAACATCGCGTCGGTTAGACAGTCACTTCCTGGTGTCTGTGATGTTCAGGCAGATTACAGAGATGCTTTGAAGCTTTGGCTCCTCATGTCTTTGGTGACAGAACGAACAGACCCCTGCCTTCTGCTGCCGTACACAGAACCGAGCGGCTCACTGACAAAAAGGCCCCACGCTGAACCTAAGCTTCTCATCTGCTTTATATGTCCCTTTAGCTCCTGTGAACAATAAAGCCACACCTATTCAATCTCAATCCAGGGACTTTAGAGAGAGGGAAATTACATGCATAATGTGGGATGTCCAACGGAGCTAAAGAGGAAATAATGGCTGGTCAGTAATCGGCCTTAACTGCAGCCATCCGGACTTTGGTGTAGACATTTATCAGAATCTTCCACCTTGTAGCATGGTGTAGGGTTCACCAAGAAACTTGAAAGAAACACAGAATGACAAAGAGACTCAGTAGGCCGACTTGGACCTGGACTATAAGATGATATTTGATAATCAGGGGTTTGATCATCTGCCCCCTGGGAATAAAGCGGTGCTTTGAGCTACAAGAAACTGGAAAATGTCAGTCTGAAAAGTGATGATAACAGCTCGGGGACAAACAGTTCTGTCCCCAACAGTAAAAATTCATGAAGCGAGCCTTCTTGTGTCTTATTTCACGCAAAGGTATTTACTTCACTAAGATGGATAAGATGACCTCGAGCAATAAGTTTCCCCGGGGTAAACCTATCCCAACTGCCATCTGTTTTTGTTGCATATGTAAAATGCATTTGATCTCATCTCATATAAAAATACTACATAAAATATGCATTCTGACTCCGTTGAACGACTGAATCATGCTATAGTCACAAAGAGTTATATATTATCACTATGCAATTCTACAATTCTACAATCACTGAAGTAGGCCTAAGCAATAAAATATTTATTATAACAATGTTCAGCATAGAATTTGTTTGCAGGCCTATAGTTTAACTGACGTGATGTCAATGATATCTGCATAAATTGTAATAAATCATTTAAATAACAAAACACTAGAAACAACATGCCACTATAAACCTTCTGCCTCAGTTGTGAGGGGCACTAGGCGTCTCAAATTTACTCTTCACTTCAAAATAAAAGCAATACATAAATAAATATAAAACAAAAAGGGGGGAACTATATTTTATTTAGTTATATCTGTGGTCAAGAGACAACATAAATAAATGGTGGATTTAACCTGTTTTTTCCTGAAATTAAAAAATTCATAACATTTTTTATTCTGTTTAAAAATTGTGTAAATTCCACACACTAAGCTTGCATTATAGTGAATCAATTCAGTTTTAGACTTTTATCTGATGCATCTGTGAATGATTTATGTGTGAGGCATTATATAAACATACTCATATATATATATACACTACCATTCAAAAGTTTTAGATCAGTAATATATTTAATGGTTTTTAAAGATGTTTCTTCTGGTCATCAAGACTGCATTCATTAGATTAAAAATCCAGAAAAAACTGTGACACTTTCAGACCTTTCAGAAATCATTCTAATATGCTGACGTTTTATTATCAGTGTTGGAAACAGTTGAGCTGCTTTATAGTTTTTTTTAGGATTCTTTGATCATTAAAATATTAAAAAGAGAAGCGTTTATTTAAAATGGATGATAATGTTCAAAACTACTGTTACAGTAGTTTACCGTTACAATACTGTTCAAAAGTCTGGGGTCAGTACATTTTTATTCTTTCTTCTTAAAATGAATACTTTAATTAACAAAGGATCTATTAAAAACACAGCATAGATTTAGATTTTAGAAATGTTTTATATTTTGTAAAAAATTGTTGTTTTTTACTTGTTATTCATCAAAGAATCCTGAGAAGAAGAAAAATCACAGGTTCCAAAAAATATTTGGCTGCACAACTGTTTCCAACATTGACAATTCTGTTAATAAATCAGCATATTAGAATGATTTCTGAAAGGATCATGTGACACTGAAGACTGGAGTATTGATGCTTTGTATCACAGGAATAAATTACATTTTAAAA
>JAUCMU010000125.1:16124462-16137620 GCA_032275025.1 Enteromius treurensis
ATATATTTCCAGTTCTAGAATTACATGTTTTAAAGGGTGTTTGTTATGGTGTTATGCTACATGTTATGGTGGCAGCACCATAGTTTGGTTTACCCCATTTCCCAGCAAATAAAATATCTTATTTTAATTCTTGTTTTGTCTTATTTTAAATCTGTTAAAGTCATCTTGAGGCCCCCTTGGAAGTTTGCTGAGGCCCCCTAGTGGACCCTGATATAAAAGTACTGTATTAGGACTGATGCCAATAACAACCAATGGCATTTGATGTTAAATATGTAATGCCATCTTTGTAGAACATTCAATTTCTGTTGTTCGTTTTTAGAATTATGGCGAAGGAGAAGAGCAGTCAATATTAAATAATGTAAATAATGATTTAACTGTTTGACACGTGTCTTGAAAAGTCTCAAACGATTTAACATGGTGCTAACCATGCCAAAGTCATGGGTTCAATTTCCAGTAAATGCATTAACTTGCGATGGTTTCTTATTTTCCCTTAAAGCTTCTTTATGTTTCACAGAATAAAAAAGTCATACAGATTTAAGTAAATGATAATCATGTATGGATAACAATCCAATTCTACCAGGACCAAAGTCTATTCGAGCCAAGGTGAAAGAACCTAGTCTAGCAAGTCTTGGTTTAATGGTTGGCATTCTATGAAAGACCTCTTCTGTAATCTTAGTCACCATCCTACTTATGGTGCAGCACAATGTTTTAAAAAATACAAAATATTAATACAATCCTCTGTTAGACTAAAGGTATTTACTTTTGAAGTGTTATATTTATGTTATATATATATATATATATATATATATATATATGAATACTATAACTAATACTTTGTACAGAAATATATTAGTACATAATAAGACATTTAATTGTGAACAGTTGCTATGGGGAAATATTATATGGCATTGTAGGCAATTGGCATGAATACAGTGCATTACAATACATTAAAACTGTGTTAACATTAGACTAACTAAAATTAGATACTAAGCCTAATGTAGGGGAGGAAATCTTAATTTTTAGTAGCAACATAGTGTTGCTGTAATGAACCTCTCTGAAAGTTTAATCCACTATCATTTGATTGGGAAGGAGTTAAAGATAGCTTCTCCTGCTGGAGCAGAGTGCCATGTTTTGGAGCCAAGGTAAACTAAGTCTTTACAGAGCAGAGCTCTAAGATTTCATGTCAGCAGAGACAGATAATGCACCTCGGGTGCACCTGATGAAGGAGTCTGTCTTTATGCTGGCTTAAGAGTACCAGACACAGACAGTTACCATCCTAAGCAGAACCAGGACCCTAGCTTTAACCTGCCATGCTAAAACAAATCGCTATAAATCTAAAGCCAAGCCGAGCAGACCCACAGTTACCTCAGGCTGGACTTCAAGACTTCAAAGAACACCTGGCCAAGAATCCTAGAAATCCATTAGAGGCAAATCCAGATTTTATTCCTTTCACTTATGGAACACGTCCAACATACAAAATCAGGAGCCCCCCATCCCCAAAATAACTTTTAGCAGATACTTGGAAAATACACAAATACATGGAAAATAGAAAGCAAAAGGTGAACCATACAAATCCATTTGAACAAGTCAAATGAGTCAGTTCTTAAGAAACCAGCTGAGTAAACAGAGCAAATGGGTTTCACGGTTTAGGGATTTTTGAGAGATGATTGCGTATATTCTGGTGTGTCAGTGTAAATGATACATAATTGTGCCGTGTCATCCTTCTGGGTCCCTTTCATGTCCAGAGTTGAGTGAAAATCAAGACCAGCTCTGTGTTAGATATTAATGGTAAAATGAATCACCAGAACAAATGTGATGATTGTCCCCATGGATTTGTGGCTGCTTTGATGAGAAATGCATCCAAGGGACGGTTTTCAAAAGACTTTGAAAGTCATTGGCTTGTTGAGGTAAATGAAACGGACCCACCTCATTGGGCTCCTTTGCTTTTGGATGCAACTCTTCAGTGTATGGCCAATGGTGGCCAGATTCCATTCGTAGCATAAGAGAGCAGTGCTCCACAGCATCACTGCATAAATCCTGAAATACAATTCAAGGCATTAAAACCAAAGTTTTTTTTTTAGAACTACTTGGATATTTTAAGAGGATGACTCGGTTATTTATTTTAGTATTTTGTTATTTTGTCATCTTATTATTCTGTCTTTCTATTTGTATTAAGATTTCAGTTGTATTGTTACTTATTATATTTCATCTATTTTATTGCATTAAGCTGACAAGGCAAAAAAAAAAAAAGAATGTTTTTGTAGGGGTTTTTTTTTTTAAGGGAAAAAATTGATATATTTTATCTTTATCTATGAAGACCGTTTTTAATGAAAACTATTTTAATAGATTTAGTTTACGATAACAACACTGGTAGGAGAGAATGATAATTACTAAACAAACACATCTTACAGTCTTTTGTTTTAGATACACAATGCACACTTTATAGGACAAGCGAAAGGAACATAAATGCCATGACTTAAAAAGTGGATATGATAACATGGCAGGATTTATTTCTAAAAGTGATTGTTGTAATATTACTTAATAGTTAGTCATATGGTTCAAAGCAAGCCAGTGTGAAATAGCATTACAAAAACTATGTGATGGAAAAGAAGATTAAGTCCAACATGTCTATTCAAACAGGGATAGCTTCCCTCAGGTTTAAGGCCTGTTGCAAACAGATACAGCACAGCTTATATGGCCATTAAGTCAGTGTGTGTGTAAGCGAGAGTGTGTGGCTTTATATGAGAAGATAAGAGCAAAGGCTACAGTATATGAGACGGGCTGAGATGAGTTGAATCACATCACAGACTGCCTGAAGAACAGCCTGAGGGTGTTCCAGTTTAGAGATAATGGCAGTTTTTGGAAAGCCTATGCCATGCCGGAGAAGGACAGATTGAAGGGTCATGGGTCATTTTATACAAAATATGCAGGTCTGAATAAAGTTAGTATTTAAATATGTCAGCTAAAAAAGGGCATATAAATGGCTACATTAAGTAAATTAAAAATTGAGCATTTTTTCATATGTAATTCATTGCAATCCAGATTAATATGCAGTCTACACTGTTCAGTTTAATACATAGACATAAACTATATCATATACTGGCACTTAACAAAGACCATAATAGGTATATTCTGTCCTAGATACATTTACTACAAACCAAATTCAACTTCAACACCCACAGTAAATGAAGGCATGTAATAAAAAGCTGAAATATTGTGTCATAATTGGTGGAGTAGAGCATACATTTTTGAGTGGTAATGTGTTGGTATTGGGACTTTCCAGAAATCCATGCATAATCTGCCTCAAAAAGACATGACTAACAAACACACGTATTGACTTGTCTGCACCAGATCTCTGACTTATTGTCTCAGTATGCTGTGGTACATTGTTAAGCTCGTTTTGTTCGTTGATCTTTTCAAAAAACAAATTAGAATGGAGCAATATTACAACGCTTTTACCAGTCTTGGAGTTTTATTTTGTGGAACTCTGCTATGAATGTTTAACAATGGTGCCTCTTAGTGGTGTTAAGTGGTATTTCTGGCTTTTTTATGTTTGTTATCACAAACAGGATATCTACTGTATGTTTGCTATATGCAAAGAAATATATAGACATAATACATTTTAACTCTGTCATATTGTATTCAGCTATTTATTGAGCTGTCACACGTTTGGTGGCGTGTTGACTGTAGTTCACACCGCCGAGCACTAGGCGCCGCTGTTTGAATCCCGGAGCTCCGTAGAAGGCGCTCTGAAGTCTTTACCGATACAAACAAAGAGCAGACTGGTCAAGCACCGACCTGACTAAACCACCAGCTTTACTTAAATTATGGGAAAAAAGCACAAAAAACACAAATCAGAGAAGCACACACACGACGGTAGGTCACTCGCGAGGCATTTTGCATGCTGGAGAATAGTTGACTAACGCTATAGACTAAAAGCCTGCTTTGAAGTAAGTTACATTATTAACTCAAATGAGCTGTGAAGCAGCATTCAGACTGATGCTGTCAGTGAATGAGTAACTGCTGGTATTACATGTTCACAACGCGAAGTTAATATAATAAATGCTCAGATTTGAGCTGGTTTATATTGACTAATATGGGTTTTCACATTAGTTTTATTTGAAGGCCACCATCAATCTGGCTAGCAGTTGTTTTGCTTCGGAAAATTTGTAGCTTTTCCTTAAAACATCAGATTAAGGATAGTAAAGTCAGCAACAGAATTAGTTTTAGGTTATTTTCCATAATTGTCATAAATGCACTTCCATCTAAAACCAGATGAAAATACACTGAGCATCAAGGATTGAACAATAATCGAGCCGTTATTGATTTGTGAAGTGGGTTTAAAATAGAGGATATTTTAAACTCTGTGAGAAGAGTAGTTCTTCTCAAAAACGGGAACTATTTGTTGTCAATGAAATAATATATTTTCCTAGGTGCTTTGTGTAACAAAAGCCAGAAAAAGAGACACATGATTTAACAAGTGCTCAAATCGGATTCAGCTTATAACTTTTAGTAATGAAGAGGACAGTATTAGAATACTTTACAATATTGACATAAGGGAACTAGCTTGTGTTTGGCCTTTCAGAGCGTCCACTGAAGCTGGTGTTGAAAGTTGCTGGGAATGAGGTCACCACAGGCAGCCCTAGCCTTGAGAGTGTTTACGACGACTCTGTAGATTTCGACAAACATAAAGACAAGAAAAAGAAGAAGAAAAAGAAGGACGAGAAGGACAGAGCCAGCCCTCCAGTGTCACCGGTTGACAAAAAGAAAAAGGTGAGATATGAATTCTGTGTTTTTGTGCTTTACTTTTGTTGATTCTGATGTATGTTATGTGTGTCTTATAGATGACCAAAAAAAGGAAAGGCCCAGACTCCGTGGATCCAGACTGGGATGAGCAGAGCAGAACTCCTGCTCGCTCCGATGTTTCCCAGGACAAGCCCCTCACCCCCTCACTTGCCAAAATGGAAGGTAGAGCTGCGCGCCCCGAACTGGTCTATTGTGATGATGTTGTTTTGAAGGACTGTGTCTTTGTGCTGAATATCTGTTGATTTATTGTGGCTTTTGTAATTCCTCAGAAAAAGAGCAGACACCTCTGCAGGAAGCTCTAAGTCAGCTCATCCGACAGCTCCAGAGGTAGGACTAAACATTGCTTACCTGTGGACAATCTGTTTACACAGGCTATAGAAAGGGCTACCCTTAACTTAAAGGATTTTTCTGGTCGACTAGTAGTCCTTCAAGTCATAAGCAGTAGTCAACTAATCGCACGTTTATTAATAAACCATCTAAATCGTTATAAACCTTTGATTGCCTTCACCCTAATAAGTGCTCAAGCACACGCATAAAGCTTGCCACAGTGCAACGGCAGGATGTGCCAGTGAAAAACAGTAAAGGGACTGCATTAACATGTTAATATGCTGATTAACAAGCGCCTTTTTTTTTCTCGCTTTAAGAGATGAAGTCGACGACACTCATCTCCGCAGTAGTGATGTGCCTGTATGCATGTTTTCATATGGATTTCAAAATCTGACATTGTTTTCAGTTTGAAAGTAGACATTTCAATGTCTATAGATATATTTTATGTCTGTAAGACAAAGATATACACCGTGTTTCTTGCGCTAGTACACAGACAGAGACCACAGAGAATTTTTTTTTTTTTTGCGAGTGCACACAAATAACTGTAGACTCCTTACAGATTTCAGAGATGTATTTTTATCTGTATGAGCAAACATGAGCTATATTGCCACCTGTCCTGCTGTGAGCGCTACTCTCAACAATGCACATTTTCTCATATTTCAGATAATAAGCCGTGTTCGAGGTTGATGAATGATAGGCGAGTGTTTGGACGCAGCTAATGTATCTGTATAATAGCTTAGCTGTTATCTGTTAGTCATGGACTGTGTGACTTCGCTTGTGGATATTACTTTTTCTGTGACCTAAAATTTTGGTCAACCAAGCCTCTTGTCTATTATATGGTCTATTCTGGACTATTATAGGGGGCAGCCCTAGTCGTAGATTCATATGTAAATAATGTGCACTGATTTTGTTATTAGTCAGATTTGCTGTGTGTTTTTTAATTATGTCTCTTTGATCATAAGCACAGTAAAAACAATAATATTGTTAATATGTATTACAATTTAAAGTAAACCTATTTTAATATATTTTAAAATGTAATTTATTATTGTGATGGCAAAGCAGGATTTTCAGGAGCCATTACTCCAGTGTCACGTGATCCTTCAGAAATCAATCTCATTTGCTGCTCATAAAACATTTATTAGTATTGTCAATGTGGAAATCTGGTGTTCTGCATAATATTATTTTGTTACATTTTTTAGGATTCTTTGGTAAACAACAGCATTTAATTTGAATTATAAATTATATATAATATAATAGATATCTTTTCTATCATTTTTAATCAAGTTATTGCATCCTTGATGAATATATGTATTTGCTGTAAGTAACATAAGTTAAAATCACATTTATTTTACAAGTTATTGACACAAACTTTGGTGTATATACTATAATTCTGAAACCGTTCTCTGACACAAATGACCTGCAAAACTAGTCTTTATCAGAGTACCTTATCGGCCAGGTGTTGTGGGTCTTATATCCCTGTGGCTTATGTTCAGAATCCTGTCTATAATGACTGCGAATAAAAGATGAATGCTGTTGGCTGCTGTTTATTGCAGGAAGGACCCAAGTGCATTCTTCTCATTTCCTGTGACAGACCTGATCGCTCCAGGGTACTCTTTTATTATAAAGAGACCCATGGACTTCAGCACTATGAAGGAGAAAGTGAAGAAAGAGTATTACCAGTCACTTGAGGAGCTCAAGGTAATTTGTTCATCATAGCTGTTTCCAGAACACAGACTATGTAATTGAATGATTGAATATGTCAGCTATATTTAAAAACTGAAAAGCATCTTGTTCATATTGACAAATTAGTTGATTATTCTGCACGGTTCCTCTGCCCACAGCTGGATTTCAAAGTGATGTGTGAGAACGCTATGATCTACAACAAACCAGAGACGATTTACTACAAAGCTGCAAAGAAACTCCTTCACTCTGGAATGAAGATCTTGAGCACGGTGAGTTGGGAACACCCGAACAATTCTAATGGAACTTGTTTTACATTTAGAAAGTAGTCAGTAGGTATGGTTTGTGAAACCAGCAGAGGGCACTTGTGTGCTGTCTACAATATGATCCTATAGCTAGTGTGGTTGGCTTCAGTTATACCCCAGATCTGTCAGACTGGCAAAGCTGGAAATCTTTCACACATGGACGTTAACTATGTTTGTGCTTTCAGGAGAGACTGGAGAGTTTAAAACAAAGCATAGAGTTCATGGCTGGCCTGCAGACATCCAGCAGTCATTCAGCAGAGGATGGAGAGGATGAGGGTGGGAAGTCAGACGCTGCCAAAGAGAACTCATCTGTTATGGACACAAGTGACAACTCCCAATCACCACGGGTCGGGAACAAAGATACGCCAAGGTATGAATTCTTTTTGCTCATTGTCTTAGAACTAGTTTGTCTAGAGCAGGGGTGCCCAAACTTGTTCATGGAGGGCCTCTGATCTGCAAAGTTGAGCTCCAACCTTAACTGAACACACCAGAACCAGTTAATCAAGAATTTCAGATTCTTCAGGAACTTAGGCTGAAATAAATAGCACATTAATGATTTTATGAAATATTTGGTGTGAACAGGCCTAAATACATCCTTTTCATCAAAGGCCATCTGAGTTCACGGTTTGGAGAAATTTCCATCCAGTTTCCATCCTTTGAATTGAACATAATGCATAGTTTATGCATTATGCAAGAATTTTTGCTGTGAAATTTGCTTTGACATGAGCAAATTAAATACACAACATGGAAAAACATGTGTCTAAACGTGTGTGGGTCTTACGACACCTTCTCCCTCAGAGGCAAATTAAGGCACTCTAGAAAAAGCTCTCCATGTGGAAACAAAACGTATATCTGAAATATTCCCAGCATATGGACATCAAAGCAAGTAGGAAAAAAAAGATAAAAAGATAATGTGACACTAAAACCTGGAGGAAATAGCTTTTGACAGGAACAAACGATTTAAAAAAAAAAAATATTAAGATAGAAAAGTTATCACGATTATATTTCACACAAATTAAGTTAATTTCAGACCCTTAAAATTGATATTAATTGACTATCATTACAGAGAACTGATTCTTGTCATTATTCATCCTTGTTGCCTTTCATGAAAGACTGGAGAAGGGAGTATGATGACGTACATAAATGAGTGATACAATGAGTAAAATTATTCAGAGGAATTATCAAATGCTTCCTTTCACTATTTGTTGTGTGTTTTGTAACTGTGCAGCAATTTATTCTTTGTAACTGCATTCAGGGCTTCTTCTGCTGTATTCAAGCCAGTGAAACATTCCAGGATGTTGCTGGGGTGTTTGTTGGCTTTCTCTATTTTACTCTCTCTTTTTGTTGCTTGCCTACGTAAATCGGCGTAGCTGCTGCAGTGTCCAAGAGTCTTGGAATGCTTGAACATGTTGTGACTTGTAGGCCATCTGTAGCGCACGAGCTATACTCTCTTTAAACACAGACACACACTTTGTAGCTTTTCAGGGAGGATGAATCCATCCCCCTATACACTACTCCACTGGGTCGGGTAGAAGCTTGAGAACGGACCAACACGTTGATCTATTATGACATTACTCATAATATATCCAAATCCAGTTTATCAGGCCTGGGATTCATTGCAGGAATGATGTGGCTCATATGTGGGGGATTTATTTACTTTGAAGTATTGCATTGATGTCTGTGTAGCAGGGACAGTAAAGATGATGCTAAGAGCCAAGGAGAGAAAGACCTGGAGGAGATTAAGAAGATCGTTGAGGATTCTGGGGGGAAACTGTCAAACAGAAGCCTGCAGTGTGAGGTAGGAGTGCAAGACTAGATGGGATGAATCATGTGTTATTGTACATCCCTCATATGTGAGATCATTCGCTGAGAATGTCAAATAACAGTTGATGAAGGGTCACTTTTCTTTGGGATTGGTTTTTTTTTTTAATGAGCAGCTGGAGTTTGAGAGGAGGAAGTCTGATGGTTCAACCACTCTGGGCATTCTGAACCCCGCCGACCTGAGCGCTGGAGGTTTGTGATAATGAGAGTTCAAGAAAACATGCAAATGTTAGACATATGTATGTTACAAGTCTACAGTTCATTATGTTTCCATGTTAGATCCAGGATACTGCCCAGTCAAATTGGGCATGATGTCAGGTAGACTGCAGACTGGAATCAACACCCTTCAAGGTTTCAAAGAGGACAAGAGAAACATGGTCACTCCAGGTAATATACATATAAAAATATTAACTCTACAATAATTTTCCCACCAGCTGAATCTCACTTCTGTGGATCAGTCTCAACCGCTCTGTTAAACCAGTACTCTTATTCATTTTCCTGGAAAAACAACTTCATGGAAAAACTGCGTCTCCTAACCTTCAGTCATGTGGAGAAGATCATCATGGGAGGGGTGCCTTGTAATCTGTAATAGTTCCAATGACAGAGGAATGTAATATTACGTGCCAGAAAAAGTGTTCCTGCTGTCAATAGGGGAAAAAAATCACAGTTGAATCAGTGGACTTAAGTTCCTTCTCATCTGTATCTTTTATCTGTCAGTTATCTGTGGTGTTTGTTATTCTTAAAGTATTAGACTTCTGTCCCACACCATGCTACCGGTATGAATGATTCCTCAAAAGATTCAGGATTAGGCAGACAAATATCAAAGCCTTCCATTTAAGGAACCTTCCATGAGAATTTCTCATATTCTTTCACGTATTCAAAATGTAAAAAGTCGAAGGTTTCGAGTGAAGTTAACGAGTTGTAGCATGCAGCTTCTGAAGGGATTGTTTTGGTGTGGGCCGTACATTAGACGATCGTGTTGTATAGTTCTTAACCATGGGGCCTTAAAAATATTTAAAATTTAAATTTAGTTAAAACAGTCTTTTAAAAAGAAAATCTTAAAAAGCCAAACAAAAATAATTTATACCCAGCCTTTAAATTGTTTTATCCATTAAAAATAAAAACAAAAGTCCTTATCCAATAAATCACAGACAGAATTTAAAAATAGTGGAAACATTCTGCTCCTAACATTTTTGAAGTACTGAAATTTCATCATTTAAATTTGGAATTTTAATTTGAACTTTTGATTTACAGATACTTAAAAAGTGCCCATAAACTTAAACGTTTCAGAAACAAAACAAAGCCGAAAGAGCCTTTGAATATTGTTGTGTTTAACAGGAGGCCTTGAAGTCAAAAAGGTTTAGAACCAAAGTTTCAATCTGTGTTCGATCCGTCATTTCAGTCTAACTGCTTCCTTTGACAGAAATGTTGTTAAAGTACTTCTGCAGAAACCAGTCTGAAGTTTACTGAATCTGTAAAAGTCCCCACATGTACCTCTCTCTTTCTTTTCAGTTGCCTATATGAATTACGGCCCATTCAGCTCATATGCACCAACGTATGACTCCAGTTTTGCTAATATCAGCAAAGAGCACTCTGATCTCATTTACTCCTTCTATGGAGAGGACAACAGTCAGCCAGAATCTGAAAGGTACGTGTATAGAATCAGCCGTATAATGAAATACATCCGTTGATCGGTTTTGAAGTCACACACATTTGTGTTGTTTTGTGAACCTCTCAAACCAGCCCCGATTCACACCTTTTGTATCATTCCGCTTGTGTTGCACAAATGTAGTTTGGATGTGTTTATGTGTAGCATTGCAGATTACCTGACTAAATCCGAGGAACACATGAGCAGGTTGGCAGATAATGTCTTGGACGCTTTGACCAGCGGGGAGCACTCAAGACAGCTGAAAGAAACAGAAACCGTAAGAAACCTCACTACACACTTATTGTACATGTGCATGCCAAAACAAATGCATATACCACTTAAATTATATGCTGCGTATTGTCTGTTTTGAATTCTTTGCAACTGGGCACTGCTTACTCTTGATAGGATGATTTTTGTTCTCCTCAGGATAACCTGCCCATGGAAGAGCCTGCAGAGAAAGTAGACACAAAAGATGATGCTGAGGTAAAATGCTCTCACGCCCTGAGAAAATAACATTTCAGATGCATACTAGTATTCAAGTCCATACTAGTATATAGCTCACTTGAGTGGAAGTAAAGACACAAGCCTGCTATTTAAAGGCAGCGTCAGAACCACAGGCTCTCTGCTCTGCAGCAGCTGTGTCAACAATACCAACCAACTTTCACACTAATGGAAAGAATATTTGCGCAGACACACACAAACACACTCCCTCTTGTCGTTTTTGACTTCCTCTGTGTATGTGAGGGTGCTGTAGATGTAGAGGGAAAGGTAAGTATGGGTCGTCTATGAACGTACTGTAGCATTAGTCCGTGTGTGGAAGGCCATCTTTGACTGTGGTTCTGCTAGCATACTTTAGCAGGGCGGTGCTACTGTTACACTGTTTTTAGTCCTGCGCATTTCACATATAGCATGGGTTAAAACTATGTATTATATACTGACCAAGACAGCTGGCTTGAAGAAAGAACAAGAGGGATTTGATCTTGTCATTCCTAACCAGGTGTTCTGTATGTGATCCTGGACCATAAAGCCAGTCATAATTCAGCTAGCAGTAGCCAAGAATGCATTGTATTGAGAAAAGAAATTAGACTAATAGCATTTATAATGCATTATAATCCATGCCCACCTTTTCACACTTGTTCATGTAGGTTGTTGTGTCGGAGCCCAGCAGTGGTGATGGTGTAACAGCTCTTGGTTCTTTGGGTTTGAATCCGGACCTGCTTCCTGAGAACTTGGACTCAGAAGGTAAGTCTTTAGTTTAAAATATGGTTCATAAATCGCTTTTAGTGATTTTATGTGTGATCAAACCCTATGAAAGTTTTTTTTAATTTTATTTAGCAGTTTATTAATGAACTCTTTTCCGGAGACACATCTTTCATGTGTGTTATGCTGAATGAATTGATAAAAATCCTCCTCTCAGAGCTGTGGAATAGAACGTGTCACATCAATAACATGTGACCCTTCTTCCCACCTATTAAACTGACTGATTTATCTCGGTGAAAATTCCTCTTCCTTCATTAGAAGCAGAGCATTTCCAGCAGAAGCTGGATGAGACGACTGTGCTGCTGAGGGAGCTGCAGAAGGTTCAGAAAGAAAGGCTGAGCGCTAAACAGCCGCCAAACATCATCTGCCTGTTGGCTCCTACTGCTAAAGAGCTGCAGCTTGGTACGAACACACACACACACACACACAAAAGATGACCTGTGCTGATAGGTTCACTGCTCTCGCTCTTTCAGATAGTAGACAAACACTTGCTGGAAGGGAATTTTTTCCAGTTAGCATTGTTTCAGATTAACAGATCTGTGAGTTTCAGCAGCTGTTTAAAAGCAGAGTTTGTACAGTTTTGATAACTTCTAACCTTCAGTATCCTTCTTGCAGCGGAGAAAGTTACGGGTAACTTGGCCCAGCTGACCAGTCAGGTGACCCCTGCTGACGTGTGCAGTGTGTACGGTATTAGAAAGGCCATGGGTATCTCTCTACCCAACCATATCGCACAAGATTCGTTCATACACCTGACCACAGGTAACACTGACACGAGAAACATTTAGCACATTCGTCTAGGTCTTTTGAGTTTTGTTTGTGAAATAAATAGTTTCCTAAGCATCGTCATAACAGTTATCTAAATAAATTTGTTTTTTATTTTAGTGGGAGATACAACTGAACCCATGGAGGGAGTGTGTTGAGATCCTCCATCATTGCAGTCTGTCATTCCTCAATGGTGCTGTTTCTAATTAACTTTTCTTTTTCATTAAATAAACATCTTTTTGTTAAGTAGTTTGTGTTTCCATTCTTAATAAGTGATATAGAAATAAACAGTACAATTAAAGCAGGGCCTTCCAAACTGCAGAGTTTAGCTCCAACCCTAATCAAACACACCTGAAGCAGCTAATCAAGCTCTTACCTGGCATGTTACATACTTCAAGGCAAGTTGGTGCTAAACACTGCAGGACGCCAGCCCTCCAGGACTGGGTTTAGACAGACCTGGGGTTTGTTCCATGATGGTGGCTAAACAAACTCAGAGTTACAGGATTAGTTTTGAGTTGACAAAACCAAACCGCTCCAATCTGGGTTTGT
>JAUCMU010000125.1:16137720-16157373 GCA_032275025.1 Enteromius treurensis
AAGCGCACAGCTGAATGACAAAAAGCTAATTTGCCGGCCGGCTCCATGTGCTTTTATGCTTCCTGGCCGGTGACGTCCTATCTCACGATTGGCTGGTTTTACACACGATTCAGAGCGGTCACGCTGGAGGTGTTCCCAAAGCGTCGTACTAGACGCAGCTCGAGTTCCTGATAGGGAACTCAGAGTTACAGGATTAGTTTTGAGTTGACAAAACCAAACCGCTCCAATCTGGGTTTGTTGGTACCATGAAACTCGTCATGAACTTTCTCTGTCAACTCAGACTTGATCCTGAGTTAATGTAGCACGTGCACATGAACGTGTGACATGAACAATAAGCAGCCAATCACATGCTTTTAAACATTCACTTTCGTGAGAGTCAGATTCCCTACCAAAGATTAAAAGATTGAACAATATGAGGAATTGAAACACATTTACACAGCAAGAAGAAACTATCTTTTAATGAAAGAGGAAAAGTAAAAAAAAAAGTGCAAGTAAGCTGTAAAGTCACTTTATAATGATGATAATATTTCTAAGTATAACACTAAAATAGCAAAAACACTATAGGTAAAACACTTAAAAAGGTTAACTCATTTGTAGTCATGTTTACTTATACTGCATACTATCTATGTTTATATCAATTTAAAAGCCTAATTATTATTAAACTAAACTGGCTTGTGTAATAGATTAAGGGGGAAATAATTATATAAACAATAAATAATTCCAAAAATAATAATCTAAAAAAATCAGATGGTTTTATCTTCAAACAATGTTTTATTATGTAGCGTCCTTTAATTTGGAGTAAGAGAAGCTGGGGGAGTGGCTTTATTGCATCAGACGTGTGTCACCTTGCTGGAAGCTGATTGGTTAAATTTCATTTTGAGCTCTCTAACCCAGAACATAACCTGCCCCGGAGCAGGTTAGCAGTGTAGCACAAGTTACTATGGCGATGAACACTGCTAAAAGCCAAACCAAATTTCATGGTACCTAAAACCCAGGATCGGTGCAAACTAAACTTAAACTTACCTGGCTAGCCACCTAATCCGGCTTCATGGTACAGGCCCCTGATTTAAAGGGACAGTTCACTATAACAGAAAAACATGTTTCAGCACGCAAATGATTGTTTTCTCACCTTTTTTGTTTTTTTAATGAAAGTCCACACAACCCAAAAAAAAAAGATACCGTGTTCTTGTGCATCAACAGTTTCTATTTACCATATTTGATGTGCTCTGTTTGCGTGTTCATCAACGTGTATACTAAATGTTTGAATAAAACGGTTAGAAAGTTCTAGATTTAACATTGAGAGCAGTTGACTGTTCTCTCGTCTAGATTCACAAATCCTGTCATGCTTTGGAAGAATTATGTATAAACCTTAAAGGAAATGAAACCAAGTCCTCAGAACATTGTTACGTGTCAGCACTGACGCTTTGGTTAAAGTTTTTTTGTTGTTGTTGTTTACACAGAATCATGGGTAATTCTAATCTCTCATGTCTGGCAATGCCAGATTTATAGAACATCGATGAGAAACAGCTGCAAGTACACATTTTAAATTAAAAGTAATATTCCAAGTCTGAGATGACCGGTTAGGTTCTTATCCTCGCAGCACTCATGTTTCACAGTGACCTGTGGTAAGGCAACAAATCATAAATCTGTGATAAATAAACTTGCTAAAAGCACATATTTTAAAGTGTAAAATTATTTATTCTGTAACATTGCATACAAAACAGAGGAGACGGCAGGCGTTCCTCAAACACTGCAGTACAGAAAGGCAGCACAGAATCTCAAACCATGTAAATTCAGTCACTCAGAAGGCTGGAAACCCAGAGAGGCGCATAAGATTTTCAATCTCAATTGAAGATTTATGCCTATGGCTTCATCAGACATTTCCCACTTTTACTAAGCATTCTCACACAATAGAAGCAGAGGCCGTCGGAGCAAAGTAAGCTAAGATGCGTAAATACATCCAGTAGCGAATTTACAGCTTCAGATGAGTGAAGCCACAGAGCCATTTGGTCAAGATCTAAGAAAGATAATGGGAAAGCGATGAAAGCACATTGAATTTCATTTATATTTTTTTCCCCAGTATATGTAAACATTTCTGAACAGTTTTCATCTGTAGCATGTTAAAAAGCTAACGAAGGCTCATCCTCAACATTCACAATCTCGACTCAAAGGCAACAGCAAATCGATATTTGGCATTCAAAACACTTGGCAGTTGTTTTAAAGAAAACAAACAAAGTAATAAAATAAAATAATCCACAGTATGTAGATTCAAGCAACAAATGGCATCTACCATCTTGCTGGTCCAAAAGGTTTATAATAAGATACATATTTTAAACAACTGAAGAAATTCTATTTTAACATCGGCTCATCTGCGATGATGGGTTTGTGTGTGTCATGTGTTCCCTCTGCCTGCGAGCCTCAAATGAGAGTGCGTGTGAGGCCAAAACCGGCCGACCAGCTCAGTCATCCCAAATCAGTTTAAATCCAACAGGATCAAGGCCACTACGACAGCAGTACCCAGAAAGTCTTAGAACAATACTGAGAACCGGTATTTTCCTTCACTGAGCTCAGTTGTCTGTGTCTCATAAAAGGATCGCAAAGTTCAGCTTGTGTTTGTGTGAGATGCGTGTATGTATACGCTTCTGAATGTCAGAGAGTTTCAGTTCTCCAAAATGCTGCCAAAACAAACTCCAACGTGTTAGAGTAAGAAAAAAAAGTGCAGTTCTTTAGACATGCTCTAAAGAAACCAATCCAGTAGCAATAAAACATTCGTAAATGAAAACAAAGATCACATATAGGTTCCGGAGTCTGTATGTAAGTGCACGTGTGTGTATGAAGCTGTCAGCGGCCGAGGCTCCGGTCTCAGCTCAGACCGATCCCCTGCTGTTTGCTGGAATCTGTGCACACAAAGAAGGTTTTGAGCTCTCCTTTGCCCTTCACATTGATCAGGCCACGGCACTCACATGAATAGCCCAACCTCTGCAGGACATCAGACGTCTCCTCCGTCACCTGCAACACAAACACCATCTCTTGGCTATTTTGAAAATCTAAAAGTGAGAGGATAATCCTTATCATAGTGGATCTAGAGAGGTAAGAGTGATTCAGCACATACCTGTATTTTACCCAGCTCTCCGGTGCTTTCCATCCGGCTGGCCACATTCACAGTGTTTCCCCAGATATCATACTGTGGTTTCCTGGCTCCAATCACCCCAGCGATCACTGGACCATGGTTTATACCTGCACAAGCAGATCAATACACAAACTGCAAATATGATATTTACATGATGTTTTAAAAAAGCCCAAGACTGTTCGGTTTTTAGTGATATCACTCTTTAAACCTCCTAAATTTGGCTCACACTAACTTGTAGCGTAACGTAGATCTAGCGAGACAGCGAGTTTGATCCACAAGTGATTGCTGGAATGTGCTTTTCCCTTTTTCTACTCAAGTCTTTTAGATGGGATTTCTGTGTGTTCTCTGCCACAGATGGGTATATGCACTCAGACTCTTAAATGGAGCGTTTATGAAGCATTTCATGCCAGTTCCCGAGTGCATCTGTTACCCTGAGAGCTGCTGAAGATGCCTGAGATCTCTCTTATGAGCTGCCTCTGTTTTCAATCAGATTTTTTAGCTACATCTCTGTACGTATTGGTTTTATTTCTAACCCTTAAAGCAGAAGTAAGAGATGCAAAGTCTAAACTGAAATATCTACGCAATACCTGGAGGTTAAGTGTTTTTCATCTTGAGTCTGACTAAGTATTAAATACAGCCGCAAGCAGCAAACTAAAGTACCAAGAGCAACAGAGGTAAAATGACTTTAATTAATTGGTGCAACCCTGCTACCTTACTGCGGACCTAAGGTCCGACCCTGCATCAACACAACTGTCTGTTATTAAGTAGCCCTGAACACTTGAAATGGCTAGCACCGGTGTGCTTGAACAGGGTTGAAGCTGAACTTTGCAGTATGGTAGCTCTCCCAGAGCAGGGTTGGAGACCCCATTCAAGAGATTTGTTGCATCTTACTACAAAACTTAAAACGGCTGACACCCAAATTGGAAAGGCATATTGAATTGAATGATTTCTAAGACTAACAAAATGAACCTATCTTATTATTTTTGGCCAAGTTATAAGCATATAAGCAAGTCGTTTTTTGATATCTATTACCCGATATGTAGCACTGTGCCAAAACTGCTCATGTGCCCTCGGGTCATGCTTGTTATAACATATGTCAACATCAAAAAAGTGTTGCAATGATAGTCTCATGTCCATTTTTGCAATGGTCTAAATGCGTTTACATGCTTGATGAAAACAGTTCGGTATATCAAAAAGCTTTTGATAACTTTTTGTCAGAGTCCTATGATGATCTCAATTGGGTGAAATTGGACAAACCATCTAAAATGAGTTTCAAAAAAAAAGTTTCAAAAAATATTTTAAGTTTTAGTTTGCATTCAAGCCAAGAAATCAGAGGGGGGAAAAAATAGCTTTTAGACCTTACAGCAGAACAGGAAACAGAACAGTAGAATGTTCTCATTGATAAAATGCCAAATCAGACTAATCCCAAGATACAGCATGTTTCAGTTGTCCAATCTAGATGTAATAAATGCATAAATTACTTTCACTATAAGACGAAGCTGAAAAAATGCAGGATTTGCCCACTGTATTTATCTGTTTGTCAAATTTCAAAACAATAGCATAGCAATGGAATGCTGATGCAAATGTGGCCTGTTGATGGCGCTAAAGAGTTCAAGCAGTTGTCTTTAAATTTGCCGTGGTTAATGATGAGACTGTCCTCCATCCGTGTGCCAAATTTCAGAAATTTAACGTAAGCAGCTCTATAAGATGATATGTTAAAGCATTTGTAAAATACAGCATTTTACAGCAAAACTCTAAATGGTCCACGCTTACAATGGCTAACAAAGGGAATATTGTTTGATTTGGTAGGCCACTCTGAATCGAACTAAATAAATCTAGTGATTTTTGGTCAAACTTTAACAGTAGGTGGTGCTATGCCGAAACCACTCATGTGCCTTCAGGTCATACTTGGTATAACATGCACCAAGTTCGGTCAGAATCTGGTAAAGCATTGCGAAGCGATAGCCTCATGTTTATTTTTGCATGAATTTTGCCAAATTTGTTAACGTATTTTACAAGAACAGTTTGGTCTATAGGTAATCTTTTAAGAACATTTTGCCAGAATCGTATCAATATAAAAAAAAAAATGTTAATATAATTAGACACACTGTCTAAATCTCAAGTTGTAGAAGTTCAAATTTCAGTATGCATTCATCTTTCATTTTTTTCAAAGTAAGCTGTAGTTAATAATGAGAATGTCGTCTATCTGTGTGGCGTATTTGATAACTTTCCTGCAAGCGGTTTTACGGCCTTAGATTTCCAGAGCTTCTGTAATTAGACTTACCGACACGAAGTCTGAACGTGTTGAAGGAGTGTCTGTTGATGCCGTCCAGTTTGCCGATCAGAGCAATGGCAAATTCCACCATGTTTCCTATCTGAGCATTCTGCCTCTCACGGTCCTGAGGGCACAAACAACAAAGCTCATTCAAACAGAAATACGTAAATCATCTAGCTTGAAGGATACTTTTTTTGAAAAATGCTGTGTGACCAGGGGTCAAAGAATAAAACAAACAGCATTGAAGAAAGGAACATCTCTTTCAATTGCTTCTTAAATGTGCAGCTTCCTATTTTTATTACCTCATTCATCAAGTGCACAAGTCAGAAGTGCTGGTCAGTTTGAAAGGGCTAGTCATAAATTCTTTCAGCTATGTTCTGTCACTTCACAAGCTCTTATGTAAATGATATTCAAGAAAATAAAAATAACTATAATTTCAGTTAAATTAAGGACATAGCATTGAAATTACATGCAGCGATATAGAAGAAATTCATCCGTCCATTTTGGGTTGAACTGTGGTAGATTGGTTTCTACCAAGGTTTTGAAATGTACTGCCATTTACGATTTTTGCTGCTTAATGAAACACATTTAGAGATTAAAATATGCTAAAAATGGCCTGGCATAGATGAATGTTTAAAAAAAAATCAATAGCATGCATTTACATAATAGATGTGACTTTTCCTTTGAAACATTACATTGAATGTGTGGATTGATCAGGTGATGGAAAAATGTATTAATAAACAGTTGATCCAAGTCCAATCTGGTTTTCGTTCTCCATTTACTTGTACTACAACAGTTGTAAAAGTTATGAATGATATATACAATAACTACTGTTTTACCTTTGTTTGATTATAGAGGTGTGATATATAGAAATTCATATAAAAGTGTTCTGGAGCAATTACATGTTTTGTATTATGCTGCAATTAGATTGATTACTAATGCACTCTACAGAAATGCATCATTGTGAACTATACTCTCTTTTGAACTGGACATCATTGCACACAAGACAGGATATTCACTAGTTTATTTTTATTTATAAAGATCTGCTGGGCGTAATCCTTGAATATCTTCAACAGTGGTTGAAACCTCATTTTAATATAGATAGATCATCTAAATATATTTCCTTGGCTATTGCTAGGAAGAAAACTACTTATGGTCCTTCTGCTTTTGAATTTGCTGCCCCACATGATTAGAATGTGCTACAAAAGCTACTGAAATGGCAGACAATTATTCCAGTATGTGCATTTTTAAAAATGATAAAAAATGATCTTGTATGTGTTTTATGTATTGTAATACATGTTTGTATGTTGCTCGGGAGATATTACCCCTTCTGCCAGGCTGTTATTGAAAATGTGTTCTTAATTAACTTGCCTGGTTAAATAAAGGTTAAATAAATAAATACACTTTTGCAATTCATTAAGTTAAACTTTTGTTTTAGTAATCCTTAAGCTAAGCCTCAGGATATGCAAATAACGTCACTGATTGGTGTACAGTGACAGACGGCATGCTCAATCTGCCTTCTTTGCATTTAGCAGCAAAAATGTGCGATAATAGCTACCAAATGTCAGAAGTATGACAGCAAAAATTTACAATTAAACACAAAATGAACTGGTTTCAAAACCTACAATTAGCATGAGATAACATCCTCCTGCAGTCTTTCTTGAACATTAAATAATATCAAAGACAGTGGAGATTTTTTCGTTTAAATTGCACTTTGCTGTAGATGTTTACATCGTGATTATGTTGTGTCTCTGCAGTACCTGGCTGCTCTGTTCTGGAGGTCCACTCAGTCCCGCAGCAGCCATGTATGTGCTGCCGATGGTTTTAATCTTCTCCACACCACTGAACTTGGGCTTAGACAGCAACTGCAGGTAAGGACAGGAGAGAAGGGTCAAGTGGATATCAGTGATTTAGAGCAGTAGAAATCCACGGCATGATGTTATCTTCGCACAGAGATGAAATGAGAGAATAATAAGAACTGAAAGAAAAAGAGGGACAGCAGCCATACCACACTGAAACTCAGTACTAGCAATATTCTATTGAAATCCCTCTGAGTGAAGCACTTTGCTGCCAGAACTGTTGGCCTAAACCTTTTTGTAGTCAGTCAACCCAGGGCTTTGCTGTGGTGTGATCACCAAACAAGTCCTGGCCATTTTCCTCCTGAATCCTCAATCCAAAATCAGCTCACTCACAGCTCATTTACACAACGGCTGCCTTAATTCATTAAACTACCCCGGTGATAGCTGAGGTGATGCCCTTAAGAATTAAAAGCCTTTTGGACGTTTACAGAGCACTATTCATGTGCAATGATTCATCCATTCATTTAGGGAATGACAGGAGAAGAAAGACAGCGGAATAAGGAGATCAGAGAAAAAGCAGCACGAATAGACATACATGAGACATGACATCACTCTGACCTCATCAAAGTCTGCGATGATCTCATTGAGGAGCCTCAAACACTCCAGTCCTTCTTTATTTATGTCACACTCAGTGTAGAACTCTTTGAAGTCTGGCACAGAGGCAAACATCACACATACGCAGTCATACGACTTATAGTACAGGTCCTGGAGAAGAGGAGACACATGCAGCAAGAGCTCAGTGCTTCTGGGTCGCAATAATGCACAGGGTGCAACAGAAACAACACAAACTGTTTTCGGACAGGACATGTGGATATATATGTACAGGTATGAGGTACGATGGATATATGGCACGGGTGTTGAGTAACAGGACGAAAATTGTCACTAAATGCAGTCGAATTTCAGAGAGGCACAAGACTGAATGTACCCAGACACCTGATGAGATGTTTCACAAATAAAAAAAACTGCATATCAGACAGTAAGAAAACAAAATGAAAAACAAAAACTATACACTGGACTATTGTTCAAAGGGTCGGTAATATCTTTTTAAAGAAATAAACAGGAGGACATTAAATTGAACAAAGGTTACAATAAATACTTCTTGTTTTTTTTTTCAACATTATAAACAAAATCAATAAACAATATTAATGAATCTTAAAAAATATTGATAATCTTAATAATAATCAGAAATAAGGCCTCTTTTAAAAGCAAAAAATCTTACAGATCAGCAAATGGAACTAGAAGTGCGTTAAATTAACACATTTTGTTCTAGAGAGTAAGAAAAAGAAAAAAGACAAAACCATGAGACTTCTAGATAAATGTTATACTATACTAGTATATCAGAGAGGAACTAACATCTCATAAAAACTCTAAATAACTACTTCAGGCCTGTTTCCTAACCTAAAGTTCTGAATCTTTCTTTATTGTGGGATGGTTCAGTAGGGACTGTGGTCGAAAATGGTTGAGAGGGTAACTTTAAAATACAGTGTAAGATGTCTGGTATTCTCTTTATAGTGTACATTGTGATCTCACAGTATGATACTGGAATGATACTATCTTGTGTGTTATATGTGTTTCCCAACCTTTTTTATCCAATGCACTGCCACATCTTACACACATTATAAAAAGATCTGCAAAACCATGAAACTATTCAAAGTTTGTCATTTTAAAGATTTGACTTCTAAATCTAAATCCTTCCAAGCGCCCTCTGGAACCGGCTTAGGTAACCCTTGGTTGGGAATCACTGGTATATGTCCGGTCTTGTATGGGAGGCATGAGTTTGTGACATGAGATGTGATATACAGGCTCATCCCACTCATTTGAAGCCGGTTCCTACCTTGTATTTCCGGTTTAGTAAAGAGATAGTGGACATCAGCCCCACCTCATTCTTTTTGTTCTCGCCCACGAAGAGAGCGGCCACATGTGCAGGGAGAACATTCTCCAAAAGGAGACGGTTCAGGTTTTCACACAGCTCAACTTCTTCCTTATCAGCCAGGTTCTTGTTCTTCAACAGGAAGTCCTGGCGACAGCAGTACTCAATCTGAGAAAAAGAAAGAGATGACAGAGCAAAGGTTGGAATAATTTTCTTCCCTTATTGTATAACACTGTATGTGTGTTTATGAGGTGGTGTACCTGGCGGGATATGAGCAACATGGTAAAGAGGAAGAGTGTGATGTAGATGCAGCTCATGAGTTTTGGGCACTTCATAAGGCCTGCTGTGCACAGGCTCAGACTGTCCTTCGCACTACAACAGACAAAGGCTGGACATGATTATACTAGAGATACAGCAATATTACAATTCTGGCTAATAGTGATCATTATCTCCATCTTAGGGCTAATAATTTGCCAGAATTAAAAATTCTATTTAGTCTAAATAAATGTAAAATAACACACTAAAAATCAACTATTTTAAAAGTAATAAACATCTATTATTGTGAAATAAACATCTATTATCAATACGCAATAATACAATGAGTCGACTGCATGTGTGTTTATGAGAGTGTACCAGCTGTCGTTAGCTGTCGCATACAGCTGGAAGCTGTAGACGTCGAAGAGATCTTTCTGAGAGTACAAGATGATGATGTAGGAAATGGTGGAGACGATGAAGAGGAAGGCCACCTTCAGATCCAAACTCATTCTCAAAAACACGCCACAGGCAATCAACGCCAATATACAATTATATACAGAATACTGGAAAGATAAAATCACACAGAAACCAAATGAGTCCTTTTTTCCCCCCCAAATAGACAGTTATAATACTCTCACAATCTCAAATCAGGAATATGACCTCATTTACACAGACAAGAAATAAATACAGTAAATAATGTAATAAATAATGCAAATGATTTGTTAGGGTTATGATATGGATTTACAGTATTCATAATTAGCTAAATATAAAAATAAAGCATGTCTCTGTGTAGCTGTCCAAGTGTCTGTGTAATGTATGTGCTTGCTACTCACAGGCAAATATGGAAGTTCATTTATAATGCTGCTGTTATTTTGGCATAAGTTCTCAGTTTTGAAATACTGTGGAGTAAAGGAAAGTTTTGATGGGAAAAGATGTTAAGAGGCCAACCAACTTTTGTAGTGCTTCTACAAAAACATATACCAACAATATGAGTAAGTTTAAAAAAATATATATTACAAAGTTGAACATGGCGATGATGACTATGACTGCGGTGGCCACGGTTGCCAACGGGAGGCGCAGAAAAGGTCTCTTAACCACTGCTTCTGAAAGAGCCGAGAGCCACGTACATGATTTTAACTTCTCTGGAAACATCCTCTGAAAAACAGAGAAAGAAAGCTGTTAAAAAAAGACAGAGCTGGATTTGACCCGGCGCAAAGCAGGAACAGTGGCAGAAAGGACACTGGGAGGAACACTGTGTGCATGTCACAGTATGTATATGTATTTATATTTGTGACACTGTAACAAATGTCAGTCTGTTTTTAGTTGTTTCACATTCCAGTACAAGTTACAGCCAACAATGGACACAGCATGACATTCTCCACATTACAGCACTGTACACAGGAACACAGAGGCGCTACATGCTCCAGCATCTATAAAACCACAGGGGGTTGGACCTTTATTGTGTTATAGGCATACAAAAATACCCCAGAACCCATTAGACAATCTGAATGTCTGTGCTAAGGCAAAGGAAGGCAGTGGTGGTCTAACCTGTATATGACCTGCAAAGCAGATGCACAGAGTCAAGAGCAGAACACAAGCCAACACTGCAAACGCCAGCACCAGCTTTTTACGCCTGTGAGAGAGACAAAGTAAGAGTCACACACTCTCAGGGCAAATAACACATGAAGACACGTTTAGTGTTAAATCAAGTGGACATATGGTGTTTTATTCAATGACACTTACTGATTAGTAACAAGCATCTGGATGATGAAGATGCAAAAAAAGATGAAGGTGGCACAACCAATGTAGTATTTAAAACTTGGCATCTCTATTGTCCTGTACTGAGAGAATCACATACACATGCTATTTATTTATTTCATTTTTAACTTGACAACACAGTGTATGAAACAACAAAAAATGAAAACATTCAATTTAAAGGGATAGCTCACCCTAAAATGAAAATTATTCATCATTAATTACTCACCCTCATGCTGTTCCTGTAAGAACTGTAAGACCTTTGTTCATCTTCAGAAAACAAATTAAGATGTTTTGGATTTAATCTTAGAGCTTTCTGATCCTCCCATAGACTGTTTAAATTGCTTTTGTTTAATGTTGTAGAAAGAACTCACTGCGTCACATCAGCATACGTATACATCATTCCAAAACAGATGAATAAAAAGAAAAGGTCAAATTAAGTCGTTAATTTGGGGGTGGGGGGATCAGAAAACATTTGTGTTCTGAAGATGAACGAAGGACATACAGGTTGGAAACGACATGAGCGTAAGTAATTAATGACAGAACTTTCATATTTGGGTTAACTATCCCCTTTAAGCCCACAGTAAAATACCTACCTGCTTTTCCAAGTCTCTTTTAGTGAACCACAATGTGAGACCAGAGACCTCTTCAGACTTTACCCACTGCCTACGCACATAAACACATACAAAAACTCTCTTCATTCGTTTCATGCATGGTAATGGTGGAACTTTAACCAAGCTGGAATTAATTCCATCCAAAACAATTTAACATGCTTGTTAAGACTAACTTGCTAGAGCTAAAATCATTGATGGTGGTGGTCATCTTGTCATGAAGTTCTTCGTCAAACTTCGTCTTCTGTGATTTGTTCCTACAGAGACAGCAGACACAGGTCATAGAAACAGAAACACACTTTGTACCCATGAATGCACGTGTCTATATATGAGCACTGTGGGACAGGATAGATGTTGTCATGCTGTTATTGAGTTATAATTGACTGCAGCCAGTACAGGGGAAGCTTGGGTGAATATGTGTGAAGTTTGTAGTTATAAATGACATGACTAGTTTTGTCGTTAATGCTTTGTATAGTTAAGGGATCTAAATAGGCCATAAGAGAGAAAAGGACTAATTTAGTTGTGGTGAGAATCGAGAATGTATACGTGTTTGAACCGTGGCGGGCAGGATGGCGTGTGTTAGTTTAAACCCCTGAGAGATTGCGAGAGTCCCCTTGCAATGTGCCTCAACAAGGCTCAGGAAGGAAAATGCAGTTTCCTTTCTCTCTCCCTCTTTGCAAGCAGAAACACATACGCTTCTCCAAGCCAAAAGTACTCTGTAATCTGGAAACACACCACAGCTGTACTGCAGTAGTGCAGCTATGGTCATGCTAACCGTATGACCAGTTAGCAGGGTCTCATTAAGCGTTTGCATTGTTAGTGTGGAAACTACGGGCCACGTAGAGCTGGCTAAGCCAGTATGGCTCCACTCACTTATATGTGCTCAAGGGAGGGGCAGGTAAAGAGAAGGGCTCCTCAAGAGACTCATCAAAGCTGTCAGAGAGCAACAGTGAAAAAGACAACTTCAGCATTGCTGCTTCAGTCAGCAAGACAAAACCAGAGGCCATACATCTTGTTTTTTTGTTTGTTTGTTTAGGGTTTTTTTGTCCATTGAGACACAAAACAGACAGATTCACAATACGAACACAACTCACCTTTCAGTAATTTTGGTCTGTATCGATCTAAGTGGCATGTCCTAAAGACAGAAAAAAACAGGAGCATTGTGCATAAAGAGTGGCTTTCATAATCATAACATGTTCTAGATAATAGCAAGATCATAAGAGGCATATGATTTGTCCAAATAATTAGTGTGTGTCTCTGACCTTTAGGCGACCCTTTCCATTGACCATAGCATCTGTGCTGAATTCCTCTCGGCTCTGCAAATGGGCAAAAGGTTTGACAGCCCCCCACGACTCCAGGAAGCGTGTCATACGTACAGATGCCCGCATCTTCAAACCATCACTCACACGAGGCTTGGGGACATTGGGAGCCATCAGCGATGAGTCTTTTGACTAAACACAAACAACACATCAACACGATCAGATTCACAAACAGCGACACATATACTGTGTCACTATGTGGCAGGCACACACTGCTAATGTATGATTTAATGTTTCTACCCGCGGGTCTATGACCAGGTACGTTTTGATGTTAAGCTCTTTAAGGTAGGGATCTCTCAGGTGACCATTCCCGTCCTCCACCTTATACGCTCTGTTCAAGTGCTTCAGAGTCGCCTCTGTGATGTGAACTCGTCTAATGGAGAAAACGTAAATGTAGCATCTCCTCATACAAGCACTATTCTGTATGAAACTTAAACAGTATTTATTTGATAAGCAATTTTATGGTACACACCCTGGTAATCCACCTGACTCCATATGATTGGCTAAGGTGACATCATGTGACCACACATCAAACTGCCACTTGCGTAGGCCGATCACACCACAGAGGACGTTTCCAGAGTGCACACCTACTCGCATGTTTATATCCACACCTGTTGCCTCACGCACCTGCCTGCAAGCGATGATTAGAAAAATATTCAGCCTGTCATCTGCCACATATAACGACCAGTGCTAGGAAAAAAAAACTGTTAGGAGAAATGCTGCGATAATAATCATTTACATGTTTTATAAACATATATAGACTTACTTGATGGCTTCGCACATGTCCAGACCCATTTTAACACAGTTTTTGGCATGATTTGGCAGGGAAACAGGGAGGCCAGACACACAGTAGTAACAGTCACCAAGAATTTTTATCCGCATACACTCATTCTCCTAGAGCAGGGCACACACAAGCACATGCTAGACATCTTCATAAGACCCCAAATATGTACAATTCCGAGCACAAGTATCTAATTTACCAAATCCTCAATGAGGTTTTTGTTTAAGAACCAAACTGAATGATGATAAGATTGAATTATATTAATCAATTTAAGTCCATTCAAAAGTTTGGAGTCGACTTGTATTCAGCAAGGATGCATTAAATAAGTGTGTAGAAAGTTAGTGTGAAGACAGTTCTAATGTTCCAAAAGATTTAAAAATAAATGCTGTTATTTGAGATGATCTGTTCATCAAGGAATTAAGAAAATATTGTACAACAGTTTCCACAAACATATTATGCGGAGCAACTGTTTCATCAATAATAAAAAAATCTGAAATGTTTTTCAGCACCAAATCAGCATATTAGAATTATTTCTGAAGGATCATGGAAGACACTGAAGACTGAAGTAATGGCTACTGAGAATTCAGCTTTGCCATCAAAGGAATAAATTACATTTTAAAACATTAAAACAGAAAACAGTCATTTTAAATTGTAATATTATTTCACAATACTAATATTTTTTCTTACTTTTGATCAAATAAATACTGAGCATAAGGGCATAATTACACTGGTGTGTTTAAACGTTTGGGATCTGTAGGATTTTTTAAGAAATCTCTTTTGCTCATTAAGGCTGCATTTATTTAATCAAAAATACAGAAAAACAGTATTATTGTCAAATATGTTTACAATTTAAAATATGTATAAATGACCATCATAATAATATAATAATGATTTTCTATTTTAACACACTTTAAAAACAAATTTACTCCACTCTTCAGTGTCACGTGATGCTTTAGAAATCATTGTAATATGCTGATTTATTATCAGCGTTGGAAACGGTTGTAATATTTTTGATCTCTTTAATTTGATCACTTTTCATCAATGTAACACATCCTTGCTTAATAAAAGTATTACTTTCTTTCAAGAAAAAAAATAAAAAGTACTAACTCCAAATGGAAGTGTTTAAGATTTCTATTTGAAATAAATGCAGTTTTTTTTTTTACATTTATTCATATAAGAATCCTGACAAGAAGTATTACAGGCTACAAAAAATATTAAGCAGCACAACTGTTTCCAACACTGATAATACATCAGTTTATTATGATTTCAGAAGGATCATGTGACACTGAAGACTAGAGTAATGACTTCAGACTTGCATCACAGAAAAAAAATTCTATTTCAAAGGATATGTATTTTCTGTATTTCTAATCAATCAAATAAATGCCAACTTGATGAGCATAAGAAACTTCTTTAAAAACCTTAAAAATCGTATTGATCCCAAACTTTTAAATGCCTGTGTATACTGTACAATATACATTCGTACATATTTAAATATGCTTACTTTTGCAATCTGATCAAATTTCCCAAAAAGTTCATTCAGCATAATCACAAGCTCCTTAGGAGAACAGTCACTGGCCAGACGTGTGAAACCCACGATGTCAGCATATAGGATGCTAGTAGAAAGCAGACAAAAACAAACAATGTTATGTGTTTTTGTAGTTAATTTTAGAAGTGGCACAAAGGGGAAAAACATGCCAGCTAGTTTGAATTTCAGGTCAGGTCAAATAGACATTTAGGAGTCCTTCTAAATGAGGGGGAACAGCAGAGGCTCAGAGTAGCCTGAACTCCCAGGAAAGAATAAAAACCTAATTTAAACATGGCTCATTGAAGTTAACCTTTAAGACCCAGGTGTTCTCAATGCCGGAGTCAGGGCCAGACACACGCACACACAATCCATGTCATCGCACTTACTAATGAACGTGTTCAAAAAGAGTGGAGCCCATGAATTTCGGCAGGTGAACAGCTCTCTATTGTTTGCTCACACATACAGGTGAGTGAATCTGTGTTCTATCTGAGCAGCTGTAAAAGGAGGCAAACACACGTCTATCTAAATATAAACAGCTGCCTGAGAACCGTACATTGTGAGCATGGGACAACAAATATTAATAGATGCATCCCATCCCCCGTTGCCACTCTTGGGGTTGATGGGAAATAAAACTAATTAAATGAGAGGCCTCATGATGAGCACTCTGAGAGTCAGGGCTAACAGACTGACCATTCATTCACTATCAAGACTTGATTAATGAGGAATTAAATTGGAGCATGGAAAACGCAGAACAACACTCAAACAGCTCCAGATATGTGTGCTTGCATATGATGCGTTACCTAACGTTCTCGTGTCTCTTTACGTAAAGACTGTGGAAGTTGTTATCACGGACCATACGCTGCTGTTCCTCTTTATCTTTACACTTGCAGCGCTCCATTATGGCCAACTTCATCTTCATGGAGATATACACAGGAAGCACTGACTGCAGAAGGTTTTCCTACAGCAAAACAAACAACACACACATGCACGTATTTAAAGAAAACACTCACGATATCATGTATCCAGTTCTGTAAATGCAATATAACGTAATTGCTATCTTTCATCTGGAGTGTCCTAGTCTTTCTCGGTCTAACTATTGTTTGACTGTAACAGCTTAAGCGTCAACAGAGAGCTGGACTAAGAGAGGCTATGGGAAACTAAGAGATTATACTGTATCATTCAGAAGATTTGTGTTAAAAGGACAGTATTGCCCTGTGTGTTAAACACGTCTGTCTCTAAGGTTCATCGCTGAACTTATGTAGCCTGCTTTTCAGAGTTCTCCTCACATGATTTTACTTCCTAGTTGACAAAAAGAAGTTTCAAAAGTGATGCAAGAAGTTTAGTCTTTTTCAGTACAAACCTCTTTTAATGTCTAATACAACCATTGTCTGTCAGATTCTAAGATAAATTAATTATTACTGACTATAACATCAATAAAAAAATCCTAAATTTCTAGAGAAAATTTCTAAAGCCGATATTCAAACGTTCATTTAAAAGTGAAGCCTGTTATGCCTTATGTGGTTTGAATACCCGAGCAGACTGAACAGAAACTCAAAGTTTGAAGGATCTCAGTTTTTTTCTGAAGGGAGATTTGTATGAAAGCTACGTGGCTGCTGGAGGTGTTTGTCAGTCCAATCAATTAAAAACATAAAAGAAAAAACTGAAGGACTGGGCAGACTTATATAGATTTAACACTGAAGTATACTACTGTTTTAAAGCATACGCTAGGGTAATTGTTAAAACATTGTAAAAAATAAATAAATAAAACATTGAACACTATTTGAATGTGCTCAGTCATTTTTCGAACCATGCGTCCTCTGTGTGCTTACAGTAGCTCACAAATGCGCCTTTAATATTTATGCACTAATTGTTTTGATATTTTGGGACACTGTTTCACACTTCAGTAGTAGTACATATTTATTTCATGCCACGTTAAATAAACATTAGATGGAAAAAACAAATGATTACTGGACATGATTGTAACTATACATTAACAAGCACCTCTAGCTTTAAAAAAGTACAAAGAAATCGACCAGAACTTTTGCAGAGGAATCGCACAGATGCAGAAAAAGATTCTAGTGCTATCTATTTCTGATCTGTGTACTCTCTGTTACCAGACAATATCAAATCACACCAACTTTTAAACATTCATTACGACTGTAAAAATTTGGTCTCAAAGAAGAAAAAAAATAACATAACCCATTTTTGCACAATAACATTTTTAGAAAACAGACAGTATGATACATAGTCATTTATACAGAGGATTATTCGCATTTGTTTTGTCCTTTATGTTTTCTTTGGCTGTGTATGTGATTTGTTGCAATGAAGTTGTATGAGCACCTGCTGTCTCTTCTCAATCTCCAGTTTCATGCGAATGCCAAGGCAGCGCAGAGTATCCTGAAAAGTCTGCATGAGAGCTTTCTCCATCAGCACCTTATGAAATGCACCAACCATACTTCCACAAAAAAACACCACAGCATTTGACAGCAACTAGAGAAAGAGGGGGAGAGGGAAATTGACTTTTTTAAAATATCAACATCGATGTGTTACATCCTTTTCAGCCTCTTTACATACAAGTTGAATGAAGCTAAAAAACTGATTTCCTTTTACCTGATTGGTGATGTGTTGATTTGTGAGGTTGGGACGTAAATCATTCACTTTGATGTACACCGAAACAACAATGAGGTGAGACATAAAGGAGATGATACTCAGGGCCACAGCAAAGCACAACTGGAATGGCAGCATTGTGTAGACCGTAATGATAACGAAGAGGAAGAATGGCACCTGGAGAGAATAAGATGAAGAGTGCAACATCAACATTTATTTAAGACTGACTAGCATTAAACGACCAATTACTGCTAATATTGCAATGTATGGCAGAGAACACCTAAGAATGCTAAGTAAAAACTACCCTGTCATGTGACTTTAAGATCAATGTTGTCAGATGTGTGTTACCTGGTCCCATGGTTGTATTGGTATTTGGGTTTTTTTGCTGAAAATAAAGGCGAATCCCATTGTGAGGTGTGTGGCCCACACTGCAAGGCCAAGTAAAGTTCTCCATCTCTGAGAGAGGGTCTCTATACACATTAATATAAACACAGCCAGGAACAAACAAAAAGCTCCTCCCACAACTCCCAGAAATACACCATGGTCCTCTGCTGTCTGAAACACACACGCACATGAAGAGAGCAAGGTGTTAGGGTCAAACATGCATATCACATATAAGCCAGCTCTTTCAAGGAGTTTGGAAAAAGCAGTGTGTGTGTGTAAGTGTAAGTGGGTGTATGGGGCTAGAGTGCATGGGCTTAAAAAAAGATAAAGAAACCTCTTCAAAAGAAATTTGATAATGCTCTCTCTAGAAAAACGTTATGAATGTGCGTACATTTACATGTGGAAGCAGTCTTTCTTGGAAACATTAGTTTTGCACATTAGTTGTCATGGAGCTATTAAGGGACTATTGCTTCCCACACTATTCCTTCTATTTTTCTCCCTTAAGGCAGAAAAACACAAACATAAGAAATCCTTATAAAGCTCTAGAATCTGTCACACAGCTAACACTAGTGTAAAACTAGACACCATATGAGTGAGCTTTTTTTAGTATGCATATATTTTTAATAATCTTGGTGGATAACTGCAAACACAACGATTCATTAAGAAACTAAACTTATGAGTAAGACACTGAATCATTTTCATTTGCAAAGTGATCTAAAACACTTTAATTCAGGAACAAATGTGTCAATAAATGCCATTGACGTTGCAGCTTTTAAATATGATTTGAAATATGTGAAAATAATTATTTTATTTTAATAATGTTTAAAAATATCGCTATAATTTAATCAAAGAAGACTTAAGCTATGGGGAACAAAAGATACTTTTTTCAAAAACATTAAATACTTCAAACATTTGAACATAGATATCGATATAAAGTCAGAGTTTGAACGATTAAATGACTTTCAGACAACAAGTCCCTACTCCCTACCTATGTTGGCAAATCACAGCAGTAGGTCGAACCCCACCATGTACTCATGCACCAATATACACACGCACTACACCGAGTCCTCCACTAATGCTATAGTGCCTTTCACTAATATTGGCACCCTTGGAAAATCTGAGCAAAGGTGGCTGTGAAAATAAATCTGCATTGTTTATCCTTTTGATCTTTCATTCAAAATTCTAACTTATCATTGAATTAAAACAAGTGTTCGTTTTGCAAAAAACGTATTTCGAGAGAAATCGCTGGACGGTCTAATTCAGCACGGCTGGAAGCTCGTGC
>JAUCMU010000125.1:16157473-16191741 GCA_032275025.1 Enteromius treurensis
TCATGGATTCTATCAAATACCAACAGATAAAAATCAATAATTCACTGACTCTGTTAGAAATCTTATAATGGGCCATGGCTGGGTCTTCCTCTGGGACAATAATCCAAAACAAACATCAAAATAAATAAATAAATTGAACTAAAGAGGAGAACCATCATGGAGCTGGTAATCTGAAGTGTCTGGAGTGATTCTGGATGAAGGAATGGGCTCTTTTCTCTTATCAGGTGTTCTCCAAACTCTTCAGGCATTACAGAAGAAAACTCAGAGCTGTTATCTTGGGAAAAAGGACGTAGCAATAATTGGGTTCCAATAATTGTGGCCACCATGTATTGGAGAAAAACATTTATTTCATCATGAGTTTTTCTCCCTATTTTCAATTATTTTACTTCAATGATAGGTTAGAAGTTTGTGAATTTATTAAATGATAGATCAAAAGGATAAACAATGCAGATTTATTTTCACAGCCACCTTTTCTCAGATTTACCAAGGGTGCCAATATTAGTGGAGGGCAATGTAAGTCAACCACTCTGAATTACCACTGAGCTACATCACGGACTTTACTTTCAAACACTCAGAAATACATCCCTCAAGCCCACACAAAATGGACACACACCTACAAACTCCCATCACCCTATGGGCTTTGTGAAATTTCAAATAAATAGTAGAACACAACACACACAGACACATGCCCACACACAGAAAGAGCCACACTGGTAGTAATTCTATTCCTCCCACGGCCGGTTGGTGTTGAGAGAGGAGGTTACAGAAGTTTGCACAGATGGTACAGTGCTTATCTGCTAAAGAGATGAACAACAACGGTATGAAAGGAGCGTTCATGGCCCCTCTTCACATCCAGCTGACTCCAGAGAAACTTTCTATGTGAGTTAATGTGAAATTGTGACAGAGAGAGCGAGGTTATTATACAACGTGCTAAATATTCCCCAAAGATTAAAAAATAAATAAAAAATATTTGATGGACCTGGCATAAACTGCCAATTGTTACAATTAAAACTCAATTTCCTGACACGGATTATGCCTGTTCACATCAGCATTGTGATCGTCAGACTTCAGATTATGCAACTACAGAGGATAAGCACCTCAGTGACTGCAGGATTACGTAAGAGACGCTGCTTCAATCATCAGAAACCATCTGAACAGCAAAACTGATCCAGTACATGTTAAATATTGTCTTTGCTATGGCAATTAACGTCTTTCCTAATTTTAAATGACTTGTTCAACAGCGCACACTTGTGTGGGTGGGCATTTGACCTTGAGCTGACGTTGTATCGTGGGCGTGTGTAAGCATAGTGAATTGGCATGAGTGTGGCATCTCACCAGTCCCAGACTGAAGAAGAGCACTAACAGTGTGACACAGGTGAACATGCTCAGTCCCAGCAACAGAACAAAAGGCTGGTATTGGCTAATGCCAGAAAATTTCCTGTACAGTTCTTCCTGTTTCAAATTCTGCTCGTTCAGCAAGTACTTCCCTTTAGCTGGCATTCTGACCAACGGCAGTGCGGCTACTGAATAATACTGGCCAATCAGAGCAGAGCTATCAGATGGCACAGGAATACAGCACCTCCCATCTAGCAGAGTGCGGCTATGCTGAAATCCCCATAGAAACCACGTGAGAGTGTGTGGGAGATCATTCCAGTACAGAACACTTCTGCTCTCCTCTCCAGAGCACAATTCTGTGCATGTCCTTTATGATCCTTCTTTCTGTAGTCGTTCCTTCAGCACTTTTCGTCTTCACTCTGGTGCTTCCTGGTCCTGTTGGAGAGGGCTTCCGGATACCACTGCGTGTGTATGTTGGATGGGATGGAATGCACTGCACTTACAGATGCTTCCACAGTCCAAAAATTCCTGTCACACACACACAGAAAAAAAAAAAGAGTTAAATATTAAATATGCTACAATGATTAGACTATTGCAACACCTCTGTAGTGAATCTGACCCACTGAGGGGCCAAGTAACTAAAATCAATTTTTTATTTAGAAACTAACTGTTTGATTCAAAACCTGTTGAATCGTGCAAATTTAGAGAGTGTGTTTTCAGGTCAACTCCTTAAATCTCTATAAACACTGCTCTGTTCAGTCATTCCCACACTGGAAGCTCTTTGTGTCTGTAAAAAGGTTTTTGGGTAGAGTTCAACATTTGTGTGGATTCGGTCCTCTCTTCATTACAGAGCCTAATGCTCATGGCTGCTGTCCAAGGCATCTTCAGCCAAACCTCAGCTACAACTCACACTGAGAGGAGCAGAGCTCTCCAAAGAAAAATCTGAGTGGACACTGAACACAGGGTATATGAACTCGGCCCTGCTGGACACATCGAGACCTCAGTGCAGAGAGCGGTTAATGGCCTTACTATATCCACTGTTGATGTAGTCACACTGCAAACATGCAGACTGTACAGGAAAGAAAAACAGTTTAAAAAGTTGGGGTCTGTTATGATTTTGAAAGAAATTAATACTTCTAATAAGCAAAGGATGAGTTAAATGAAACAAAAGTTACAGTAAAAAAAATCTGGCCTGTAGCGTCGTAAAAGTTTTCTACTTCAAACGAATGCTTGAAAATGTTATTTTGAACTTTAAATTCAACAAAGAACCCTGAAAATCTGGAATTCATTTTGGTTTCCACAAGAATATTAAGCAGCAACATTGGTGAGCTTCAAATAAGCATAATAGAATGATTTCTGAAGGATCATGTGGCATTTAAAACTGGACTCTGGAGTAATGGCTGCTGAGAAGTCAGCTGTTTGTAATATTACTCCACTATATTAATGTTTTAAAGGGGTCATGAACTGCCTCTGTTTTTTATTTTTTTTTACTATTCTCTGAGGTCAACTTTTAATGTTATCAAGATTTTTTATATCAAAAAACATCCTTTATAAGTATCCAATCCTGTGTTTGACCCCTCTCATCAGAACGGTCTGTTTAAATAGGCTTGACGGATTGCAGACTCAGAAGCAAATGCCTACTGCTATTATTGGCTAATAGTTTGCATGTTTGACAGCCTACGTTCCTCACAGATGGATGCTACAGTGATTTAGGTTTAAAAACATAAAACCTCATATCAAACAATCTGTAGTAACAGGCAAAGAAATAGTAATAACTTAATAAAAACGTTTAAACACACTTGTGTGTTGCGACATTAAACTGTCCGTTCCAATGGGTGGGGCTAAACAGGCAGCAATGTAGAAGCAGGTGTTAACCTTCCTCTGTAGATGGAGTGTTAATATATACACTGTGTTTAGACTAACAATAAAGTTTTGAGTTCTGAAGCTGATATTTTTATCAGCTTCATTAGCTACATTATCATGACCTACTCCTGATCTAAATGTGCCTTAGTACAGCCCCATTCCCAGGTGATGGAAGCGGTCCACAGAGGAAAAGAGCAGAAGAGTCTCTGTAAATAACCATTGTCCAAAGGTCATGATTTCTCAATGCAGGCTATTAATGTTTGAGGAGAGCGACCAGATGATCATGGAAGCGTGAGCAACCGCTTTGAATGCACACACACACCTTTAAACACACCTATGAGTTATCAAGTGATGCTAAACCTGGCTAAGCTGATGCATTGCTGACAACATGACTAGAATTCAAAAGCAAATATTATATTGCAACATTTTTGTCTGTGTTTCCATTTCCTGTAAACTCATTGGATTACTAGATAAGTAGTATATCCTCTAATACTATTACAAAAGCTTAATGCTAAAGGACGCGATTTAAGGTGAAACACACAGAAAGCGAGGGACTGCAAACAACAACATGGAGAGAAAGAACAAGCTCCAAAGGTTCACTGAAGTGCCTCTAAAAAGAAGCACAGAAAGCAGCAGAGAGAGAGAGAGAGAGGGTGAGTGATAGAGAACTGGGATGCTCCACGATTTTCTCTTTGTTGAGGGTCATTAAAGACTGAATGACAGCACCGTGTCACTCTCTCACTCTCCCAGACAAATGCACCCAAGCCAACAAGCGGCCTTTATATTCCCAAACTAAAGTTACCATGGCAAAGGAACAATTCAACTGGGCAATAACAGAAAGAAAGAAAGAGTAAAGGCAGGGAGGGAAAGAAAGAATGAGAGTGAATGGTCTCTCCATGCGGAAACAGGGAGGGTCAAATCCTCCTGGCTGCTGCTGTAGTTCCTGGATGCGCACAGCAGAAAAGTGGGGAAGTGATCTGACGACTAACATGACACAAGCACAGCACTATAATCAGGCCGCCTCCTCAGGGTCAAACTTTATGCAGTTGCAGATAAACAGTATACTAGACTGCACTGCAGCACAGATAAGACTGATGCTCCACACTATTAACAATACAGGAATTCAGTTTTCAAGAAAGCAATAACACTCATCAATCCATGATGATTAATATGTATTTTGTAAGTCCATTTTGTCATACATAGATTCAAATGAATTAAAATACACGCAAAAGAAAAATAAATGCAATAGAAATGAAAATCACTTATGCATTAGCGACACAATAGTTTCCTTTTTTAAGCCCACTTCATACCAAGCATTATAACGACTAATATAATGATAGACATCCTTCTAAAAATATTGTCATCATACTCCCTTCTCATGTTGTTCCATTTACATTTTCTGTAACATAAAAAACATTAAATGTTTTTGTTGTCTTTATAATAGAACTCATTGGGCTTTCAAAATATCTTATTTTGAGTTCCACAAGAAGAAAGTCAGTCATGGGAATGTTAGGAACAATATGAGGGTGAGTAAACAGTTACCAAAAATATTTAAATTTATATTATTTCCCATTTTCTCATTCTTAAACATCATAAAACATGAAGTGCCCCTATCTCACACTCATCTTTCTTCTGCACTTCTGTGGAAAAACATGTGATGGAGAAAAGAGAAGATGGAAGTGCATGTGTGTCCAAATCTCAGAAATCTAAATGTGAATTTTCAAGAGCTGCATGTGATGTGATAGCTGGTATTATCATTGGTCAAACCCAGGACAGTGGCCTTTTAACACATAAAAGCCCCATTCTCTGCTTTAATGCAGCAAAAATGACGAGAAAATTAGCCATTTACACTCGTTATCTTCTCTGCTTTTCATCTCCCTTTTGTTTTCCATTCCATCCTGTAGAGCTGCAAAAGTCATTGATTTTTTTTTTTGTATTAAAGGCTAATCATTAGGGTTGTAATATACAGTAAATGTGATATGATTTTACTCTTTCATCTGTGAAATTAATGGTAATGCAGTGACCAAAGACTGCAGGTCATTATCTTCCAGGAGGGTGCGTGCATTTTTGACATCATACATTTAAAATAAGCAAGCAAGCAAAACAAGCTTCTTGTTTAAATTTCGATTGATTCTTTAAAATACAATGCCACTTAAATAAAAGAAGAATTAGCTGTGAATAGCTGGAGTAATGTTTACCCAGTAAGAGAGAAACACATACTGCATGTGTCATGAATTTACACACAAACACATACAAATGTTTCATATACAAAAAAAAAAAAAAAAAAAAAAAATCTCTGTTTTCTATTGAAATATATTTTTGAAATGTAATTTACTCTTGTGATACCAAAGCTGAGTTTTGTACATGTGCATAAACAGTAGAGTAATCATAATAGATCAATCTTATTATAGTACTACCGTGTCTAATATTTGCTGCATATTATTTAGGTTATATCCTCATAGATTATTATCTGCCATGTTTACACATGATAACTGATTTAGCAGCCAGACACCTCCCTCAGGATTTTATGTTTACAATTGCAGTCTGTCAGCAATTCTCATAGCTGTGCAACTATTGACCTTTATCTTTTACTACCTGCTAAAGTAATTATTTAATATGTTTTTAAGTAAATATCTGCCAAGAACAACAATATAAATGTAGGTCAGACTTGGTAAATAAGTGACTGAAAATGGAGACAATACGATATAGCATATAATATAATAATAAAAGCACTGTTATATTGTTAAAATCTAATCCTTAAACACAAACTATTGTGTGTTTGTGTGACAGGTACTACTACCCCTCAAAGTGAATAAATCTCTCATACGAGGGATATTGAATTAGCACTGATGAGGAAGACTAGGACAAGACTAGAGGCTGATTAGATTAAGTCAGATGCTATCCGAGGCTGGCTCGGCTAATCAGTGGTGCTGTTTACAGTGTACACAGGAAGTGAAGACTGTCAAAGGCACATGCCCGACTTGGACAGAGTAAATGAATTCTGCCTTAATCTGTTGTTGAAATTCCTCATCAGTATGAACGTCCAGTCTTCTGCTACAATGAAGGACTGAAAGAAATTAACTTTGTATGGTACATCAATATATTTTCAAATGAGATTGAGGATGAGAGAATACCATTAGCATCAATTTATTTTTATGTTGCTGCGTAAACATTTCATGATCCAAGCTGTCCTAAACATGAAACTGAAAAAGGATGGAAATATTTTATGTACCTCACAATCCAACAGGTTTAGTTTTTTTTTAATGACTCAAAATCAATATTTGAGCAAGTACATAACCAATCATCTTACTTTAGCCTGATTCACAATGTTAAGCTTATAACAACGTTATTACAATGTTACATTAACAATATTTTTCATGTATTGCTTTTACTCATCAGTTGGTCAGAACAAAAGTGTCAGACTTGTTACTTGTACAGATGACAATATCTTGTAAAAAGTATTTATCTTTGGGTCATACTTCCAAGACGTATAGTAGAATCAAGTTTTTCAAAGTAGTGTCCTTAACAGTGCTGTGATTGACAGTCAAACTTACTTCTTAAAACATTAGATTCATCTGTGTTGAGGAGCAGTGACGGTGCAAAAACCCACGCACGGAAGATAAATCTGAAAATAACTGCAATTGCAGCTTTCAAACATAGATGGCGACAAAGAGGCAAAACTTACAGACTGCAGCTTTAAATATTTACTTATGTTTAAATTTATTTATACATAATATTATGCAATTAACTAATTGCATGCACTAGTTAATTTTCTGGTGAACTTAAACAATCATTTAATCTACTAAAAAAGTACATCTTTGGACTAAATTAACTAAAATCATAACGGGTATGATTGTATTCACTGTTCAACAATACAAAAAAAAAAAGAAAATAGATTTTGCTATGCCAACTCTTTCAAAACTAAGGTCAATATCCCTCTTGACTTGCAAGTCTGATCAGCAATCAAATGACGTTTAGATATAACCAAAATTCGGGAGGAGCACGTACAAGAGGACGCAGCTGATGCCTCGTTTCTATTATCCGATTATCCTATCAGAGCTTAAAGATTCTTCCTTAAAAGAGCTAACTTCCCTTCTCCGGCATCTTGTTCTTTGCATCAATCGTCACTACGAAGATGTCAAAATCAGACCTCTCATCAGGAGATTATGGCCACGAGGATCCCATCCCTCTCGCCACACTTGCCGCCACCCTGCAACATTTACCACGAGAAACCGCGGTTTCAACAAGAGGCCTACAACCTAACGCGCCCTTCCATTAATCCTTCTCCCAGATTCCTCCGATCAAGATCTCCAACCCTCTCAACCCTTATCCACCTCTTTATACACCTCAGCCAGATCTTCAGCTATCACAGCAGAAAAAATTTACTATCCACGCCCTCAGTCCTACCGCCGCAGGAATCGCCTTTTCCTAGGCACTCTACATAAGCGGAATCGGTCTCAATTCTCAAGATCCACCTACCCAACACTGCTCATCTACCAAACCCTTCCCCGGAAAAAAGAAAGGACTCGCATGAGAAAAACCGTGCTTCTCACCTCATCCAGACTTCCGCCTCCATTCATCTCCACCCCGGCCATAGCAGCAAGCCCTCAGATGTCCTGGTCAGAGCCCCGGATGCAGCCACCCACAGCCTCTTCACCCCAGCCAGCCAACAACCTGCGCCGCCTTCCACCACCACAGCACCGCAAACAACCAGCCTGCCAGGACCTTCTTTCATTCAGCCCTCTTCCTGGACCCTGTTCTCCCGCTCCTTCCAGCTCACCTCTTGCAGTAAACCAGATCCCCACTCAACCTGTACCTCATGGATCTAACAGCTCAATCAGTCACTGGACCCGGACTTCATTATTCCACAGCTCCCCCCAACTCTTTTCCTTTCTATCCTTCTTTCCCACCTGTTCCCCCCGCTAGCACCACCATTCCCCCTCCATATCCAATCGGCACCTCCTCTATTGCCCCCAGCTCCTTTCTCTCACACCCCACTTTACACTCTCTCTTCCACCAACCCCCTCCTTATGACCTTGAATGTCCTTGCCCTGGAACCCACACCAGTCTCAGCTTCCCTCAGAGCCCAGAACCTCGCAGAAATTCAGGATGCTGGCCCCAGATGCAGAGCCTCAGCCGAACCTGACTCCTCCCTATTTTCAACTGATATTCCAATAAATCACCCGCTAAGACCTCTCCTCGAAGCATCTCTGACCTCTATTCTCCAAACTCGTTTCCCCCAGTACTCTCCAATCCTACCTCACCGCCTGGAAATCATTTAAAAGCATTTCACCTCAGCTTCAACCTCCAGCTTCCCGATTTCTCACTTCTGTCAGCACCTGCTTAATCTCATTTTTTTAACTCGTTCAAGAATCTTCAAATCAGCTCTATCAAGGGGTATCTAAGCAGAGTGCTTTTTCATAAGCTCCAGTCGGCTCAACTTCATCCACTATTTCCACTGCTCAAACCTCTTTGCTACTAAAAGGCATCCAAAGAAAAAATACTCCCCGTCCCAATTCACGGCTGCCACTAACCCTCGAAATTTTAAGCTGTTGCATTTCTGCCCTCCATAAAGGTTATGTCTCCTCCCACACCGCCCAAAATCTTGATGAAATGTTCACCCCATCCTTTTTCTGGTTCCTCAGATGCTGCGGATCTAAAAATCCACCCCACCATTTCCGATCTATCCATCCATCTGGCAAACCCCTCTTCAGTACCGCAGCCACGTCTCCACCAGGGGATTTCCCCAAACAACCCCCTCCCCCCTCAGCCCATCCCAGATGTTCTCAGCAACATCAGTAGATAATAACAGTGGATAATCTCGAACTGGAGCATTGCACCCACTGCGTGGTCTGCTCCAGCAAAAGACCCCCGCCCCAATTTCCCTCTTCTTCAGCAGCCTCTAGCCGAATTCTCATACTCCTACATTTCCCACCACATTCCTAAATTCCAGACGTTACTAGACATCCATTGTCCAGCATTCCCTTTCATCTCAAATTGCCTTTTGGGGGGCACACTTCGTTTGACTGCTGTCCTTAGATACTTGCTATTTTTGGGGGCATTCGGGGATCGGGCCAGACACAGAGCTCCGTCCAACCCTCACTGCCCTGGGGGTTAAAATCCCTAGGGCTCCGAGTCTGCCGAGCTCCCGGCCCTCTCCCCGGACAGCAAGCAAAACACGCTCTTTCTATTTGAATAATAATGAGTAAGCGTGAAGTAGTGAAATTATGCTTAGATATAAACAAATTTCGTGAGAAGCACATACGAATGATTAACCGCAGTTGACACCTCGTTCCCTAATCAGCCTATTATCCGATAATCCTATCAGAGGAATCTCCCTTAAAAGAGCTAACTTCATTTGCATCCCTCCACCACTCCTTACACTACCCTCTAGTCCAAGATTACCTATGCTAACAATTGTCCATCTTTATTTCAGATCTAAAGCGTACCTGCACAAGAAACAATCTTCATCTGAGACCAGATCACCTGGTCAAACTTCACGGATAGATCACCGAAACCTAATGCTCACGCATTCATCATAAATCATTTACTCTATCTAACGATTATTAAGCGATTCATCAAACTGGAAATTAAGTGCCAGGCATCCGGCCAGAGGAAAACTGACCCCAACTGAGCCTGGGTTCTCCCAAGGTTTTTATTTCTCCATTCCTCAAAGTTGGAGTTTTGGTTCCTTGCCACCGTTGCCTCTGGCTTGCTTAGTTGGGGACACCTAATTTCTAGTGATTTCATCACCACTTACTCTGCATTCTGGGGGGGGGGGCATTCGGGGATCGGGCCGGACACAGAGCTCCGTCCAACCCTCACTGTCTGGGAGTTAAAATCCCTGGGGCTCGGAGTACGCAGAGCTCCCGGCCCTCTCCCTGGACAGCAAACCAAACATGCTCTTTCTATTTCAATATTAATGAGGTGTGAACTAGTGAAACTGAATGTCTGGTGTGGGTTTTATAACCAGACGGTCAGCTAGTTATTAAATTCAAACATTCACACAATTTTTCCAATCCTAAAATGTGAATGTTTACACAGTGTGTTCAATAAAAGCATGAAATGTACCATTTTTTATGTGTTATTTGTTTCAGCAGACTCTGTTTGTCTATAACATCGCAAATGCCAAGCAATATTCAGCTTATGACGCTACTAACTCACATAAATGCACTGACCTGACACATAAACATTATAAAAACATAAACTCTCTGTGAAATATGTAGAGCGTATTCTGGAAAGTAGAGCTGTGCTGCAGGTTCCTTTATTACCGTTTACACAATAACAAAAGTGCGTCACATGAACCACACGATGAGCAGTGGGGCCAACATAATTTTATGATGACTTTACAGAATGTATACTCATTTTTATCAAGAGATCAACTCTGCCTCATCTGTCTCTGCATTCGCTCTCTCTCTCCCACAGATGAGGTGTGGTTAATGGCTCCCTGCAGACAGAAAAGTCTCTATGAAGGAAACATATTCCAGCATCACTCTCATAAAGAGACATCACTGTTATCCTTTGGAAACGCAGACAATAGCAGCCCTGCTGATCGAGGGCAAGGTCAAGTTACAAAGGAATCCTGGTAGTGTTGATGTGGGTGGAGATGTAGTGTGTTTGAGTATGTGTTTTTACATTACTGCACCCTTCCTTTCTACTACAGTATGATGAAGACGCCACAATATTGGCAAATGTTCAAAAAAAAAAAAGCAACCTGGAAAAATATAGATCCAAACCCATAAGATTTGTATTCATCTTATATACACAAATTTAGACATTTATTATGAAATCAGAGAGGCATCTGACCCTCCATAGACAGCAACACAACTAGCAATGATCCAGATCCAGAAACACATTAAAAACAGTCAATGTGACTTCCGTGGATCAACTTCAGTTTTGCGACGGTAGGAGAATACTTTTTTGCGCAAAGCAAACAAAAATAGTCCATCATCAGCATACCTTTCTTCTCCCCTGACTTACATCTTCAGCCATTTAGAAAGCATCACTACATAAGCATATGCTATCTTTATAACCGCAGATTACATACACGTGTTTGCTTTCCCTCGGATTAAAATAAGGCTGATTATGTCAAATGTGTTAATGCATACGTATGCGTTAAATTGTGATGCTCACAAAAAAGCTGATGCTATTTTGGGTTTCTTTGCGCAAAAAAAGTATTATCCTGTCATCGCAAAACGGAATTTGTCTGGATGGACTGCTTTACCAATGTTTTCACTATGTTTCTGGATCTGGGATCATTTGGGTTGTATTGCTGTCTATGGAGGGTCAGATGGCTCTCTGACATCATCAAAATTATCTTAGTTTGTGTATCGAAGATGAGCACAAGATGAAGGTCTTATGGGTTTGGAACGACATGAGGGTGAGTAATTAAAATGTTTGGGTGAATTAACCCTTTAAGCCTATATTTTTAAGGATCTATTTCTTCTAAACAAGATGTTTTGCCTCAGCACATAGAAAAGCAAATTAGTCCCAGATTGTTTTAAACTTGAATTTCCACCTAATCCATGTCCAGTGGTACATCCTACAAAACAGTACTAGTCTCAATAAAGCTCTAATTTTCAATGATTAATATGCCTGACTGCATTTCCTAGTAGCACACACAAATGGAGTAAAAATGTTTGATTTTGCAGTAGGTGGCACGAAGTCGATTTCAGCATATTGCCTTATCAGGATGGAGTGTTATAACTCTCAAATTAAGTGTTGCCAATCTGTTCGCAGCATCACATTTCATCCCACGAGTTAAATTAGTTTTGCAATACAGACACAGTCGGGCAGCCATAAACACCATAACCATAGAAACATATGAAATTGAACATAAAAGGGAAACAGATTGTAACAATCAAAATGACCTCATATGGATCCACCCTGTACAGCTTCCTATAGCATCTCTGTCCATTCTGTGGTAGGATTCACACCAATCAGCTCTTACCAAGATTGATCCTGTGCCACACAGCATATATCCTCTTAAAAAAAAATATTGGTAAATATTATATATTATTTATTTGTGCTGCTCATTTCCCTTAATTCTACATTTACACTACCAGTAAAAGGTGCAAAAGCTAAAACCTAAACCTAAAAGCTGTATTGTAACTTACTTACAAATAAACATGTATCCTTTTTTTTCATAATGTGAATTATGACGTTATAATGCCTACATTTAAAACAATAGACTTTTGAATTTTTTATTCACACAAATCGTACAGCATTTTAATAATACACAAGTTGCCAGGTTGTGACATTGGAAGGGCTGTGTCAATGTGAAATATGGCGGAAACACTGTCAATATCATATAATCTAATCTATATAGAGATCACAGAGCAGAAAACTAGTATGTTGCAAATGGCGTTAATCTCTCAAGTTCACGGTTTGCTTTACATTTCGTTGTGACTCCATATATAAATAAGTGAAAGAATTTTATATATATATATATATATATATATATATATATTATAATTTTGAATTCAGAATATAATTATTTTGTTTTGTTTAGACTACTTCCATGTTATGTCTCCAACTTTGAATGCATGACTTGTTGTGTAATAATGAATGCATGCACAGCGAATGCCTGGAGGAACATGTTTCCCAGGTACACTTGAAAGGCTCCATTATGACAGGCTTCTGGAAGTCTCTGCACACCCAAGCAGACCAGACTAGTAAATTACAAATAAACATTCACACTCTCTGCAGAATATCATTAGCTGGGGCAATATGATGTGTATTTCAGGTAAGTGTTGCACAGGAGGGCATTATTATCCTCCATCTGAGGTTATAGCCCGGGCACCCAACCATTCCACACCTCCAATATCAGATTACTGTGCGTGTAATTATATGTGATGTAACTACCGGCGATCTGGTCTTTCTCTTTCATTAGGAGCCACCATCAGGACTAAATGGCTGACTCATCTCACTGTCTGCCTTTCTGCATGCGTGTTGATTTTCATTTCTGCCTCCTAAGTATTCCCAGATAGCTTCTGTAGGTCTGAGCCTAATGTTTTTCTTTGCAAAAAGAATTTTTCATATTCAGCTAGTCAGTGGGTTGCCTGAATAACTAGTCAATTAATATAATTTAGTTTGTTTAAAACACATTCGTCAAATTCAGGAGTCTCAAGACTCATTTCTAAAAGTTGGACACTTTTTTAACTTAAAACACTTTTAAAAACAGGCACACAATCCCAACAACATGCATGTTGTAGTGACTGAAAATAGTTGTTGTGTAATACATTTTTGGAAAGTTCAAGTTCAAAGAACATAATTTTTTTTTTTTAATATAAACCTTTTTATCAATTAAATGCATCCTGGCTGTTAGTCAGCTAACCCTACTTTTCCCTACATAATCCTGACTGTTCAGTAGAAAGAAGCATGAACTCATGTCTGTTTAGCATGAACCTCATTCCCTGTCTTACTCCATGCATCAACCGTTTTCATTCTCTTCTTTTTCTCTTTCAGTCAATGAAAGCAGCCGTTGTGTCAGAAAGCGGTGCCCCGGTGTTGGATTGCACTGTTTCAACTAAGTGTGCATGTGTGTGTGCACAGAATCAACAGTGTTTTTGCAGGTGTGTGCACCTCTGTGGAGCTATGCAGGAACATTCAAGCAGAAAGTGTGTTTCCCCGGGACGATATCGTGATTCACTTCCTTCTTCTGTGGTGGATATACAGTATACTGGAACCCACACAAAAACCAGATTCTAACCAGGAATAAGTAGTTTATTCACTGCTGTATAAGTTTAGCTAATGGCGTGTGTGTTTGAGAGAGAGATAGATGAAAGTTGATTATTAGCTAAATGGAAACAGCTATCTTGTGCATTAGACACCTCCTATAACACAGGTCAATCTTTAATTCCCACACACAGATAAATGCAATAATACGTTGTACCACATGATCACAAACTAAAAATTAAATTTCTTCTCTTAAGGGTGAAGAACGTTTAATAGCAATTGCTGTAAAACTGCAGAAGTGACAGCATGACATCATCTCCAAGCACACGTTTCAAAAAACTCTGGGCTCACGCTTTCGCAAAGAAACATACTTCAACGTGTTAATCGTTAGCCACACACACGCATGCTAGGCGATGATGTGAGAGACGAGGCATCAACATAGAGCTGATTTTTGTATTGTTGTGCTGATGAAGGCGGTCGGAGTGAGTGGGCACTAGAATAATAAGTCGATGAAATACACATCACGTGCAAACGCAGAAGACAGAATCCACCATTTTCTGAGCTAAGAAACTCTCATCAAGGACAACCTTAGATGTCTACTCAATCTAACCACACACCCATTTCCTTAGCAACCGTGACTCATTTCCCTAACTACAGGGCTGAAGGCATCGCAGTACAGGCGGCTGTGCAGTGAGGTACATCGATTCAAACAACAATGAACCTTTTTGGAGAGATTTCAATTGAGAAGGACTGTCATTTTCTTGAGCTCTGCAATTCACTTGTCACAGTACAAAAAGAAGTGTGTCTCAGACATGTCATGTGATAAAAGACCGGAGCACCTGGACTCCTACAGAGCACAAACACACAGACTTCTTCTGGCCTTCAGGTGCATTCAAACATAAATAGGCTCCCCAGTGTTCAAGAAACCTTCTTCTAAATAAAAAAAACATCAACAGAATAAACACGACAAACCTGAAAAAGGATGATTTAAAGGGATTATTTAACCAAAATTGAAAATCGAACCGAAGACATGGAATATACTGAGTTATACAGATTAGAGCAAGGCTGTGACGGAGGCTATACAATGGTATGAACTGTTTAAAGGTACTAGATTGTATCATTTTCAAAATAGTTTTATAGGGTTTTTGTCAACTGAATGTTTTTTTTTTTTTTGAAAGATGTTTTTAAACAACACCACAATCCACTGAACGCACTGTACTTCTACCCCTCAAAGCCTCATTTCCCTTCCTGCCAAACAGTAAATATGGCACTAAACCATTTGTGGGACCCATTTAGCATATATTTAACTAATAAAGCAACCTCAAGTCGTTCACAAAAGTAGGCTATCTAATATTATTTCTATTGTGGAATACAAGAGAGAGTATTTAAAGAACGTTTTAATCATTTCTCCATACAATGCAAGTCAATGGGGTCCAAAACAAGAAGTGAATATTTTGTAAATTTTTTTTGAATGAATAAATGAACAAAAATCTCCTTGCTTTAATAAAAAGGTCAAAAAAGGTAATTTCGGATGCAGTCTCTTCATAACCTACACCATTCAGAAAAGAGAATCCCATATCATGTTAAAAATACACCCAAATCTGCCAACCCCAATAATACATATGCACAATACCAAATGTAAAACAGTGCAAAAGCATGCCAAAATTTGTGTTCAACATGAGCTAAGAAAAAACGGCACCGATAAAAAAACACCACAGTGGCGACACACCCTCCATACAATGCTTCGCATAAGCACCTGAAATACCTTTCAACGGCAAATGATCTTCAGAAAGAGCTTCAAGTGTCACATCCACTTTTAGGACAAAGAGAAGAGAGTGTCAAAAGGGTCAAGAGCGGGAGAACTTCCATACAGTCCACACTGCACAGGGATAAAGTCCACACCTCTGCGTCTCAGAAAGAGAGTGCATGTGAAGCAGAGACAGTGAAAAAATGAGAAGACAAGGCTAGACAAAACATTACATCAGTGCTACGAGCAAACATGCACCGCCAAGAATGTGTGTGACACACAGAGACCGCTGCTCCACTGTATGCTATAATCATAATATTTTTGACATTATCATCTACTGCAAGCCTTTGTGCCTGTGGGAGAAAGAGAGGGTTTTTAGGGGTTTGCGGGAGGGGATGGGCAGAGGATATGCATCAATCTAACAGACCGGTGCGGTCCAGTAGATGAGGGTGAAGAGGGAGGGAAGAAAAACAAAACCAGAGAATAAGAGAGGGATTACAGGAAAGACACCATAACAAAAACAAAAGATATGCTTTTTTTCTATCAGCTCAAGAGCGCTTTATATGAGAGGATCAGACGGTAAGACCTGGCAAATTAAATCACCTCTTCATCTCTCACAGGCTGAAGATCTGACATGACCTTGTACGATCTTAAAACCTGATGAACTCTTTGAAGTGTTCGGCTTCATATTAAAGTCTCTTACGGAGTGTATCATGACCTCAGATGTGGATTTTCAAGAGGACAGTATTACATAAATGCTACAGACCTTTTACGAGGTAAACTGCTACAGAGATTTTCAGGCTTCTGGGAAAAAAAACTGCACTAACATGTCTCCATTCCATTAGAGAAAACACAGTATTGCAACCCATAGTGCATAGTATGCAACCCATTTTTCATACTCGCTTCTAGAGAAGGCTTACCAAAACATCAATTCCACAATGGCACATCTGTTTTGGTAAATAGTGCAGCAGTCGCTTGAAGTGCAGATGAACAAATGGGAGATTAGTCCATGATTCAACCCTTTCTCTCCTGTCTAGTATTATTGGAATCCAGTCCTCTTTGTTCTTCAAACATTTCTGAAGGTTATCCTTAAACGCACGGAAGACATCAAAACAACACACAAACAAAATACTAACCAAAACTTAAGGATCAGTATATATATATATATTTTTTTTTTTATACATTTTATTCAGCAAGGATGCATCAAATGTATCAAAAGTGAGAGTAACGACATTTATTGTTGAAAAAGAAAAAACCCTTTTTCAAATAAAGTCTGTTTTTTTCATCTCTTATGAATCAAGGAATCTTCAAAAATGTATCTTGATTTCCTCTGTTTTAAATATTAAGATACTGATAATAATAAATATTTTTTGTGAGCACTGATTTAGTTTTGCCACCACAGTAAACAAAGTAATTTTTGAATCAAATAAATGCAGCTTTGGTGATCAAGAGACTTGCAAAAACATTTCAAATATCTTACTGACTACAGACTTTTGAATGGTAGTAAATATGCATGCTACTGCTTAGCTATCAAGGCATAGACTTCTACTGTAAATTATGCCGATGATTAATACTACAGGTTTAACCAAATCTAAAACAAACCCTTAAAAAGTATGTTAATTAAAAATACTACTGTATAACAGCAACATTTGTAATATTTTATTTTATAGTATAGTACAAAAATGTTAAAACGAAATATGATATACATTCCATTTTTGAGTGCGTGTCCACAAGGAGGCTAGCTAAGATTCTTGGGGCAACACACAGGAGACCCTATCAATCATCTAAAGACACTGACTGAAGTGTTTAGAATTTGACTCCTGCTAAGGTGAACGCCTTTTCAAGAGACGCCTGTTAACTCTACAACTCCTCCTCACATTTTGAGCACACAAGTGTGAGATCTTGTTTTAACACAGAGCTGTAAAGCAACTCAAATAGACCAAATCTAAAATAGATCATACAGCGCATACTTCACTGTCCACAAAGCCAGAACAGCAACAGACCGCGCTGAGGGAGAGCAGGTTTGACCTACCGAGTGACAGTCAGTAAACTTTTGTAGTAGCTATAATTACACTATATGAACTGTTTGTTTAAGATTTGATACAACATATGTAATACTGTGAATATACCTCAACTGACAGCCTTCTCCCTCTCCCACTGTAAATGCTCTGTGTTTGTCATATGTGTGGTTAAGGATGGATCATCTGTCAGTCAAACAGCACAGCAAACCACAGCACTCCAAACCAAAGCACAATAATGAACTGCCATATCAAATATCTCACTAAAGCCTATAAAGAGCAGCTTGGCACCACTCCGTCTGTTATTGGTTAGGTGATTACATTACTGGATGGAATGATTTTGTGTAATTGGCTAAAAGAATGAGATGAAGGGATTCAGTGGTCATCAACTTATAATGTACGAAACATCTTCACAGTAGAGGTAGTCCAGCACTGAATCTCAAGAATGTTTTTCCATGTACGAGACACTGCAAAAGATGCAAGATGCGAGTATCATATATATTACAATATTTCTGCAAAGATATTTCATCTTGTGAAATGGAAACAGCAGAATTCCCTCAATAATGGAATCATTCATTACTTCGTTTTATTTCCTTGTTTGTAACAATTTAGATAAACCTTGCAGACATATTTGCATATGCAAAAGAAGAACCCAAAGTAAGTTGAGGAAGCGACTCCTTTATAAAACACAGCATTCCATTCAGTGGAAGAGACATCGCCTGTGTGGATACAGAAACTCCAGAAAATCTCCACAGGAGGAAGGGAGTGTGCTACTCACGGAGCAGGGGTGGAAAAACTCAGGGGACACCAAAGAAGAACATCCTACACACACACACACTTGAATGTTTAACCTCTCTACCATTTATAGATCTCTTGCATAGAGAGAGAGATGGGTGGAGAACACGTCAAAGTTCAGAGGGGGTTCATGTGCTTCTCAAATTAAAGATAAGCGATCTAGCAGGTCTCCATTGTCTTGGAGAGCGATTGTGTCTTAAAGTAAGAGAGAAGAACGTAATCCTGCCTGTCATCAGAAACAATATCCAGAGATAGATAGATAGATTTAATATTCATTTTATAATCAATAAAATGAAACAGCTACATTCTACGGCATTGTAAGGTGCAAATGGAAAAGTGCACAAACACTTATACATACATTTTAACTCATGCATGTAAACATTACCAATAGTCTGACTACAATGCTTTAGCATGTTTAACATGAGGTTATAATTAACCTTAAGCCTGTAAGTAGCTCTGTCTGCCTCTCACTTGCTTTTTAGGTTCCACAGTGCTCTCAGTGAACTCTCTGTTCAACTCAGCACAGATGCCCAGAATAAACAACTTCTGCAGAAGATACAACACCTTTGGGTGGTGCACCAATCTACTCGCAATATCTATTATTTTTAGGTTCTGTCATTAATTACTTACCCTCACATCGTTCCAAACCCATAAGTCCTTTGTACACCTTCAGAACACAAATTAATTCATATTTTTGATGAAATCTGAAAGCTTTCTGACCATGCATAGACCGCAGCACAACTATCACGTTCAAGGCCCAGAAAGGTAGTAAGGATCGACAAAAAAAGTCCATGCGATATCAATGGTTCAACCATAATTTTATGAAGCTATGAGAATATTTTTTTTTGTGCACAAAAAATGACAGCTTTAACTATTTTTTTCTTTTTCGTGTCAGTCTTCAACACACGTGTGCATCCCTCTGCTCATAAACAAGACCTCCTGCTCCGCATCAGCAGCGTCGCACGTATGCTTTTGTGGATGCACGTCAAAGACTGAGACTACAAGTGACTATTTTAACGATGTACTTACTATCTTTCCGTGCTTTAAAAGTGGTGGTTCCATTGCTGTCTATACAGGGTCAGAAAGCTCTCGGATTTCATCAAAAATATCTATATAATTTGTGTTCTGAAGATGACCGGAAGTTTTACAGGTTTGGAAAGACAAGAGGATGAGTAATTAATGACGACATTTTTATTTTAGGGTGAACAATTTGTTTAAATGCAATGACAAAACCACAACTGAAACATACTAAACATACTTGTATTTCTTTGTATTTCTAGCAAAAAGAGATAATTACACAAAAACATTTTTAGGCTAATGATGGGCATTTCTCAGAAGTGACAGCTTATGAATGTGTCCTGCATTAGGCATCTCATGTCAAACTGAAACCTATATAACTCCCTCATTTTTATAGATCACTCACTCTCAAAATGATAGCACACTCAAGTCTGTCATCCAGCAGGACAATTATGTTCCATTAGTCCATATAAGGTGACATTAAGCAGCTAATTTAGCACTAGCATATTCTTGGCAAAAAATATGAGGCTGTTGTAAAGAAGCTTAGAAACACCAACCAACAGACATTAGAAGTGCTGACAGAGCTCTACATGTGTTAAAGAAATTACCTACATTCTGTCAATAGGGATTAACATCCAAAAGAACCAAAGACATAAATCATTCTGATTTGTTCCAATGTAAAAATGATTATTTTTAAATACTGGCAAGCGACTGACAACATTCTGTTCTGGTAGCAAGCTGACTGTTCACAAAACCAAAGATAAAAGATTTTTTTTTTGTCATAGCACACTTTCAGAATCACTTCCTGTTGCTTAAACCCTTTCATCGACTGTGAACTTTTAGAAGTGGAAGAGTTCATCTGTACAGTGCTGACGGTGACAGTCAAATCCGACTCTCTACCACAATGACTGTTAAGGACAGATCAGATGTGGGACCTATTAAACTTTAGTTGTTGTGAAAAGTACATATCCAAAATGTTTAGTTTACAACATTACCTTTCTCTGCATAAATTAAGCAAAGACTAATTTAATGGTAATCTGTACTTTCATACAAACTGGTAGTGTAGACTGTGAAACATTAGAGCCAGAACACAGAAATACTGCTTAACCTTACCAAAATCAAAACAACAGCAAGTCTGGCATGATAGCAAAGCCTTGGTTTATACAGTTATTTTTAATAATAAATGTAACAACACCAAATTGAAAATTACCGAAAAACTATTACTTTCTTTTATTTGTACTTAGATGTTATTTTGATTTACAGAAGAATATAGACGACACTTCTCCACGTGAAATTTCCTCTTCAGTCACAGATTTAAAGGGTTCCCGCCCTTCATGACCACAATGTTTCCAGTCATTCATGGCTAAGGTTTTTCTTTTCTTTTTTTTTTTTTTAAGTCTTAAAGCTTGCTGGCCTTAAGCGGATCTCAACAAATGTAAAAAGAAATCTCCAAAAATAATCAACAAAATAAAAATGTGCACACACCGAAAACGAATCCTCCATCATAAATCACAAACATTTAAACTCTCCATTCCATAATCTTTTCAGACAAAACTAATTTTTATAAATTCCTGATACTTCAATGCCTTTAATGATCAAGAGGCAAGGGGGAACCTGCTTCCAACACACTCCGCACAACACTCTTAAAATCATCACAACATTACAAAACAAAGCACTCCACTGTCCAGCATACATCTGTCAGTAACCAGTAGGCCTTTGCATGCAACATCATCATGTAAAAGGCACAGAGGCAATGGTAAAGAGACAACTTCTGACAGACAGCTTCTACACTTCTCACTCAGCTCTGTAGTCTCTACAACTTTCTAGTAAAACACTCCACTGAATTCTGCTCTACTTTGTGGTTAACCCATAAGAATCGAATTTATAGCCTTGGGGGAACCTTTTTTACCCTGTCCCTCTCCTCTGCCCACTTTCAGATGGAAAGCCCATTGGTTTTGTTTGCTCAAAAGTACATTGCATATGATAAGCCTCCAGTGCACTTAGATTCATACACTCTGACATATTCATTTCCTGTACCGATACCACTTAAATCAAGAAGAAACACAGTAACTTCCACATCTAGCAGACATAGCCTGAAGACTGCAGCTGTTCTGATTGTATTGGAAAGAAATCATTACCAGGCTAACTGTAGCCTACACCATGAAAAATGACAGTAACGCGACCGTACATGTAACCACAGTTTCGCAGGACAGTGATAACGAACATGTTTTCATCTACATGATTCTTCAAACAAACATTTCCTGTCTTTTCCAGGACATTGTCAGCTCTTTCGATAGGACCGGACCACATTCCTTCCTCGTGTATCAATAAGACAAGACTGATACAGGTTTTCAGTCAGGAATGTTTACTCTGCGCCCAACTGATGCGCTACAGAGACCTGTAGATGAACCCAGACAACAGAAAAACCCAACATGTACTTGCAGAAGTTAACTTACTTATATTACAATATAAGACGAAAAAACAAAGACATCTCTGTTCGCTCAGTTTCCCTCGAGAGTCCAGGTAACTGATCTCTACAGGTATTGAATCCGCTGAAACTTCACTCACCTGCTGCTTAACTGTTGTTTGCTGCCGAAACCCTCACGGCAAGACAGAATTGATTTTGCCCCTCAGTTCCGTGTTTGACTGTGTAAAATCTTGACTAACTGTTCCTCTCGCAGAGACTCGAGCTCAAGCGGCTCGATCAGAAACGGAAACTACCGCGCGCATCACGTCTGCTCTGCGCGCGCCTCCCCGTGTGCAGCCAAAACACTGAAGGGATGCGCTGTGTGAAACATTCAGAACTTCAGAAATAGATTTGTGTCCACACACTGGAAGTGGTAATGAATGTGTGAACACTCAAAAGCATTGGAAGGCGTCTGTAAACATAACACAGCGACACCGCTGATTTTAAAGTGCATTTTATTATTTTAGAATACAGATTTTTCCTTATGATTGAGTCCAAAATTGAGCTTTATTCCCTATTCATTCTCACAAAAATGTACAAAACATATTGATGTCTTAATAGTAGGCTATAAGATCTAATTATATGAGTAACACAGCCTCAAAACAATGACTTAAAACTTTTTTTTTTTTCAAAATAAAGATCAACCATGAAATATTATATAAAAAATAATAAAATATATAATTGTTTATGTATATTCAATATTTGCTTAGTTTTGGGATTATCGGTTTTTAACATAAACATGACTATTGAGAAGTCATTAGAAACATTGTGAAAGCTGCAGTTCTGTGCTTTGTGCATATCAGTGAAGCAGCTGCAACAGCCTACACTTCACAGACAGGCACTACAAGTAGGAAATATACAAAAAGTATAATTAAACAGTAACTCTGCCTTTTTTTTGGGATAATTTTTTGACTGATTTTGGAAAGTGTTCTATGACTGCTCAAGCAGCAACAATTGTTCCCAAATCACTGCCATATTAACTTCATATATATGTACAAATGAATCACAGATCATATAAATAGCAAAGTATTATATTGGCATGCCAGAGACAATAGAGATGAGGATCAAGTAAATGTCTGCGTCTGTCTAGTGCAAAGAGTCCCATCTAGACAAATGCTAAGAATAATAAGCTCAGCTGATCTGCATGATGCGTCTTCCACAGTCAGAGAGTAGTTACAGATGTGATTTTAACCAATTTAAGATCATTAACTCTTTCAGTTTTACTTAAATCTTGTCCACTTGGACACATGGGGTGTTCTGTATAGTGTGCAGAATGGAGCTGCAACCAAAATATTTTTCTCTTAATGCAAGGTAACAGTATTTATGATAGGAAAATAGGTTTGTGCGTCAAGTAAATTTGCTACCCTATAGCCAGTTTTTAACGGTTTCCTCAACCAAAACAGAACTATGATGTTATTATACAGAGAGACATTTAGTCTTTCAGTATCACTGGGTCTCAGAGAGAGATGATAATTGCGGGTTTAGTTATGATGTTCATTACGTTTTGTTCTGCTGTACCAGGTGACTACAGAACATAATTCATTGGCTTGGCTCAGTCGCTGGCATTAAGTTAAACGCGCTATACCAAGACATTAAACAATATCAAAACTTGTCCAAACAACATTTAGTACACTTAACATTAGGAAAGTACAAAATCTATAGCAACAAAAAAGATGAGTTCAACAGAAATGTTATAGAATAGTAAATGTACCAGCTAGATGTATGAAAGTTGTGCTGTCATTTTTATTGCATGGATGATCAAGGATACATGTGAAGTAAACCTGTCTGAAGCACTGGCCGTGGCACTAATGATCCTCCAATTGTTCTATTTTTGCATTTCTCTCAACTCTATCTCAGTGGCATCCATCCAGTTTTAAGACAAATCAATGGCTTCGACACTCCATTTTAGCATCATATACACTCAACACAGGTGGAGTAACTAATATTATTACCTCATCAAAAGCCATCATCTTTTAAACTTACAGAGATCTGTGAAAACTATTAGGCAAAGTTTAAGACAAAATGTCACAGGGGTATTACAGTGTATGAAACAGCCTTATGTTACACCACCACCTACTGTTTTATCTGAAGAATTGCAATAATATTCATTTAGAGAACAGGCATTCTTACAATACATCACGATCCAGTGGAATGGAGAAAATTAAATAAAACAAAATAAAAATCACACAAAATAATTCACCTCATCTCCTTTTAAGTAGACCAGCCACAAATTAAAATGTTTAAACCATTTTTTTTTTCTTATATCTGTTAAAATGTACTTTCAGAAATAAACTTGGTCACTCAATTGTTATCGGAAAAAGGGTATTTGACATTCAGAAAAAAAAAAAAAAAAAAATATATATATATATATATATATAGCACACTACATGACAAGAAACAATCATGTTTTGCCACTCGGTCATAAGACAGAAAACAAAACATGTCTGGCCTCCGTGGTCAGTATATAGAAATTCACTGTCTTTCATTAAAAAATAAAAATCTTAACAAATACAACTTATTTTGTGATGGGCAGATCATTAAGAGAAGCAGACTGAAAACCACAGCTGTAGTGTTTTTTGAATTTCCAAATCTACATGCTTTTCTCCTCCTGCTGACAGACTGTACACACATACACTCAACACACACATTCATACGATGCGCACCGAGTTGTGTGTGTTTTTCGGATATGCAGTCAACTACTAACACCTCTCTCACACTGCCCCACCACATCATCACAAGAACAGCAGAAGAGGCTGATGATAAGTGTTGGCAATTGAACCCAAACCCGTACAAAACTGTGAAGAGCTGTTTTCTGGTTAATGTGCGTACATCTATAGCATGAAAAAAATTAACAATACTATAAAAATGTATTATGAAACCATTTCCATGTTGGATAATATTTTTGGTGTTTTTTTTTCTTTTTGTATAATTTTTTTTTCTTGTACAAATATCTGTATAATCTGCGTACATGACAAAAAAGAACCACTCTTCAAAAAAAACATGCATAATTTCTCTTGTACCAATTACATTTTAAATTTTTTTAGACATTTAAAAATCTTTACAATTTCAATATAACCCTTTTTTAATTCAAGTCTTTTTTTGTTTCAGTTGTCCTCAGTGAGGCAAAAGTCCAGGGCTTCAGGTATTGCTCAAGTTGAATCCTCTCTCCTACATTCTTCGGTCCTCCACATCTCCGGTAGAGCAGTGCGGCTCCTGTATGGGCAGTGAGCAGAAGCTGTGCAGAAGCCAGTGGAGATCAGGCCTAAACTCTCCCACATGATTTCAACACCATGGCCTACGCCCCACCTTAGTTATTCTTTTTTCCTTTTTTTTTTTCCTTTTTCCAGCTACAAAGTCACACGCATCCCTTAAACAGTGGGACAGGAGAGATAAATGATACCAGCAGCACCCTTCTGTGGTCAGGGACATTAAGAGCAGGTGTGAGTCCGCAAGAACAGCTCCCCCTATCTATAGATGTCACCATGCACTACCTCACGCTGAGGTTTCCTCTTCTTCATGTTGACTTTTTGGGACTTCCCGGGGTTGGGGTTGTTGTGTGGGGTTTGAGCACTTTTGTTAGCAAGCTGTCGGCTCTGAATTAAAAAACAAATAAAACAAAGATGATTCATATAATACTTGTTATGTTGTTTGTTAAAATCAGCCGTGATAAAACTTTATTTTAAGGACCAGTTCTCACTTTTAATTAGTAGTTTATTAGCTTGCATATTACTATCATATTATTTGTTTATTAACATTTATTAGACATATTAATGCCACATTCCCAACCCACTACTTTATTAACGACATCAAAAAAATGAATGAAAGTGAAAAGGGTCTCTAATCTAAAGTGTTTCCATTAGCATTAGCTATCATAAACTAAAAACTTTCAAGCATTTATTCATTTTGATTATTTAATAAATATACTGTTGCTCATTGATCATTTGTTGGAAGTGCTCATTCATAATACGCATCTCAAATCTGAATTAGGCTAAAGCAGAGAAGAAAAGCTAAATCAATTCTATTTGGACTAATAAACTCCTTTATTACCACAGACAGATTCATAATACCTTAAAAAACTAATTCCATATTTATTTGTTAAATTAAATTTTACAGTAAAGTGTTATGTTTTACTGAGATAATAAACAAATGCGTCTCCATCATAAATTAAATCACTTCCATCAGATTCTTACCTTGTTGCCCTTATTAGTCGGGGTGGGCATTGTCGCTGAATGATTTTGTGACCTGTGATTGGACAGATTCCTTTCTGTATTCTCACTGTAAGAGTTAGAGCCCCGCCCCAAAGCTTTTGAAGTTTTATAGGGCGTCCCATCAGAGTCCTGCAGAAAGCCAGTCAAAAATATATTTAGTATCATCATTTTGAAATGCAAATAATATTTTAGAGTATAAAACAGTGTATATCAAAGGTATTTAGTTGTTTGCTAAAGTATCATCCTAATGATTTGTTAGTGAAAGAAAACGTTTATAGTATCAATCTTTCTTTAAGTTAATAATATTACCAAATAAAATAAAAAAAATATAATGTGAATACATCATTTTCCGTTTTTAATTAGGTTTAAATAACTGAACATAAATACAGGAGCCTGATAAAAATGCTAGTTTTAGAGGAAAATGTCAGATTCCTGTTTATACTTGTTCATATTTTATTATACTTGATACATTTACACACTAAAAACATATACATGTTACACATTTACATATATTAATCAAACTTACCGCATCACTTGAGACTGTTGAAGATGGCGATGATGGTGATGAAGGGGAAGGAGAGGAAGAGATTGATGACACTTTGCTCCGGGGAACAGCAGGAAGTACCGCATTATCTTCTGAAAAGTTATTATTACACTCATCAAGCTCCTCAGACTCAAATAAACGCGTGACATCATTTGCTATGAAGAAATACAAAAAGGGATATTCAGCTTTCTAACGTTAAAAACATTTCAAAATGAGCTCAGGGATAATGTCTTACCATTACCATTGAGGACTGGCTCATGGTTGCTCCGCGGGCCCCACTCTTTAATGATCCAGTCACGGTACTCTACTACTTCCGGTGTGACACGGATTATTCGACCTAGAATACTGCGGGGGAAAAGACCAATCATGAATCCCATCCGGAGTAAAACCTGATTTGAAATCACAGTCATTTTTTTACTTCTCTCAATGTTTGCCTTTTTAAAGGCTTTTTACAATTACAACAATTACAACTTAGAAAACTGAACACACACACATCTCTTTTACAGTCTCACCTCTCTGACTTGTTGTTGGGGTAGTACTTGGCAATTGGGGACACAGCGTGACATAAGACAACGTAAGCGTAATCAAAAGCATCTTTCACCTGCATCAAAGCATATGAAGCTCGCCCTACATCATTTCCTAAGACACAAACACAAACATTGATAAGAACATCTTCCATACCATCTTTGGAGACATGTTTGTATCAGTTGAGCTGCTTAAAATAAGCCAGTGTTTGCGTTAGGGTTTGCTGTTTGCACCTGGCTGCAACGGATCCTCAATGTAAAGCATAGAGGGTCTGTACCCATCCAGCATGCCTTTTTGCACTTCCTCTTTGGCCACATACGAGCCACCATCATTGATCCTGATCCCCGTCTTCACGTAGTTAAAATTCCGTCCATACAGCTCAAAAAACTCGATCAACAGTACACCGAGGTTTGGGTCTGAACTACGCGCGTCTTCTCTCCAGTGCAGCTGGGAAATAAAACAGCAATTATATCTGTAATTAAACTGTTGTATTAACAAAAGGCCTATGAGCAATCATCATTAAATAGGTAATGTTCATTTTCAAAGCAAATCTTATCAGGCATATAGCTTTGATAACAAGCTAGCGGATAAAACACAAAACCCAACAGTTTTTTTGGGAATAAGATGTTTTCTAACGTACGCTACTGTTACAGCTTCAAATCTTTTATGCTCACCAAGGGTCTATAATCCAGCAAAAAAAGTAATATTGTGAAATATGACTACACAACTGTTTTCTATTTAAATATACTTTAAAATGCTATTTATTTATGTTATGTTATGACAAAGCTGAATTTTCAGCAGTCCTCAGTGTCACATGACTAACAGAAATCATTCAAATATGCTGATTTGGTGCTCAAAAACATTCATCATCAAAGTTGTGCAACAGCGCCAATTAATATTTTAGCAAAAACCATAATCCTTCTCTATGGTGAGTGGAAAGAAAAGCATTTGAAATAGAAACCTTTTGTAATAATATAAAAACCTTTACTTTCACAGTGCAGTGAGCATGTTTTTAGTAGAACTAATCTTAGGGTACTAGTGAAGCAGTGTGTATTTGACGGACTGTGTAGGAGAAACTGACACAGTGAGAAACTTACCTGTAAGAAACTGACAACCATGAGGAACAGGCTGTATGATCCGATTCCTCCTGTAAAAACCTCATTCAGCTCTCTCTGCAGTAAAAACTGCTTCAAAACCAGCACCAGGTATGATAATGCAGGAAATTGCTGAAACACACACAAATAAACAAGTTAGATAACAAATGTGCATAAAGACTGCCACTACAAGACTAAAAATCCCCTTGCGTTTAAATGATCTATATCAACTACAGAAATCAATCTTTAAGATTAACGCTATTTTCAAGGAATACATTCAGACACAAACTCATGTACAGCAACAGGAGAGTTTACTCTTGATAACATATCAAAGTATGTGAAGGAAGAGTACAAAGACATTTAATGCTGAATTGCACAGAAAGGGTAAAAGAACATACAAAAATAAGGTGCTTGGGAGGCATTTCACTTTTTGCGATGTTGAAAATCCATTTCAAATGAGTTTCTAAATCCTAAACCTCCATTTAAAATCAGCTTTTCTGTAGCCCTCTTAATTCTATCGCTTGAAAAAGGACTTTCAAAACATCTCCACACTCACCTGTTTAAAGTTCTTGATGAGGTTTGCAGTTTTAACACCATTCTCCACGTTAAAGCTAATGTCCACTTTTACCTCCGTGTCCAAGTCTGTCAGTTTAATGATGGGGACCTACAAACACACAGAGTTTAAAAACACAGCAAGGGTTGTCTGACGGACATCAAAAACAGCCACAGCCGTGTACGTACCGTTGCTTTGTCCAGAACTTTGACAGAGTTCTTGTCTGCTATTTTTCTCTTGAGCAGTTCCTCTTCTAAAGTCCAAAGAGGTAAAGTCTCCCACTTACCAAAAACCACCAAGTCTATATCACTGAAAAAAAGAGGTATTAAATATAAGTTAAAAAGAATGATTATCATATTAATGAACAAGCAACTGAATCAAGTGAAATGAAAATTGAATTATGTACTTTATGATGTTTTTTTAATAAACTAAAAAGAAACTCAGTTTATTAAAAAGTATGTTACAAATTAATTTATGGATGTTACAATTGAGTATTAAACTAAACTGCTTCAACAACTAGCATGCATGTGTATTGGCACAGACAGGTTTATTTCACAAAGCCACAGTTCAGTAATCCAGGTGGCATTTAAACACAGTATGACTGGTGTGAGTGTCGTGAAAAAAATAAAAATAAAAATTGCACACACTCGGGATCACAGGATAAGCAGAGCTAAAATTACTAATCTTAATCCCCGCTTTGCAAGCACACATGCACACACAAACACATACACACGTCATAGCATTACACTATTACAAAAATACCATTTTAGATTATGTGAGTGGAAATAATAGGCAAAAAAATGTATTAAATAATAACATTACCTTGTAGGTAAATACAATTCTGTGCTAAAGCTGCCAAACACTTGAACCTAAAAACAGAAAAGAGAAAAACAGGTTCAAATCTACCTATGAAACCATTATTCCCAACACCCATCCTGTACTCGTATTTAAAACAGAAAAGATCTGTAACATGCAAATCAGACAAAGGTATTCCCACGAGACATTCTGATATTTGAGTACATGAGTGTAATTACTTGCAAAAACACAAAGACTGAAACTGCAGAGAAAGATGATAAGACACACAACTAAAGTCTTTTAATCTGTGGGTTCTGTCAGTTAACACGCAAATTCTTAATTTTAAAATAATAAATACATAATACTATAAAAATTATGTAATGTAATATGTATTGATCATTACATGCTATGCAAGTCTATAGGCAATGTACTCCATAATTTAAAAAGTGCAAAATATATATAAATAAAAACTAAATACACATTTGACCCAAGCATAAATAAATCATTTGAAACAAGCATTTAACAAGTAGTATACATGAAGTATTTATTCATACAGGGACTTAATGACATGTACATGGTTCTAAAATAGTAGGTAAAGCCTTTCCTTAAATTGAGTTTAATCTTGACGAAGACTATTCACATCATTTAGGTAACGTTGAGAGAGTGACTGAAAATAATTCATCTTCAGGACTAACAATTAGCAGCTGTTTGCATGTGTGCTGCCTTCAGCTTACAGGAGAAATGATTGTTTAAGAATAGACCGACAATAAATATGCATTCTTAAATTACACCAGCAACCAGACACTGGCACTGAGGAGAGGATGCCTCAGAAGAACAACTCTGATACAAATGCATGTTCTAGCTGCAAGTGGCTACTTTTCGAATAATTTGCACTCATACTGTATATACACCATGAGAAACATGTGATCCTCTGTCATTACACTGATTAGGTTTCCTTAAACCATTATCCTGCGCTGAGATAAATATAAATAAAACCAAATATTTTTTCCCACAACACAACGGTCAAATTAGGCTGTTTTTAGCTCTTTATATATGCATTTAAAAGGAGATTTTAGCAACAGAAGTTCCTGTCACCACCTGTCCAGAAACTCCAGCTGCCTAATAGATCTGACATAATTTTATTACTGGTGGTGTTTTCAATACAGCAAAAATAAAATGAGAGAATTTCTTTGCTTTTTTTTCAAAGTTTTATTAATTTATGAAGTATGATCTTGTTTTTGTTTTTTTTTCTTTTCTTTTACTTTGAACAACAATGGAGCTATACTTCACATATCTTCTGGGGGGTTTTATTAGCAGCAAATAAAACAAAACCTCATTTATAACCAAAACCAAATGCTCCTTATAAAAGTTGAAATGTAATGTTGTAGTAGTTATAAACTAATAGAAAGAAAAGAACAATTTTGTTTTTAAATGGAACTCTGTTTCTCTCTGTTTTATTTTTTTTTTGTAAGTTTAGAAAGAAGTGTCCACATTTTCTTTAGACAGCACAGATCGTGTCATCAACACACGGGCCGCTATCGTGCTTCAGCTAAAGAAGGTCACAATCTTTCTGTTCTTTGCTAGGAGTGCTAGGAGGGCTCAATAACATTTAGCATTTTCTTAAAATCCGCGGCTATAAATGTACAGGTCGCCATTACCGATTGATTGTCCTGCTCGAATCAGTTGGAAATGCCTGCCTGAATGCCAAGGGATAGTTTGTAATGTGCGTGTTTCTAGTTTTCGTCTGTTTGGGGGTGGGAGGGGCAGTCAGCACGTCGTTTGGGCTGCCTTGAGCGTAGCAGTGAAAACATAATATTTTTTACACTTTATTCTCTTTTTTTTCTTTTTTCTGAATCGTTCGGTTTGTAATGCGTACGGAACCGAAAGCCTCGAACCGAATGGTTCAATATGAATACGCGTATCGTTACACCCCTAATTACCATACATACATACATACATACATGCATACATACATATATATATATATATATATTTTAGGGATGCAACTGTACAGTCAGCCCATGGTTCGGTTCGGTTTCGATACATCAATATTACTGTACAGTACTGTATGTGAGCTCTAACATAGCAGAAGGTCATTTGCCCTTTCTATTTCAAGTTATCAAGGTACAGAGACAATATTCAATGTAAAAAAGGTATAGATTAAGTCAAAACACCACATTTATCTTTAAAAAAAGAACATTTATGTTTGCCCTCTTTCAAAAACAGACAATATTAAAAGTGCAGTATAAAGTGAAAAATAAACATGAACATTATTCAAATAAATATTTACAGCAACAAGAAAATACTTAAGTTTTCTTAATACACCATCAGAACAAACAACAATAACAAAATGCATCACTAAGTGGTGGCGCTTACTCGCGTTGTAAAGTTCTGGAATAATTTTGCTGCTGAAATGTTATCCTATGCAGCCTGAGCCGGAAAGAGAATTGATTCGCTCGTCTCTCGAGTATTCAGGTTTTTCGAGTCGTTCGTTCAACACGTAACAGCCCCATAAGCCTAACCTATGCAGCCTGAGCCGTGCGCAACTGAACAAATCACTCCCACGAGACAACTCGTTCTTCACGAGTCACATTAAAGATTTGTTCAAAATGAACGAATCGTTCAAGAACGACATCACTAGTCTTGAGAATGTCTGACCATCGCACAGAAAATGCCAATTTCAATTAAAAGGAAAGTTAAATGCCTCAAATAGGCTACCGAAATATCTCGGTTACACATTCGTGCACACAAGTCCTACACTCTATGTCTAAAATGCTGAGGTGAATTAATTCCATTTTATCAGAAGGTTAATCTACATTTTAATTGTTGGGATGCCAAGCAATTAATCAGGCATCTTTTTTACCCAAAGAATGACATCAGAGTAAGTATAAACAGGCCTTAGGCTAGTGAGCTGACCATTCTTCCTTCAATAGCACTGCAGAGTTCAGCTCCTGTGCTGACAACAAGGCCTATGGGTAAATAACAGATAACTCGACACATCCAGATGGGTTATAGACAAGCTCATCCTCCTAAAGGAATGTCTGATCGTGTCAGTGCTTGATCTCCAGCTGGTGCCTTCAATGAACAGAAACAGTCAAGTCAATATAGCAAATGACATCATAGTCTCTTTTCCTCTGTGGAAATTGATACTTGTGTTACATTAGCTGACTTACTGTGCCAAGCATCCAGTGACTTGTGAGGTGTACTTGAAAAGTTAAAGTCTCATATCCGCTGAGTACTAGAAGATATAATGCTCTATCAATACAAAGACTGCCACCCTTTTGGTGTGGCTCTTTTATTTTAGTGAAGGTACAAATATTTTAAGATTAAAATTAGAATACTGAAACAAATTTTACCAAGCTAAATTTAGACAAAACACTAAAGTACTACTAAAAGAAAGAAATGCATATGATTTACTGTTTTTATTACATTATACTGTATTTTAGAGTAAATTTGTCTCTAAAGAATGGCTGTACTGTAAACGCAGAGAAACCGGCAAGAAATACACAATACACAAGTCAAGTCAGGGGTTTTCAAACTGGGATCTGTGGAGTGTGGACCCCTGCAGGGGAAAAGTAGAATATATAAAGTGGACTATCAAAATGAAGTGTAACCAGCATGTCTAATTAACTGAAATCATAAAACCATTTAACAGCAATTTACAGTTTAACAACAGTTAATAAAGAGTTGAATCAAATATTATATTTTGAGAAATCAGATTTGTTTCCCTCAGATTTGGTTTCATTTTTCTCATGCCGTTTTGTATTTTAATTTTTTATTTCTGCAGTTTAATAAAATTGCAATAATTAAAAACATGTTCAGTCTATTAATTTCATAAAAAGTTCAATTTAATATATCATTAAAAAAATACAATAATAAGGTCCCTTTTAGGGGTGGGCGATATGGAAAAAATATCATATCACAATTTTTTTTCTGGGGAAACACGATTCACGATTTTTATCACGATTCTCGAAGTTGGTTTTTTAAGACTATTTTGCAAATTACAAAGCTAGGGGTGGGACAATATGGCAAACATAGCATATTACGATGATTCTTTGTCATTGATTTTACTATTTTGCAGGTTGTCTGAGCAGAACAGATTAACTAATTTGCCTTTTTTTATTAAAGACAAAGCCTTTCAAGGTAACAAATTATAAAATAAAGAAGGGCAGATATTTAGGCCAAAATGAGCAAAGATAAAAAATAGTTGTAATTTTATCTTTGTTAATCGAAGTTACAAATAAACATAATTTGAGACAATTATAATTTTTGAGTGAACAACTCAACACAACTTTAATGACAAGTGGCGGCATATTTAGTTCTGTCCCTTTGAGAGCTGCACGCATCTAAAATACTGGCACGTTTTTCTCTTGATTGTTTATTTTTTCTTTAGACACAAGCAACTGTGTTTAACACTGTGTGTTTGTGACAGTATTAGCACAATAACATGTGAAAGATATCTTGGTTCAGTTATTAGGCGCTATTTGACAGGCTTATATGGCGCTTTTCCACTGCGTGGTACGACTCGGTTCGGCACGGCTCAGTTCGGCTTGGTTTGCGTTTCCATGCAGTTTAGTACCGCTTTAGAGTGGGCGGGATTATTCACGTGTTGTTATAGTTGCGCCGCCTC